>JAMJFZ010003163.1:1810000-2102500 GCA_026225945.1 Cricetomys ansorgei
TCCTCATGCTTTGCACTTATTGACCCAGCCATCTCCCCAGCCAGAGTCTGGCTTTTCGTAATGGTGTCTCACTCGATAGTTCTGGCTGTGCTGACACAAATATGTACAGCAGACTGGATGTGGAGTTGTAGCTATCCTCCTGCCTCCGCCTTCCAAGTGCTTGGGTCACAGGCATGTGGCACCACACCTCGCCTCACGAGATGCTTTAATCACAGCTGTACTTTTTAAAAATGAGTCCCAAAATGGAAAGAGAGAGCAACCTCACTGAAAAATGAGGAAAACTTGGTAACAATTGTATTTTTATCCAAGGAGGCTGGATTGATTTGTAAATTCCTTTTTACCTCTGAGTCACAGGCTTAACTCAAGGGTCCCATGAGTTTCTTCAGTTTTTGTTTTCAGATTTAAAGGTTTCATTTTATTTTTCATTTAGGTGTGTGGGTGTGTGGGTGGGGGTGGAGGTTGTTGCTGTGTATGTGAGTGTAGTGCCCAACATGGCCTGAAGAGGGCATCAGATTTTTCTGGAGCTGTAGTTACTGTGGTCGAGCTACCCAATATAGGCGGGAACGGAACTCATGTTTTCTGCAGAAGCGGTGGACACTCATAACAATGAAGCCATCTCTCCAGCTCTTTTTCAGATTTTAAGTCTTTCTTTTTTTCCACTTAATTTGCGTGTGTGTGTGTGTGTGTGTGTGTGTGTGTGTGTGTGTGTGTGTGGCAGGGGTTCGAGACAGGGTTTCTCTGTTGTAACTCTGGCTGTCCTGGAACTCACTCTGTAGACCGCGCTGGCTCAAACTCATGGACATCCTCCTGCCTCTGCCTCCTGAGTGCTGGGATTAAAGGCGTGTGGTGCCACGGCCCGGCTTCTTCCTCATTTTCTTTATCATATGTTAACAGCAAAATCTTCATGTCAAGATGTCTATTATGACATTTTGCTACAGCATATAATTCATTTTTGATCTCCCCTCCCCCTTTCCCAGCTCAAGTCTCCGCTCCCCCTCCCGCCGATCCCATTTCTCTTCCGCAGTAGTAACCTTTTTCTTTCATCTAGAAATCTTCCCTCTTGTGCTTACCATGATTCAGTAGAGCGGGCTCTGATCTGTCTTCGCTTGCTCTCTTTCTTCTTGGCACACACCTCCCAAGTGCCAGGGCTACTGTTCCTCCCATCCCTTTCTGGATCTCAGGGTGCTTATGAACTTAACACTCTGAGTCATATTTCCACCTTGGGTGGGCGGGTGGGGTCCCTCGAACCTGAGGCAGCAGTACCAGACACAGAATCACATCCCTTATTCTTAGCGTGGCTTCTTTTTCCTTCCACAGAGCTATCTGAAACTCACAGGGGCCAAGTCTCCTCTCCACCCCTCTGAGAAGTTAGTTATTCATAGCACAAGCCACTTTTGCTGTTCTACTCCCTGCATCCTGATGCTTGGAGTCCCCGATGCTAGTGTTTGAAATACTCATTGATCAATCCAATGGACCAGCACTGGCTGGAACTCCCCAGACCGGCTGATCAGTGACGTGCCCTTCTGCGGATGCCTCCTCTCTGCTATGAAGTCCACAAAATAGCCCTCCTAGTCTGTCTCCGTTAATTTTCCTTGTGGTGCGTCTGATTGCCACCACAGGCTCTCTGGATAGGACTGATGTGTTTTGCTTTGGAGCTGGCCCTCATCTGTGTTGGGAGGGCAGCCATGGTTTTGGGGGCAGGGATGCAGTATTTTGGAGAGGTTGATACATATTTGAAAATCTCCCCCTCCTTTCTTTTTGATAGAGATTTTGCAGAAACAGAGGGGCTGCGGGGACTTACCTTTCTTGCAGTTATCTCTTCTGGGAACCGTCCACCAGGCCCTATCTGGAAGATTCCTTTTTCTCTCCTAGAAAAAGAAATATTATGATGGAAAAAAAAAAAAACAACAACACAGAAACCACATGCACAGTTCCCCACCATCCCACTTTAAACTTCCCAGCCCACTCAGCCTTGCCCTGGAATTTTAGGCCCCAATTAAACCTTTTGTGCCTCTTTACAAAAGGGCCGGACCCTTCTGAGGAGGAATGGGCGGAGAGACAATTTTATGCATTGTGCTTGTGTTCAGTGATTGGGTCAATAGTCCGTACCCTGGAATAAGAAGAATGGCTCAGGGAAGAGAACAAAACCATCATTTAAAATCCCTGCAGTCATCCCACCCACCACGGACGAGGTGACATTTGGGTGCCCCGGCTTGAGAAGACACTCAGCGCTGAGAACATGCCCTGCTGGTACCACCAGTTAGAGGAAGCAGCGGCTCTCCCCCACCACCCTGCTCAACTCCAGCTGAACTTCCTGCAGAGGTCATACACACTTAAAGCTACAGTCAATGGAGATCACAGATGGGGAAGTAGAAAGCCTAACCCTGTCTGCCATGGCTTCTGTGCCCTAGGGTCTGCCTGGTCTGTTCTTCAAGGTAAAGTCAGAAAACAGAGGCGGGATGCCTAAGGAAAGCTATCAAGCCAGCAAGAGGCACCGATGATCATTTTTCTGATCTTGGTGTCTGTATGAGGTCTTGGAATGATTGATGGAAGAATTGAAGGTAGCAGCACGGGCTGCTTGGGAAACGCACATTCTGGGCTCTGTGTTGGATTTTGGAGGATACAGAATGTGCTGGGCACTGACCCTCTCTTCATCCCCTTGTTTTATATAGGATAAGATGGTACAGTCTCCAAAGCAGTGCACTGGAGGCTAATCAAAAGCTATGTGCAGTGCTGTGGGGGTGTCAAAGACAGACAGAGGATTCACTAATCCAGCCAATTAAACACCTCCTATGTGTTGTCAGACCGGCCCCTGGGGAGTCAAGGGGAAGAGAGAGGAAGGTTTCTGCCATCATACAGTTTGCAGTAGGATAGGGATATTTAAGGAGAAAACCACCAAGGATCCAACACTGTTGGATTTCTTTTTTTTTAAAGAGTTTCTCACATAAGCCGAGGCTGGCCTAGATTCCCCAGCAGAATGGGTGTGTCTGGGAATTAAAATTACACAGCTCCTGCCTTTGGGATAGCAAAAATAGATGTCATACGCTCACAAGTTGCAGACACTTTCTTTTGGGGCAAAGTGAATGAGGGAGGAATTATGGAGGGGGGTATAAACCATGCCTCAGAAGGTCAGCTTCAAGCATACACATGGTTCCCTCTCACTTTGTAGTAAAGCCTTCCTCTTAGTAGAAGAATGACTCCCAAACTTTAAATCAAAAAAGGCCCCTTTATTCAATTCCAATGGAAATATGCTTTAATAGCACAGAAATGCTCCTGCGATGTGCAAAATCGGTTCTGAAAAGAATCTGCTTTTCTGGTCCTCTTTGTTCTTCTCTGGATGAAAAAAATCTGAGCACATTACGGTTTATAAAATATTCTCATACATGTATACTCTTTAAGGTGAACATCTTGAAAATCAAGGGCAGATGTTCTTAAGCCCTTATGTTGTCGAGAAATGCAAAGTTAAGAAGATATTATCAAATAGTTCACTCTGGGGGAATCCTCCTTCCCCTTGGGCGTCCTGGCTTCACAGAAGGCATGGGCCGATTCCCTGGGATCTGTGGTAGGACACTAAGGACTCCAACCCTCATTGGAAACCCTGACTCAAAAATCACACGGGGAGCCTTGGAGAAGGCTTAGTCAGTAAAGAGCTTGCCAAGCAACATGAGAAGCCATGTTTGGTCCCCAGCACACAGTAATCTGAGCACTGGAGAGGTTGGAGATGGTGGGTCCCTGGGACTTGATAGTCTGCTGGCCTAGTCTACCTGGCTAACTCCAGGGCAGTGTAGAAATGTCTCTAAAGATAGAATGACAGCAGATATTGCTCTGGGACACACACACACACACACACACACACACACACACACACACACACACACACACACACATATACCCATACAGAAAACTTCCCTGGGTGCATGCTTAGGGCTTGGGTTAAAAGAACTCCATTCTATTGCCTATTCTATTGCCTAGATGCTGTGGCTCCGGGGACTTGGTATGTGACTTGGGTCCATGAAAAACAGTGGAGTTTGTGTTTGTCCCTGCCTTCTGACCTAGAACCAGAGCACCAATACTGTGGCTTTGGATGTAGTCTCCTGGCTCAACAATGGCTCCTCCCATCCTGGAGGTGAGCAAGGATTCTGATGTCTTCAGTCCTGAAAAGTGACCAGTGCCTTGAGTCAAATGTCTGAGTCCAGGAGTGCCCTCTGGATGTCAGTCTTACTCTTTGGGGTCACCACCATCACTCAGTGGCGGCCTGGAGGAGGCTCCTTGAGACTTTGGAAGTAGGCTCTTTTGGTTCCTGTG
This sequence comes from Cricetomys ansorgei, assembly GCA_026225945.1. Taxonomy (NCBI): domain Eukaryota; kingdom Metazoa; phylum Chordata; class Mammalia; order Rodentia; family Nesomyidae; genus Cricetomys; species Cricetomys ansorgei. The sequence continues at coordinate 1,814,306 of JAMJFZ010003163.1, forward strand.
GCATATCAGTTCTCAGCACTGACACCTTGTCCTCCGCCCAAGGACGGAGACACCCGTGGAGTAATTATTTCTCTTCTTAACCACGGTGCTCTTGACTTGTGTCTGTTCCTCCCGGTCTGTGGCCTTGGTGCTCATTCTCACCCTGTGCCTGCTCCCTTCTGACCCTTCCCACCCCTGGACTTGGTATGATACACCCACGGGCTGGTGCTGCCTGGCCTATATCTGCAGATGCAGGGAGATGAGTGGTCTCTAGTCACAGCTGATCCTTGTTGGATCCTGGCCCCATAACTACGCCACTCACATCGGCTTGTACTTGGGTGCAAACATCTGCCCTTGGATTGTGATCTGCTTGACTCTAAGGTGGCCATAGTTTTTCTGGTATTCTGTAAGTGCACCGAGCAAATTCACCACTCTTTCTATAGGAACCTGGAACTCCCAGCCTCTCCCAGGCCATGTCCACCAGAATGGAGATTGTCCTCTGATGTTCTTTTGGGCTAAGCACCTGACTGGTGTAGGATAAGGTGATGCTCAGCAGTATGTGCTTTGAGATGTTTCTGGGGAGAGCCAGGCATGGTTCTTTTGAAGAGAGAGCCCATCAGATGTGGCTGATGTAAGCTCAGGGTGTATGGGACCGCAGACTAGAACCAAGGCTGATTTGCTGGACATCATATCACCAGGCACTGTCGACTTGAGATCTAAAGACAAGGACAAGGCTCCCTTACCTTTTAGTTTATTTCTTTGAGGAATTTCCCTGCTCATTGGCAAGAGCAGTACCATCAACTGTGTCATCAGAATCTGGGTTTGTTGCCTGGTGTCGCTCACACTGGCGGCATGTCCTGACCCCAGGCCTGTATCCCAGTCCCTAGAACCTTCAACTGTTTATTTAGTTAAAAGTCTCTGTCAAGTGATAAAGGATTTTGAGATGGAAGATAATTAACTACTTTGGATTATTATGGGCTGTTGATATTAAAGGGGTCTTTATGAAAGAAGAGCAAGGGAGATTTCACGGGCACAGTGAGGAGAAGGGAATATCAGGACGAACAAGAGATTCTTTAGAGTTTGGAGTGGTGTTGCCATGAGCCAAGAAGACAAGCCAGAAAGCCACCAAAAGTACAAAGAGAGAAGGAACTCATTTTTTTCTGGAGCTTCCAGAAAGACCCAGAAAGACTAAGGATGGGTCTCCAGGAATGCTACAAATTCCCCTTTGAAGCTACCATCTTTGTGGTAATTTGTTATAGCTACTGGAAATGAATACATACCTCATGGTGTTACTGAGAGGGTTAATTAATGGCATTTTACAGAGTCCTTTATCTAATAAGCTCTCAGTATGTATTAGCAAGTAGTATTGTTTTATTTTGAAGCGGGAGGTGTGTGGGGGGGGAATGTTGGCACAGGACAACAGAAATGGCCAAGGGCTTAGATGGGTGACCTGGCTGGGTCACCATGATTTGCAAGCTGGGCTTCTGTCTTCTCCTTTGGTGGGAAGGATTGAGTGAGTCCTGTCCTGCCCGACTGCCCCGGAGTTAGGGGATCAAATGAGTTAATGAACATAGAAGTGCCTTTGCATGCCACCCGTGTAAACTGTTAAGCTGTGGTCACAAAGGCTGGCACCAAACTGAGGCAGCCTCGGAGAGGGCCAGCCTGAAGCTTTGTTACGGAGGTGAGGTCATCTCTCTGGGCTTTTGTTCTTGCCTTTCTGAGCTCATTTGCTGGTCCAACCCCCCTCCCCAATTCTGGCCCCTTCAACCCTGCCTGGAGCCCCACACAACAAATCTCCAAAGGTCCCAGCAGTCCCTGAGCCTCCCCTGGGGCAGTTTTCTTTCTGTTTCTATTTTTTTTTAAAGGCATAAACAATAAATCAATAAATAAACACCAAACTAGTGTTTAATACCGATGCCTCCCAGAGATTAGGTAGATAGACGATCAATCGCTTTCCTTCACTGAAAGCGACACATGCTTGGAGTATCTTTTAGGCCAGAGACCCGAGAGACCCAGTGTCAGGGTGTCAACTTGGATGAGAACAAGTCAGCCCTTGCCAAATGCTTGCAAGTGGTGAATTCATCTGTGAAGATACCCAGCCTCCCAGGAAATTGCTATTCCAGCCCGAGAAGGCCCAGGAAAGCACTCAGCAAGGAGGCAGGGGGAGGGGACTTATGCTGATAGGTTGAGTTGCCTTTTCTTCTTCTGGTCTTTCTTATTTGTTACACTACATATTTATTTACGTTGATGGGTGGATGGATGGGTGGGTATGTCTTGTGTGTATCCATGCTTGGCTCTGGGGTTCTTGCCTCACCCTCTGGCTGGCTACTTTATTATTAATATTGTTATTATTATTAATTATAATTATTATAATTAGTCAGTTGTGTGTGTGTGTGTGTGTGCCTATGCTTACTCATTCTATGCATGCGGAGGCCAGAGGTTGAAGTTAAGTATCTTCCTGTATCACTATCCGTCTTATATAGCACGCTATATAAGTGCAGGTGTCCTCAGAGGCCACAAGAGGGCATTGGATTCCCTGGAGCTGGAGTTATATTTAGTTGTGAGCTACCTAACGTGGGTGCTAGGAACCAAACTCAGATTCTCTGCAAGAGCAGCCAGTAAGTAAGTGTTTTACTTACTTACTTACTTAACTGAGCCATCTCTCCAGCCCCATCCACCTTTTTACATTTTGGGGACCATGTCTCTTATTGAATCTAGCAGAAACACCAGGAAAAGACTGGTTGACCAGAGAGCTCCTGGATCTATCTGTCTCTCTTCCCCATAAAGTGCTGGGTTATAGGTGTACGCTTGGCTTTTACATGAAGAAGCCAGGTCCTCGTGCTTGCACAGAAATCTCTTTACTTCCTGAGCCACCTCCCCAGCCCTTTACCCTGGAGTTCAGCTTGGCTGGCTGGGCATCGAGCCCCAGGAACCTGCCTGTCTCTGCAGAGATGAGAAGCAGGATTACAGAGTGGTGTTCCTATACCTTGATTTTCATGTGCTGAAAGTCAAACACAGACCCTTATGCTTGTATAGCAAGCCTTTTATCAACTGAAATCTCTCCCCAGTCCTGTGTCACCAAGATGTCCAAAGGTGTGCATTGTGAAGACAGCCCACAGCTGGAGAAGCTTGCAGATTCCTCCAGTTTGTTTATTTGAAGCTGCAAAATAAAAGTCCTCATTCAGCCGTGTATTCATTCTTTTAAGAAACATGCACTGAAAATCCACCACATGCCAGGTGATGTCAGCATCCCCAGGGACGCTGGGTACACTGTGAGGCAGAGCAGTAGAGGCAGGGGGACAGAGGACCTGAAGGGCAGTTACTCTGAGCTGGGTACCTATGTAGTCTCCTTTTGCTCAGGCTCACATTTAAGGTCTGCCTCCATTTCTTTGCAGCTCTGGAACTATCTTCAGAAACTGCATAACTCACTCTGGTCTTGAGTCCCAATTCTATGTCTATCAGCAAATATTTCTTGAGCGCTGATCATGGGACGGACTCTGGGTAAGGCTTGTCGCTTGCTGTATAGTAAAGCATCGAGCCCAGTGTGAGGAGAGACAACTACTTCGACACCACAGTCAGATGCCCTTTGGCCACCTGCCCAATCCCTCCCTGTCATCCTCCATGGGCTTCTCCCCTCCCTTTCTTTATCCTAGAAGTTTGGTTGTACTCCAGACCCTGGACCTTCTGCAGTGGGTAGCAGTGATGAGAACAGGAATTAGAAACCGATCAGGTAGGGAAGGTGCCCCAAGCAGCAGTTATGAGAAAGTCCCCAGTTTCTGTCATTAGTCCCTTCAAAAGCTCCCAGACCAGCAGCTTATAGGCACCCTATTTCCTGGGACCACTTTCCTGCCCTATAGAGCTCCGATTGCTCTGTCTCCCTCTTCAGCTTCCACCTATGAATGGACAGTAAACTGAAACTCATCTTTCATGGTGAATTTCATTCTTTGAATCCACAGGACAAGAACTCCAAAGTCACTGGCTCTGTTGCCCTCAAGGACACCACAGTACCCTTGTGTCAGCTGGGGTGGGCTAGCACGTCCCTGACCAGACGGAAGTTCAGTTCTGTGGTTTCAGGCTAGAATTGAGACACTACAAGTACCTTCCCAAGGTCGGCCTGTATGGGGATTCCCAGTGTCCCCAGTGCCTTGATACACTCATCCTGTGTACCACTTTCCTTCGGCCCAACTTCCTGTTTCCCTGCAGGGAAGTCTCCTGAAGGCAGCAGAAGGACCTTCCAACCACAGCCCATTCCCACTTGCTGACAGCTAATGAGTTGTTGCCGGTGCTGCTTAATGCGCTGCGAAATCAGCCATTAATTGCAGAAGCAACCGATTTCAGAGAGATCCTGGTGATTATGAGCTGTTTATGATGCCGGTGGCCTAACAAACATGTTGCTGTGTTTATCTGCCCGGTTCCTCAGAGGGGGAAAGCCAGCAGTGGGATTGGAATGTTTTCCTCCCTGGAGGAGCTGTCACGGGCAGCAGAGCACCCCAACCCCCTGCAGTGACTCTCTTACTCCAGCTGCAAACCACCAAGTCAGCAGATGAGCTCCTGGGGAAAGCAAAGAATTTCACCTGCCAGTGGCCGGCTGAAGGAGGCAGCATTGGCTAATGGATGGAGGTGCTCTCTGGGCAGTGGCTACACCTGGCTCTGGTGGCTTCCAGGCTGCAGTACAGGCAGCTTATATGGGTCAGCTAGGTTGTCTGGTGTCCTCTGGGCTGGCTCCCAGTCATTCTGAGACTGTCTCCTCCTTAGGTTTGCTTTTGGGGAGGCCTGGAAATAAACAGGTCCCTTTGTTAGCATACAAAACCATCTTCGTCTTCGTCCCTTCATTCTCGCAGTTTTCATTGAGGCAGTGTTTTACAGCTGTACAGCTCAGGCTGGCCTGGAACTCAGGGTCCCCCTTCCTCAATGTTCCCAGGATTGGGATATGTTTCCCTTACCTCTGTCGGGCTATTATTTGCTTTTTTATATAATGCAAGTTTCCTCCCTGCAAGTCAAAAGTCAAGTTACATCAAGAGAAGCAAACTGGCTTTTCCTGAATTTCCCTAACAACTCGCTGCTGTCAAGTCTCGTGATTTCCAGAGCTCGTGGGTTTACTCTGTGTAAACCCTTGGGAGAGTGTTAAGAGACAACCCTGCCTCTCCACTCCTGGTGCCATGTCAGCAGGGTGTGTAGGAATGTTCCCCCCCGACAGGGACTCGGGGACACTGACTGAGTCTACACAGGCCTCAGAATATCCAGAGAGAGTAGAGGCCATCAAAGGGTCTAGAGCAGAAAGCAGCTTGCCCATTATTTTATTCTGCCCCTGCAGATAACTAGCAGTAGGGTGAAGGGTGGGGCCTGCTGACCTGTTTACGGCGCTGGGTTATGGGATCTGCTTACCCTACCAACAGCAGGAGAGTAACACCATGCATTGTGACCAGTAAGGTGGATCCCACACAGTGTTTCTTGTAATTATTACAATCTGTGCTCACGGACACAGGGAACATGGGCTTGGTGTATTGTTGAGTGGGAAAATGCACATGATCTCATTCACGGAACCTGCATACATGTAGATACATGCATATGAAGTGACACGCCCAGACACATTCACCAGTATCACTCTGAGACATATTCACCAATATCGCAAAGACTCTGATAGTTCTTCTTTTTCGTTGGTGTGTTAGTTTACACCTGTGATCCCAGCACTCAGGAGCTAAAGGCAGAAGGATCAGGTGTTCAAGGCTAGTCTGGGCTACAACCTGGGTTGCATGAGACCTTGCCTTATAGCAAAACAAAACAAAACAAAGCAACAACAAAAAAGAGGAAATTTCTTCCTTCAGCATCCAGGAAATGTCTGCATCTATTGCAATGGATGTGTCCTTAAAGACTCCAAGATTTTTTTTTATGTTTGTATAAAACTTGTTCTAGTTTATTCACAGTGATAAAATGATACCCTATGAGGATTTTCTAAACTTCTTGACAGTATTTCCTTCTATTTGCTGAAAGAAGCCAAAGTAACACTAAAAAGGCAAACAATTTAAATTCATAAAATGATACACTGGGCAGAAATTCAAAGATGGAATCAGATACAGGAAGCACCAGGCTTGCAGCATCCTAAGGACTGTGAATCCGGCAAAAGCTGAGTGTTGATTGGACAGAATCACAGAAAGAAACTGGGGAAGGGGACCCTGTCCAGCGTTGGGTGGCTGCAGCCAGCTGGCAGTATTGTGCTGTGCACAGATGCACAGGTGACATTCAAGGCTCCGTGTGGCCTCAGAGGGAGCAGGGTGGAGTGTGTGTGTATGTGGGGGGGCATCTCCACCAGACAGGCTTGGGAACTTAGGACCTGGCTAAAAATTTCACTTCCTCTTTAATTTCGATTTTTCTCTGGATTCATGGACCATTCCAGGCTCTGCCAAGTCTTTTCCTTATAACCTTTCGCCCTGAGTCCGAAAGTCAGGGAACTTCTGTTTGGCTCCTTGCCCGAGAACTGGTCATAACAGATACTCTAGAAAGTGCCCAGCATTCCCAAGTCCCCTGAAATGAGGTCTTTTTCCTGTTAAATGCCAACCCAGACAAATCTTTTTTGAAAACTCTACAGTCCAATTAGAATCCAGCAGGTCCTGTTTTAAAATTTTAACAAAAGAAGTAATTTCTTGAACGAAAATTGATAAATAAGTACAAAACCAGAAACTCAAAATGAAGATCATGTATGAACTTTTCTTAATTAACTTATAAAGGAAAGAACTGGAAGGCAGGAGCAGGGGAATTTTTTAAAGCTAGTTAAGCAAAGTTAAATTTCTTAAAATAATTACTTTTGGGGACGAATACACAAAAGACAACACACACACACACACACACACACACACACAAGTGCAAGATAATTAAAATTATCTTTGTTATTGTGATCAGAAAATAATTCTGAAAAACAAACCAGGAACCACATAATACGTGCCAGTGTTAGTCTATTACTGGCGCTGAACTAAATATTCATTCTACAAACCATATTTTTTCTCACTTAAAAAAAAAAACCAACAACTTGATTTTGTCAATGTTCTCTTAGCTGTGAGAGTATATTTTATCAACAGAACAATACAATGTAGGCACAGTAAGCTATGTTTTGATTGGAAGGGAGAGGCACCCAGAAAGAAGATTTTCAAGATTAAAGTCATCAAAATGTGCCCTTCCCCCCCAAACATAACACAACAAAAGAAACAGGGTATCCTTCAAATTGTCTGTTTACGATGAGACTTTAAAAAAACAAAACAAAAAGAAAATCAATCAGGAAAACAGCCCGCTCTTTAGTACCCGCCCTGACACCGTTCTAAAATCACGGTTCTGTATTTTGTCTCTCCAGCAAGATTTCTTGCTAAGGCCGGGGACCAGAGACTGCTGGCTCCGTTTCTCTTGTGTTTTCCATCATTTTGGTTGTCGGGAGAGCTGGGAGCGTGAGGGATGGCTCACAATGAATTTGCACACTGGGCAAGAAAGAAAGGCTTTATCTGCCTTGCCACCCTCAGCTCCGGGACAAGGGCTCCTTAAAACCTTGAGTTACGAGAGATTCCCAGGATGAGTTTGGCCCCAATGCAAGAGTATCATGTGTCAAGGGCACAAGGAATTGTGGGATCCACGTTCTGTTTGGACCCCGAAAAAGCCAGACCCTGGAGCTTTCAGAATATTCAACGCTATTGCATGAAGAAACGCATCAAGTTTTACAGGTCACTTTTCTTTCTAGAGGAGTAGCCCAGGCTGACCTTGAGTTCACTAAGGTAGCTGAGGATTACCTTGGGCTTCTGCTTTTCCTGTCTCTTCCTCCCCAGTGCTGTGCTCACAGGCACACACCACCAGGCTCACTCTCTCTAGTCCTGGGGATCCAACCCGGGACTGCCTGTATCGTGGGCAAGCCCTCTATCAAGCGAGCTATATGTCCAGCCCAATAAGAGTGTGTTTCTCTTTTTCTTTACAAGTAGCTAAAAGTTCTTTCACTATACATTTTTTCTATTTACTAATCACAAACTTTCAAGAGATGTGCTTGATTCCGAAATTATGACTTTTGCCCAATAATAAGTCGTATGTTTGAATAAGAGCCATAGATGGTACACAGATTTTCAGACGTTTTTGTTTATTAAAAAATTTCTTTTGAAAATGTACTTGTGGGCATGGGTGCCTGTGTGTGACACCACACGTGTATGGTACCCCCTGGAGGCCAGAAGATGGCACTTGAGCCTCTGGACCTGGAGTTATGGGTGGTTATGAGGTCTCTGATGTGGGTGCCGGGAACTGAATCCAGGTTCTGCGGAAGAGCAGCAAGCATTATTAACCACTGAGCCATCTCTCCATTACTGCTCTTCCTCTTCTATTTTCTAGTTGACCGAACTCTGACACATTTTAGCATACTTTTCTTCTTATTCTTTTTTATTTTAGTTTCATACACAGAGTTGAACTTAAGGCCTCCACGTTAGGCAGTGCTCTAACCCGGAGCCACATCCCCAACCCTCTTATTTTTTAAGACTGTGTTTCATTACAGTTTTCCAAGCATGTTTTAAACTTGTGATCCTCTTGTCTCTGTTGCCTGAGTAGCTGGGAATACAGGCTTCTATTACCAACCCTGATCTAACTTTCCTTTTTAAAACTTCCCAAAATTTGTCCTCGAATTGTAAAACTGGGACCATATATGTCTTACAGAATTCTAGCGAGGATGAATTGGGTGATCCGTATACTTAACACGGAGCACAGCAGCCTCAGAAGACACAGCCCCCACAAGGCATCAGCTTTCCTGCTTCTCTGACCCCACTGAGGACATCTAAGCTCAACCTGCTTTGTTTCTATCCAGCATATCTTCACAGAGAGTTTGAGAAGCCTGGAGCAATGGGAGTAGCCTTTTCTTGGGGACTGATGGCTCTCTCTCCAGTGGCCCAGCTGCCCTGGCACCCTTGAGCTCTACCGTAGTACAGGCAATCTCATCGGAGCAGTAAATTCAATATGAACTAATAGACAATTTGGAGACATTCTGAGAGTAGATGCGCTTCATCCCTTGGAAGATGTTTTGTCTGATTTTATGACTGGGTCTTCTGATAAATTAAAGGGAAGTGAGTTGTTATAGAGCCAAAGACTCCCTTATGGTTAAATTAAAATGTAAATCCTTCTGTGTTTGCTCTGTCCTCCCATGAGTGGGGCTTTGTCAGAGGTGACTCTGCTTTATGTTTTTATGTCTAATTCTTTTTTTGTTACAAAGATGTTTACTGATTTTCAATGACTTGTGGCACCAGAAATACCAGAATGTTTCTCCTTCTTCTTCTCCTTCTTCTTCTTCTCATCCTCCTCCTCCTCCTTCTGACTGTGCCAGTGTGCATGTGTGTGTGTGTGTGTGTGTGTTGGTCTCTCCCTGGGACCCAGGGCTCGATGATTAGGCTGGACTGTTGAGCTTGGGGATTCTGCTGTCTCCACTTCCCCAGGGCTGGGATTATAGGCACGTGGGACCACACCTGGATTTCATGTGGGCTCTGAGGATTGAGTCTTGTCTTCCTGCCCGTGCTAGAAGCATTTTACTGACTGAGCTAGCTCCAAACCCTGTTTTCTGTTATAAAGGGAAAGGCTGAGACTGCAGGTGATGATTTAATATTAGGAATTGATTCAACAACTGACAGACTTTGGTAATAATTAAGAGAATTAAGTTTGAACTGCTGGCAGGTTTGGGTGTTCAGCCTGGCCCTAATACTGTATAGCTGTGTGACTTTGAGTCCACACCCAAAAAATAGAGATGGTATTTGTAATGTAATCATTAAAACTTACACAAAAGTGTCCCAAAATGCACTGTTGGCAACAAACATCTCTTTGAACTCCTTAAGTGTCCCAGTGTGGAGTCCTCGGTGCTTATGGGCTCTTCCCATCTGGGTTGGACTCCCTCATGTGACTTGTGGGCTGGCTAGGTGTCACCCTGCAGAGGCTCTGCTCCACACTCTCCTCATCCTCTTTGTGGTGGAAGCCTGGCAGAAGCAAGCTCTTGCCATGGTGATGGTAGAAGGATCAGCGTGCAGGTCCAAGCACACATCCGTTATCTGTTAAGCCTCCTGACACTCCTGTTAACATCCATCTCACCGGCCAAAGCAATTCACAAGGCCAGAGCAACGTGAGGCAAGCAGGAATGCTTCTCCTTTGGGTGCTGGTGGTCTAGTAGAGTGTTTCTGAACAGTAACCAATCTGTTCTACTGTGAAGGCGTGGCTCACAAGGATGTCATTGAAAAACAGTGAAATAGAGGCCGGAGAGATGGCTTATGGCTTAAGAGAATGCACTGCTCTTGTAGAGGACCTGAGTTTGGTTCCCAGAACTGATACCAGGCAGCTCACAATGACCTGTATTCTAGCTCCAGGGAATCCCATGCCCTCTTCTAATCTCTGCAACCATTTGCTCACATATGTATAAACTCAGCCTCCCCACACACATAATGAAAAAATATTTAAAAGAAAAGACACAATGAAATAACGCATTGTCACTGTATGTAAAATATTTTCATACGTCCTAGAATCTTCCAGGTGCCTAGACCTTGCGGCTATTAACCCTATCTGCCATTACCACCTTAACCAGACACATGTAGACTCCCATTTAAGGCTCTTATTAATGACTTCCAGCTCAGGGGCTCTGACCAAAGTGTAAAAATAATCTCAGTGTGTGGCAGCTTAAAGCTCCGTTTTGTTTTTTTTTTTTTTTCATAAGGTTTTGGCTCTTTTCCATTCAAAAGGCAGAGTCTAATTTTCTTCCTTTGGATTGAGCATTGAGTTCAATGACTCACTGTTGGAGCAAATCGGGGGGAAAATGGACATTATCATGAGCAACTTTGGAGACTGCTCCTTGTATGTACGATATGGGCCCGGTTAAGGGCAATGGGAAGTAAGTCTCCTGGGAGGGTTTTCTGGAAAGCATCGTTTTCCCCCAGTGTACATGTGAAAGATGTGGATGACTCCACCATGGATAGCTTCTTCTTACTGCTGCCCAAAGCTATGGACACCATCCTGCGTCTAGGAGAGAGTGGTCAGGACGATTTCAGAGCTGCTTGTGTTGATTTTGCTCTTGAGAGGCAGTTTGCTTCCTCCAGATTTATTTTATATGAGAGAAATTAACCAGGGTTGGCTAGAATTTTTTTATCAGTTAAGTGTAAAGACATTCCTATCAAAACATCATATAGGAGTTTAAACATGGTTTAAACATTATATAGGAGTTTGTAGTGAACAATGTAAATGCATGTGTACTCATGTGCATGAATGTGCACGCTTCTCCCCAAGCATCTTGCATGAGGCTCTCTGCTTGGGGGATGTTACAGGCTTCTTCGTCAGTCACCAGCTTTGGAGTACATAAAAACATTGTTCACTGAGGCGAACTTCAAACCCGGTGTGTCTGGAGTTAGAAAGAGCTCTTTTTTTCCCCCAGGCATAATCCTATTAGAGACAGGGCTCTCTGTGCTGAAGACTCCCTTTAGGACTCTTTGATCAAGGGTGCACTTTTGAGTTCAGTGAGTTCAGCTGTTCGAGCCCCCAAAATATCAAGGAACCCATTTGCTGTCTGGAGACGGGAATTTCTCTCATTTCTGATTGAGACGTGGGTACACCCAGGTAGATCCATGTCTGTCCCTAGTTCAGAGGGGAGAGTGGAGAGCAGACAGCACATTGTACTGCATTGCCAAGGTGTGTGTGAGGTACCTCCTGCTGGCATGCCAGTCGCTGCAGGTGACATTAACTCGTGTGGACACACATATGGCCACAGGTGTGCATAGATGGCAGGATGGCTCAGTTAATAAAGCGCTTGGCTTGTAAGTATAAAGATCTGGGTTTAGTCTCCAGAGCCCATGTAAAACAGCCAGGCTTGGTGGTATGTGCTATAGTCTCAGAACTAGGGAGGGCAGATACAGGCAGGTCTCCGGGGCTCACAGGACAGCCAGCCTAGCCTACTTGGTGAGTTCCGGTCTAGTGAAAGACCCTGTTTCAAAGAGGGGTGCTGATGGAATGATATTCAAGGTCTCCTCCTGGTGCATCCACAACAGGTATATCCCCACATATACACAGACGCACAAGCTCACATACATACAACACACACACACACGCACACACACGCACACACATGCACACACACACACACACACACGAGGTGGTAGAGTCTCAGTTGCTGCTTTGCTCATTCATTACATATCTGCCACCTTTCTGATTATACAATGTGGACATTTCATCTTTGGTCAAATGTCTTTCTCTAATGTCTCTCACACTCTTGAAACGCCCACCAGAGGCCATTTGTGCTCCCCCAGTCTCTGTCTCCCCACAACTACCCTTCTCTAGTTGTTTTTGTGCCCATTCTCTCTGCTGAATACAGTGGTTCTTGTGCTTTATACAGACAAACATGTTCCCATCCGAGAAACGGCATGCTTCATGCCCTGAGTCCTAGAGTGTTCTCCAGAAAGCGTGTGGCTTCACCCTTCACCTCCTGGTCTGGAATTCCCACTGCCTTCCCTGTTGACTGAATTTCAGTTGATACCCCATCCTCCGGCATCCCCTCTGTTGCAGCTCTGCCTTATTTTATTTTCATAGTACTTCCCGACACCCAACATGACACAGTTACTTGATTATTGTCTGACTCTCCTGTGAGATTCTAAGCTTCCTACAAGGGAGAATTTCATACATTTGGCTTCCAGAAGTATTCCCACTCTTTGATATTTTTGTTGAGAGGCTCAATGAGAGGAAGAGGGGTCAGGGGTGACCTGGTGGCAGAGTTAACCACTTGGTTCCTGGGCATTTTCATTAGCACCTTCTATCTCAGACAAGCCACATTAACTGTGGGCTCACAGTTCCCGGGGTGAAATTCCTTTAAAAGTCCACATTCTCATGACCCAATTACCCTCCTAGGCTGTGCAGTTCACGGCATTATTTAACATACTCCCAGAATCGCTCACAGCCTCCAGGAAATACTGGTTGTTTTGGGTTTTGAAGGACCTCAAGTTTTGAGGTCCTATAACAATACGTGCTTTTCATCTTTCTCTTCTTTATTTGTAGTCCATATTTTTGATGATCTAAAACTGAAGTTTGTTGAAAAGAGGGCTACACACTTTTCTCTCCTTTTCTGGATTCTCTCAAATGTATCTGCTAGAGCTACCAATCAAATTTGACGTGAACGCTACGTCGTGCACTGTCTTAGAAATTGCTCAACAATGGTCTTGTCTGTGGTGTGTCCTGCGCAGACCCACAGTGAATTTTTTTTGGGAAGAAATGCTAGAATAAGGAGAATGAAGAATGTTGAAAAATATTTAAGAAGTTAGTCCTAGTTAGTTTTTAATTATCAACTTGAGACAGCCTAGAGTCACCTGAGGAAGGAGTCTCAAACTGGGGGGGGGGGGGGGGGGTTGGCTGGATCAGATTTCTCTGAGGACATGTCTATAGGGGAGTGTCTTGGTTGTTAATTAGTGTAGGACGGCCCAGCCCACTGTTGGTGGCACCTTCCCTGGGCAAGTGGTGCTGAGATGCATAAGAAAGCTAGGCAAGCATAGACCTGTGATTGAGTCAACACACAGCATTCCTTTTGTGGCTTCTGTTTGGAGTTCCCGCTTGAGTTCCTGCCCTGACTTGCCTCAGTGATCGACTGTGACCTGAAAGTGTAAGCTAAATAAACCTTTCCCCCATTTAGTTGTTTTTGGTCATGGTATTTGCCACAAAAACAGAAGTGAAATAGAAAAGGAAACAATCTGAGACCTGCCTGGCTTTATAAATTGCTCAGAAGCAGAAGGCTGGGAGTTTAACACATTCGAGTGTATTTGAACTTCCCGCACACCAACTGTGCACGGTGTCTTCATCTGTTTTCTGTTGCTATAACAAAATCCCTGAGACTAAATAATTGATTAAAAAACAACAACAAGATTTCCTTGGCTCTTGTTTCTAGAGCTGAAAAGCCCAAGGTTGTGGTGCCAATCTGCTTGGCATCTTGTGAGGATCTCATTGCTGCATCGTAGTATGGAACAGGACACCATGTGGAGATGCAGAACAACTGTGCTGAATGAGATCTCTCTTCATCTTCTCGGGAACCATGGATGTTCATGTCCTAACCTTGTGCTAAGCATTCCCCAAAGGCCGTACCATCAAACCCTTAGCAGAGGAATTTGAGGATTAAATTTCAACACATTAGTTTTTGCAGTACACACTTGAAGGGCTTGGCAACCCAATTAATTTGTATCTTCCTGTATTCATATGTATCTTACTGTATGAAGTGCTGTTAACCCAGTGATGATAAGCAGGTGAGGTCTCTTCCATCGGAGCTTATTTTAATATGGGGGAAGCCAAATGAGCCACCACCCTCGGAGAGTCACCTTTCAAGCACCTTAGAAGGAAAAGTATAGAGAAGAAGAAACTAAGAGTTGGACTTAGGCTCAACTGTGGTCAGAGGTGATGACCCCCCCTAAGATGCAAATGACAGCCTGACCAGGCCTCAGGGAGCCCCTTACTCTCTGTTTTCCTGATGCATAAATAGGATTAGGGTCAAGTTAACTATTTGCATGTCAGACACTGCAGGTTGATTCACAGGGAGGGGGACACTTCCCTACAAGGGTGGACCGATCCATTCATCAAACACCTAAGCTCTGGTCACACCAAGACCATTCTGGAAACCTGTATATGCAGCCCTGCGGATGGGACCCTGGGCCTTGTGCAAGCTAGAAGAGCAATTTCCCAACTGATCCACATCTTAAGTCCCCTGAGGGTCCCATGTCAAGGACCCTGGGACTTTGTACTTTAGCAATTCTCCGGGTGCTGCTTCTTTCTACCTTGCTGCCCACCCTCTGCACCAAGGGTCTTCTCACTTCAGTGCACAGACCAAAATCGCCTTGGGAGATTGTGAGCTTCGGATTAAGCAAGGTTGACCTTCATTCTCAATACCTACTGTGCCAGAATCACATCCTTCCCTGAACACCCCACTCTCCTTTCTCTCCTGTGACCTTCAGTTGGCTGTATGAAGACCAAGTGTTTCCCTGGGAATGACACCTGGTTATAGAGGTTTTCATAGAGCCAAGGGCTCTTTGTTTGCAAGCGTACTTGATTGCATTGTACATGGATTGCAGTGTACTTTTGTTCTGACTGACTTTAGTTTGGCTGCATTTTTTGATGGTCATTGTCCAAGCCCAACATCAGACATCTCTGTGTCTGTGGCTGTGAGATCAGAGACTGGGGAGTCTAGGTTAGGGTAGACATTGCTTCTGGAGAAGTCTGCCTTCATATTGCTTTTGTCCATTAATTCATCTGTACCCAACACCTCTTGATTCCCTCAATTCAGTAAGATTGGAAAGTATCATCTCACAGAGGAAAACTGAAGCCCAGGAGAGATGAAATGACCTGCTAGGGCCTCAAGGTATGTGTGTGTGTGTGTGTGTGTGTGTGAGTCATGTGGCTGCGCAACATCAGTACTTGCACAGGCAGCGCTGAAGGGTTAAACCAAATCTCTAAGAACTGTACTGAACGAGAAGTCCACCCACTTCAGCTTCTATAGTGATCATGGCTGTACTCCATGGAAACGGTTTTGGTGACAAACTGGCATTAATGAAATCTCAATATCTACCCATGAAGAGAAAAACAAAAAATCCATAGCAGGCCCTGATGGGCCATTATGTGTTAATGGGAATAATACGAATGTTCCACAGAGCACATTACTGAACTGAGCGAGCAGGTCCAGCCCGTCACAATCTGTAACACCTCAATTGCTTGTTGCTCTACACGCAAATGTTGGATTAAGGCTAGAATCATTGAAGATCCCGGTGCTGGCATGATAAAGTTATGAGAAAGTATTTCTTCACTGTGGAACTGAATGAGTGAGCCTGGGCAAGTTGCCAATACCCTCTGGGTTTCTGTCTCTTCTCAGTAAAATGGGAACAGCCATGTTCTCTTATATGGTTGCTGAGAAGAGTGAAAGAGGTCACAGTGTCTCATTGCTGTAACTTGCATTTCCCTGTTTTCTTGGAGGATCATGTGCCTTTCTCTCATTCCCTATGTGGAAAGCTGTCTGCGATCCCTCTTTTGTGAAATGGTTGCCTATCTGCTTAGTTGACTCTTATTTTAAGATGCTGACTCATGTATCCGTAAATTGATCTTTTAGTCCGATATATGCCCAGATTTTGTATCTTGCTTTTTTTGCAAATAGTTATACTGAAGTATTATTTGCATACCATGAGATTCAACTCTTGCAAATATGCAATCATTTGGAGGGTGATTTATAAAGTGGTTTAACTTGATAGCATCATAAGCCAGTTTTAAGACTTTCCCACCACTTCATAAAGCTCCTTTTGCCTATCTGTGCTTTTTTCCCATGCCCATCCCAAGCCATAGGCCACCACTGATCTGCTTTCTGTCTCAATTTGTACTTCCTGAAGATTTCCTATTAACTGGAAGCATACTAACTGAAGTCCTTGCTATGCATCTTTTTCCGCTTGCATGTGGCATGTGGTGTAACATGTGCCAGGATTTTGCTGCTTTTTATTGCTGAGCAGTATTCCACTCTATGGCTGTAGCATGTGTGTGTTCTCTCCAGGCCCTACCCTGCCTAGGTGCAACCTCGGCCATGGAGTATTCTGGCCTGAACAAGACATAACCTGAGATAGGCAGAAATGTTTGCCTTCTCCCCCTCCCAGACTGCCATTTTCAGTGATAAAGCCATTGAGATTGAGTCTTTCCCCTTTAAATGTGGCAAAGAAGCTTCACATCTTCAAACCTACCCACTGAGGGCAGAACGTCTGTCAACCTGGCTTCCAGAGGAGTAGGAACTGGGTGATGATTGTGATAATGACGATGAAGATGGTGATGGTGGTGGTGGTGGTGACAGTAGTCATGGCGGTGATGGTGATGTTGGCTGTGGTATCATGGCGGTGATGGTGATGTTGGCTGTGGTATCATGGCGGTGATGGTTGTGGTGGTAACGGTAGTGATTTTGTGTAAGATGTTGAAGAATAAACCATTAGTTAGATCATTATGGGGGTCTCGTTCCCCCACCGCCCCCGATGCTTCGCCGGGAGCAAACTTATTTCTGATGCTTTTGAGAGAGGTTGATGAGTTGACCTCTAGGACGCTTCTTCCATTTTCCATCCTCACTGGTGGCATGAAAGAGAAACCTTCTCCATAGTAGAGGAGATTATTGTTTTAAGGGAACATTCTCACATTTGGAAAGCAAAACTGTACCTTTTCAATTGCTTAGAATATGTTTTTACATTTATATATTAATATAATATATTAATATAAAATGTATTAATACATATATATAGTATAGGAATATATATTCATGTATGTGGATGCCTGTACGTACCATATATTTGTGTGTGTGTACATATATGCATGTTAAGTGATGACTCCTTTGATTGCTAATTGGGTTGGGGACTTTGGGGTTCAGCAATTATCTTTCTTTTGTTATGAATTACACTATCAAACCTCCTACCCAAATTTAGAGTTTGACCTTTTCTTTAAAAACTTACTTCTTTATTTTAACTTTACTCATGTAAGATGATGTCTAGTCATAAGCCTTTCTTGACTGAGATATGTGGTTAATAGAACTTCCTGCCTATAGCTCTCTATTCATGAGAGGAAGATGGCTCTACTTGCCTAGTCTCATTATCCTCTCCTTAACTGTGATTGGCTGCAAACAGCAATCAAGTATAGCTCAGCTCTGTACCTTTCCTCCTGCCTGTACTTTTTGCTTTATGGCTCTGAAGTCCCTCCTTTAAGGGATGGAGTTCTAGAGTCGGTGGCTCCTAGAATTGCTTTGCCAACAGGGTTGGGTGGAAGGGATGAGGTATCATGCAAGGATCTAATAAACTCTTCTCTGTCTTGGAAGGAAAGCTGCCACTGTTGTGTGAACATACCTGGTCTGGTCTGTTGAATGATGGAGGCGTTTGGTCCTGTCACCCAGTGGAGGTCACAGATGATAAGCTAGCTAGCAGATGGTGAGTCTGTCCTTAAAAGCCAAGTTCAAGTGATCTGCCAGGTCATCTGTCATGCTGAGATCAGGCTCTTCCAAGATTAGTGCCATTCACCCACCTGAGCTGTCAGAATTTGTAGTCAATGGCATTGAACTAAATTTGAGGTGTTAATCACGTAGCAAAAGGTACCTTTTTGTACCTATGGAAGTGAACTAATGCGAGTTGCTATTTTTTGCTGTGTGGCTGATTGTGATTTTCTGTATATCTTATCCTTCAATAGTCACTTTTACATTAATGTATATGTATTTTGTTTTGAGACAGGGTCTCCTGTATTTTGAGAGAGGGTGACCTCAAACTCTCTAGGTATCCAAGGTTGACCTTGAACTTCTGATTCCCTGCTTCCATCTCCCGAGTCTTGGTTTACAGGTGTCCCTACCTTATGCCTACCTTATGAGGTGGTGGGGATGAAACCCCAGGCTTCCTGCATGCTAGACAAGCACTCTCTCACTGAGCTGCATTCCCAGCCTCTGTATTTGTACCTTAGGACCACGTGGAAGGTTTCCACGTTCACTAGCCTTCACTGAGGAAAAGGTACAATGTCTGAGTTTATTTTTAATCCATCTCTTGCTGTTATTCTGCGCATGAATGAGCAAGAGCCACGAGGCAGTGCTACCTCTCAAGTGTTTCTTTTATCGCTACCATTTATTTTTACTTGCACTGTAATTTGTACAAGGTGGAAGAGAAATGTTTTCTGTTGGCTCTTTGCATTTGTTTCACAACTCCCGTGAGAATGCTGGAGGTTTCATCTTGGAGATAATTACACTAACTTCAGTACATTCATGATAGTTATGTGATAAATAAATTTCAGTTCCCTAGAACAAAAAGACAATAGGTAAATAAATATTTCCCATTATAGACGTGTCATAATCACCATCTTAGTTTTTAGCAACAACTAAGGTTAAAACAGAATATCATACCAGAGCTTCAATAAACAAACTAGCTAAAAGTCTGCTTCTTCTTAACAAACATATTTCCAACAGTCAGGAACTTTATTCCACATTGACTTTCTTTTGTCTTATTTTCACTTTTTGAAACAGGGTGTCATGTATCCCAAGTTGGCCTTGAACTTTCTATGTAGCAGAAGGATTACCTTGAGCTCCTGTCTCTGCCTCCTGAGTGCTGAGCTCACACACACACACACACACACACACACACACACACAGTCATGCCTGATTTATGCCAGGCTAGGGATCAGACCCAGAATTTGCCCATGTTGGGCAATATATCTACCTGCTGAGACCCAGTCCCAGCCCATATTGACTATCATTTCTCTTCTTACAGATAAGGCATCTGATTCATCTCCATTTCTACCCTTGTTTATGTTGTAGGAGGTAGTGCTCTCTCTGAGCAACAGATGCTCACAGCTTTGTATCAATAATCAAAACTTTAAGGTCCCTTGGGGTTCTTTGCAAAATGGGTGTTAATCATTGAAAATGTAGGGTTTATAGTTGTACATTTTATCATATTCTAATCCTTCTCTTCCAAAATCATAAATGAATATTAAACTGGATGTTACCCCTCATCCGTAATTTAATCATTTTTTCATCCCAGTCTATTTAGCTGGGTATAATATTTTCTGTTTACTCATTTGGTCTTGAAAACACTCTTCACATGGACGTACTTCAGTTTTTTTCTAACACACCATCCAGGTGAAACCAGAATCACTGTTTTTCCTTAACAGGTAGCCAGAGTTTTCTGCCTGAATATACTCACTAGTCCTCCGTCCTTCAACTTATTAATATAAAGCAAAGTGAACAAGAACAGTATAGTCTCTCATGCTTAAGAATTAATTCATATGTGTTAATTTGCTTGCCTTAGCAATCAGTTGTTCCAGTTATCCAGTTTCTTTGCAGCAGCTTTACAACTATTTTGTTTTGTGCAAACACACACACACACACACACACACACACACACACACACACAGAGGGGATGGGATTTGTATGAAGTAGGGACACATGCATGCATGTGGAGGTTAGAGGAAAACTTTGGAGAGTTAGTTCTGTCCTGCTACAATGTGAATTCCAGGGGATCAAACTCAAGTCTTGAGACTTGACAGCAAGAGCCTTTATCCACTGAATCGCAACCGAATCTTAGAGTGGGAGGATACTGGGGACTTGGAGAGATGCACATTTGAATACTTGGTACCCTGATGTGCAGGATGCTCTTTCTCTGGACTGGTAACTGTGATGGTTGGTTTGACCCAACCTAGAACCCTCTGGGAAGAGAGTCTCAGTGAGTGATGGTTTATATCAGGTTGACCTGTGGGCACATCTGTGGGTGGATAATCTTGATTATGCTAATCAGCGTGGGATGATGCAGCTTACCTTGGGTAGCACCATTTTCTGGTTTGGGTCCACCGGCTGAATAAGAGTACAGAGATCAAGCTGAGTACTGAGCCTGCAGTTTTTTCTTTCTCTGTTTTTGACTATGAATGTGACTAGCTGCTTCAAGTTCCTACCTCACTTCTCCACAGTCATGGACCGGAACCTGGAATTGCAAGCTCAACAAATCCTCTCCTCCCTAAATTGGTTTTTGTCAAGGTGTTTTATGAAAGCAACAGAAATGAAATTAGGGCAGTGACTGACATTAAGAGATGGAGATGGTGGCCTAATCTTATATTCTGAGGGGGAGGTCCCGTTCTTTCCCCGATGATGCGTTGCGTTGTAGTGATGTCTCCCCCAGGGAGGCTTCGGGTATTTTTCAGGCAAGCTCTAGAGGTCAACAACTCTGCCTTGGATCTGGGGTGCACCTCACCTCTGTACATTGACTCCAGTGACTCACTGACAAGACAATCCAGATGTTCTCCAGCTGCCCTTGACAATAAGGTTCATACAGCAAATCCTCAGCCCAACTAGAAAGATGACTGGCTCATCTGGAACAGTACAGTTGTGATGTTTAGTCTTAACTGTCAGCTTGGCAGGATCCAGAAACACCCAGGTGACAAACTAATACTAGATCTAACTGCTGTTGATACAGTAAAAAGTCAACAGAGATTCAGACACAGGCTTCCGTACTTTCGTATCTCTGTGTTCCTTACCTGCTTTGTCCAGATTAACTAGTAATGGCTTCTGGATTGTGCAGGCAGGGTCTACCATCCATAGACTGGGAACACTGGTTTCTCCCTGGCCCTGACCAAAGAGCTTATTACATTATTTACGTATTATTTATGTAGCACATCCTGGGCTCCAGGCATTCTTTCAAGCACTTAAAGATATTAGCTGATTTAATCTTCCCAACAATCCAATGTGCCAGGTACGGTTATGAGACAGCAAGGCTCAGAGATTTTTCATCTCTCCCATGTTTTCTGAGCCAGGAAGCTGCAGAGCTGGCATTCAAGCACACATTGTTGGTCCCAAAGCTGTCTCCTCGGCAATGGGCACATCTGGTCCTTCAGCTGTGCCCCCTTCTAGTCAAATTTAGAAGATGCAAGCATCCTTTTGGCTGCACTGAAGCTATCTGTAGACCCAGGCCAGCCTGTTACTTTGCTCCACTGGGATGGATGTCTGTCTGCTCCCCTGGTCTTGGCTCTCACAGTCTTCTGAGGATGAAAATGGGGGAAGAGAAAAGCGACCCTGATTTTCTTTACTTGCCAAGAGCCACCAGGCCTCCTGCCAGCTCCAGGGTGGGGAAAGCTCCAATGCCCTGGGGCCTGATGCCACCCACAGATATGTCCAATCTCAGCAGTAGAGACAGACCCTTTCTTGGAAGTTGACATGAGGCTACCAGTGAAGAAAGGTCAAATCTTTACTGCATCCACTTGCGTGCCCTTAACTCTTGCCATCCTGGAGTTAATGGCTAAGATACTCATGATCTCCAAACAAAGCCTCTGTCTGTCTGTCTGTCTGTCTCGGTATGTGTGTGTGAACATGTTATATGAATGCATTTGCATATGTGCATACACATTTGGAAGCCAGAAATCTAATTTGGTTTTCTCCCTTA
The DNA here is from genome assembly GCA_026225945.1 of Cricetomys ansorgei. Taxonomy (NCBI): domain Eukaryota; kingdom Metazoa; phylum Chordata; class Mammalia; order Rodentia; family Nesomyidae; genus Cricetomys; species Cricetomys ansorgei. The sequence continues at coordinate 1,836,193 of JAMJFZ010003163.1, forward strand.
TTTTCTGAGACAGGGTCTCTCACTGGTCCTGGCTCCTTTTGGCTAGATTGAAAGACTAGCTGGCTCCAGGGCTCTGCTTGTTTGATTACCCTGATGATGAGATTGCTCTTGCACCTGGCTTCTTTCCATATGGCTGTCAGAGATCTGAATTCAGGTTATTTTACTTACTGTGCCCTCTTCCCAGTCCCTGCTGTTTGATATTTTGACACAGGGTCTCATGGAATCCAGGTTGGCCTCAAACTTGCTATGTAGTCAAGGATAACATTAAAATTTTCATCTTCCTTCTCCCTACCTCCCGGGCTCTTGGGTTATAACCCAAGCCTGCACCAAGGTAATTAGTTTGTTGTCACTGTTTTGAGTCAAGGTCTCTTTCTGTTGTTGGCACTGATCTGAAACTCCTTATGTGGCACAGGCTGGCCTCAAACTCTGGATCCATTTGCACCTGCAATGCTGGAATTCTAAGCATATTTGTGGTTTCAAAGCAGGCTCTTTGAAGGCTTGCCCTAAGTTCTGGAGCCTCTGGAATTGGTGAGTTCCATGAGGCTTTTCAGGAAGGAGTGGGCCTATAGCTATGATGTTCTCAGAACAGTCTGGAAAGATCTCTGACTGTGCCCTTGTGATGGCAGATCTTGCTCGTGGAGTCTGTGCCCACACACAGAGAGCTAGTTATCAAGTTGAGAGTGGCACCTGGGCCATTTTCCTACTTCTCGCTCATTCAGTGATAGTGACACAGATAGCCAAGCCTGTCTAAAGCACAGGGACTTTAGAGACAATCGACCAAGTCTCTGTTTACCCATCTCACTGAGTCCTGGGGTGGAGAACAGATAAACTCCAAGTTACGTGAATGATCTAGAACCACTTTGATGTAAACGAAGTGGGAGGTGGAGTGGGTAGAGTAGTTGCCTAATATGAAAGAAGCCCTGATTTTGAGCCCACCAGTGCAGAACGGGCACGGTGATACACTGCTATGATCCCAGTACTTTGGAGACAGCAGGATCAGAAGTTCGGTCATCCTCAGCTACACGATGGGCTTGAGGCCAGCCTGGGTTACATGAAGCCCTTTCTTGAGGGGCAAAGTTGGTTTTCTCAGGGGGGATAGAGTCATCAGAGGGGATGTCTAGCAGTGGTACCTGTGTAGTGAGACGCACAGTTTATCGGTACTGAACAAAGGAAGAAGGACTAAGGCGCTGAGAACAGATTACATTAAGACACAAATAAGAGAAAAAAAATCATGCCGAGTATTGTCCGATGTGACGCTTACTCATGGTAAGGTTGAGGCTTGTCAAATCAAGCAAGTATTCTGATGAAAAAAGTGATACTGGTGCTTCCGCAGCCACCATGTGATCACGAAGCTGTGAGGATTATCACGGATGACTTCTAGATGTTCAGTGAAGTGGTAAGTGACCTTAGTGTCCATGTCTCCTTTCGCTCCTTTAGGATACGAGCTCAAACACTTGTTGAAGTAATTTGCTGTCATTGCACACATATGTGCCCCTGATGAGTATTCGTGTGTGTGTGTGTGTGTGTGTGTGTGTGTGTGTGTATGTGTACTCTTTTGCCTTCTAACAGCACACACTTCAGCTGTGTTCTGCTGTATCAGTCTGAACAAATATCAGTCCGGTTGGGAGGGTGGCCGAGGACAGAGTTGTGTCTCGTCACCTCCTGGAACACATTCCTTGAGCTGACCCCTCCCCTAGGAGCCGCACTCCTGCAAATACTCACGGAGACCAGGGACAGCGCCAGCTCTCCTCTCGCACAAGCCCGAGGCTTTGGAAAACTTTTAAAGTTCATCATTATTTATAAAGTTAATACTTATAATGAAAAGGTTCCCCTTTGATGTGGAGTGTTTCTGGAGCCTCGCTGACCTATATTGCCAACGTTCCCTGTATATGAGGTGAGGCAGGGACAGGTTGGGGAATTACCCATGTTTAATGAACACTAAAATTAGGATTTGACTGAAATCCACAGAAAACGGCTCCGCAGCAAGTTCGAGATGCCCCTGGGGAGCTGTGGGCAGCTCAAATTTACCCACAGGCGCTTTTGAAAAAAAAAAAATTTTTTTTGAATCAGCATAGTTGGTTCTTTTGAGCTGAGAAGGTTGCTTCCACCCAAAAGCCCCTTCTCCCCCTCCTCCCCTGTCACAGCCCTGGCAGTGATGCTTTGGGGACTCCTAAGGGCCTCTGCAGACCTTCGTGGTGTTGGATATGGTCTCCTGAGCACAGACCTTGAGCCTGGCAACGGCCCACGTTTCCCATGACCACTGGCTGACTCCTTGAGGAGGGGGAGGAATCCTACGAAATATCCCCGGACCTAGAGCGGCCATGTGATTGACTGAAAAGGACCCTAGAGAGCCCTTTATCTAGTGGACCCCCAAAGCAGGTCTTGAATGAATGCAATTTGTCTAGAAGGCTTTTTGCTGAATGACGTGAGCAGAGCCTTAGCTAAGACTTGAGCCGTGTTCTGTCATCATCTCTCCAAACTCGGGACCCATAAGGACAGAAAGGTGACAGCGAACAGTTGGGAGGTGCAGCTGTCTCGTTCCCAGAGGTCCAGGAAGGAGAAGCACACAGGAATCTGAACAGGACAGGGGAGGTGGAAGTTGAGGTGTCAACTTGCGTGTAGGGCGGTGCCTAGACATCATGGAAGGCAGAGCTCTGGCCTGGCGAGCCTGGCTGGAGAGCTCAGCCTGGTGCTGTGGTTCCCTCTGTATTTTGTGCACGTTCTAGGGGGCACCTGTGCCTCAGCGTCCCTGTAGCCCATGCAAACCAGGCAATAGAGACTGACAACCGAAAGCGAAGTTATTTATAGTTCGGTTAATGTAAGGGGTGAAAGAGTCTAACTTTCTTCACGCAGTATCCAGGGCCATCTTGGGGTTTCTAGGAAGCTGCAATTTAAGGTCCTGAAAGACAGATGTAAGATTTACCCGGAAGCTACTCGAACGGGGCGGGTGGGAAGGAATGTGGATCCCGGGTCATCGTCATCGTCTCTGTGGTCTGATTCAGAAATACAGTTTTCTATTCAAAACTGGGAGAGAAGAATGAGCTTCTAAAGACCCCCCATTTTTAAGATAGAAAAGAATTGGGTTTTGTGAGAAGTCAAGATTCCAACCCCTCCTAACCTGGCCGAGTACGTGTTTATAAATCCGTTCCTTCACAGGTGGAGAGTGGGCACCTTTCCTCTCTCCTCTGGCGATCAGCTCTCACTCCAATTCCTCTGTTTACGTTTTTTTAAAAATATGTTTTCAGTTGAGATAAAATTACGTCACTCCCCCTTCCCTTTCCATCATCCAGCTTCTCCTAGCTGCCCCCCCCCCACCCCTGTAACCCTTTCTGTGTCTCTCCACTCTCAAGGTGATTAACACTCATTTCGCACATGCCAACATAAAGTTGCTAACGGGACAGCCGGAGGGAGGGGCGTCAGAGTCTCTGAAATGCCCCTCTCCCGTGCTTCAGAGCAAGGTCCTGGTCGCGATGCCAGCTGCTTGCCCTGCAGTGATCAAAGGGTACTTTTGTATACTTGTACCGTTGTGAAACTGTCTCAGTCCTAAGTGAAAATGGCCTTTGTAGAAAAAAATGTTTGTTCGAATAAATTAGAAAAAGAAAAAAAATACATGTATTAAAATGTAAGCAAATCGCTCTACCTCCTCTCCTCTCTCAGTGTGCTGGGGAACCAGCGTTCATGTTTCTGGAACGTGGTGTCCTAAAGCTCTTCCGGCTCCTATGTAAACACGCAGATGTGCACGCACGTGGATGGACGTCTGTTTGTTTTTAATGTGTACTCAGCATTTTGCCTTTTATTGAATAGTACATCCGAAGTGCCTGTTGGGTTGTGTGCATTATCTAAGTCTTAATAGTTCCATAAGACTCTGCAGTATGGATTTATCAAAATGTAGCCACCGTTCTTCATCGATCCACTCATCTGCTGTTTCAAAGCCTGTCTCCTCACAACCTCCTGTCTCTCCTGTCACTAGAACCATGGACCAGCAGCCTCCCGTCTCCTCCCGACAGTTCTAAGAACCTTCAGGAGGTCCCGTTGCAACTCAGATCTTGGGGCTCCTCTCCCAGGAGTTCTCATGCAAACCTGGAAACTAACTGGTCTCTTTTCTTTTCCTACCCTTTTCTTTCTGGACAGAGTTTACAGAATCCCAGGCTTGTCCTGAATGAACTCACTGTTAGCCTTTGATGACCTTGGATTTATGATTCCCCCTGCCTCTACCCCCAGAGCGCTTGCATTTCTGCCAGGAGTCACCTTACCTATTCTATGCAGTGCTGGGGAGCGATCCCAGAGCTCTGTGCACATCGGTGAACAGTCACCCATCTCCACCCCAGCTACATTCCCAGGCTAGAGTTGGCATTTCTAAAGCTCAGGACCACAGAGGGCGTGGCCACTGCTGCTAGTGGTGGTTCAAATCGTTGGTTGTGAGCAGCTGATCTAGACTCATTCAGTGCCTCTTGACTCTGGCTTCATCCTGCCACACAGTTCATGTTTTGGGTCTTTCACGAACAGCTAGGATCATCTTGGAATTCAAAGTTCATTGACTTTATCACTGCTGTCTCTGACATCCTTTGTATTATCTCGGCTCATGGGGACCGTCAACCAGCCTGTTGATGCAAAAGCAACGCTCACCCCCAAAAGGGATGAGAGTTTATTCTGGAGCCGAAGATGAGTGACCACAGCCTGGGAGCACAGATTTAGGTTACTTCAAAAATCAAGTTCCAGTGTGGAAGCAATTTGATGAGGTTTTTCTAGTAACAGAACAAATGAAGTCATAGAACAAAGCCCTTTCAGCTACATTGGAAGAAACATTGGGATAATGCGAAGCTGGGAGTCTCTCTAGGGCTCAGGTGCTATCTTAACTTTTTGATTGGTGGAAGTTTTGTATCTGCACCCTCCAAAGGAATTATATTATGCTCATATAATGTAATATATGTAGAGGAGAGTTACAAGGAGCTATTACTGGGAAGGGGTAATGATGCCCCATAATATTTTACCTCTGGACTTGCAACATTCTAACCTCTCTACCTCTTCAAAGCTCCAATCAATCAGCTTGCAGTAGGTGGGGCTCTTTTCAGGAACTTTGCTTCACAGTCCTCAGAGAAAGAAATCGTAGATGGACTTCAGATAAGTTCAGTTGTCTTCCCCATCAATGCCTCTAACCTGTGATTACTTGTTGACTGTTTTTCTCCTTCTCAGGACCACAAAGTATTTAAATAAAGATTTTTTTGTTGTTGTTACTACTGTTGGATCATTTTCTTTTCTTCCCTCTGTGTCCCCAGTGCCTTACACTGAGACCTCCACACAATAGCTGCTCATTAAACGTGTGCTTGAGAAACTCTTGTCCATTCCTGTCCCGCTGGCCCTCTGAATCTCAATTCCAGATGCAGGAGGTCACCTGCTCTGAGCCATGCAGAGTACATTCAGGAGTCCTCGCCTTCTTACGAGGTATGCATTCCTGAGCTTGTGTCTTCTTCCTTGACAACACTTCCTGACCCACTAAAGTCCAGAGTCAGAGTGACTTGTACCAGCTTCAAGGTAGAGCGCAAAATTGGGTGGCTAAAAGCTGATTAGCCTCTGTCTGGACTCATCTCCCCTCACAGCCTTTCCCACTGAGAATAAACAATCCATTCCCGAGCCTCTGATGTTCTACTCCAAGGGATAGCTGGGGTCCTCAATTCTGCTATTTTCAACAGAATGAATTAGATAGACATATCTTTTGACCCACTATCTTTAATCAATTTCTTATCACTGGAAAGTGGTAAAAAACCTGTTAATGTAGCAAGCTGTCTTGCTTGAAGGTAGGACGCTTCTACGTTTGCTTACACAGGCCCAGTTAACATGGATGCTGTCTATCGGCTGCATTCTGTTTCTGCTCACCCAGAGTCTTGGCTTCATCCACATTTGGGACTTAGGTTATTATGCTGATGCTCAACTTTAAAATGCTCATCTTCCTGTTGGGCCAGTGAGGGGGCTCAGAAGATCCTTGCTTCCAAAGCTGATGATCTGAATTTAATCCCCAGAACCCACACGGTGGAAGAGGAGAACTGACTCCTGTAAGTTGTCTCTGACTTCTCCACACGTGATGTAGAGCTTGCCCTGTGTCCCACCCCAACACACAATAAATAAATGTAATTAAAAAAAGTCTGCCCGTTCTTCTGATATCCTATTCACAAGGTAGCTCAGCTCTTTCTTTGTATATCTTCGTGAGAATACAGTGTACTGCTTTTGGGAATATACATGTATTTTCCTTTGTAAACAATGGTGGAGGGATTCTTCATTGAGGAACATGTATCTTGTAGAGTTTGCACATTAAACACCAAAGGTATTCTGCTAGAGAAACACTAACTGGGGGTTGTTTCTCCCTGGAGAAAAATATCACCCCTTCCCCTAAATCCAGGGTGGTTATGTGGTTATGGGATCCTCCAGCTGGCTCATCTGTATTTCATGCAGTAGGTTTCCTTATAGAATGGAGGAGACACAGTTTACAATAATGCGCAGAGTAGGCACACCACAGGTGTTATCCTGAGGTTCTTGTGGACTCAGACTGACCTTTTAGGCTAATCCATCCAAGGTATTATTTAATTTTTCCTTCCTTCTATTTTAGAAATTACATTTATTTGTGTGTCTGCACCGAGGGAGTGGCATGTGTGCTACAAGATGTATGGGGCGGGTCAGAGGACAATTTTCTGGATTTGGGACCTGGGGATTGAACTTGGCAACCAACACCTTTACTTGCTAAGCCATACCAAAGGGCCTTCCTTCCTTCCTTCCTTCCTTCCTTCCTTCCTTCCTTCCTTCCTTCCTTCCTTGTTTCCTTCCTTCCTTCCATTTTTTCCTCCTCCTCCTTCTCTTCTTGGGACAGAGCCTCAGTATATATAGCCTAGGCTATCCTGAAACTCACTATGTAGTCCAGGCTGGTCTCAAACTCATAAGCATCCTGCCTCAGGCATCCTAGTGCTGAGATTCCAAGTTTGCTCCCTACCCCCATCGTTGAGGGTACTTTTTGATGAGAGAATCTATGTTCACATCTTGGGCGAAAGTTTCCCTTTGTCTCGAGTAAAGCGGATTTGGTGCTTTTAGAAGACTAAGAGTTTCTGGAAGCAACTGTGAGCTCAGAGTATAATCACTACTGTCAGCTAGGTCTCATGTCCCCTTGTCTACCCCGGAGCCAGGTCAGCTTGCCCCTTCCGGGCTCTTACCTCCAATAAAGACCCCTGCCCTTCAGACCACAAGAGGCTGTGCTTCTCCTGCAAGTTCTGCTTGCTTCTGTGGTTCTCATATTTAGTTTCATTTTCACTAAACCCTGCTGGGACTAAACTCCCATGTTTGAGCTGTCTAGGCTGTTTGAGATAAGACCTCTGCTGTGGTTGTAGCTCTCATTTTAGGGACAGAAATTGCTGTCCCTATGTGGTCACCTTGTAGCACTTTAGTATTTATCTGGAAACAGGGTGGATTCTTCTTTCCTGTCACATACAGCCATCCAGGCCAAACCTTTGTCTAGCAGATCACCAGGAAAAGAGTCAGTTTATGTATTTCTTAAGTGACCTGCTTGTCTGCTTCGCTTTCTCCTTCATCAGTAGCTCTTTTGAGTGATCATTATTTTCTGCCTAAACTTTTACTTTGATTCCTGTCATATGCTGTTCTGAAAAAAAAAAAAAGCAAAAAAAAAAAAAAAAAGCTCTGAGATCAGGAGTCTGTGCCATGATCTCATTGAACCATAGAGAATACCTGGTTCCTGGAAGGGTCCATTGGCTGGTGATTGAAATGTCATCCACAGAAGTCTAAAGATGGGTTTATCTGCACTTAGCATCTTAGAAAGTGAACTAAAACAGTGCTTTGTTTCCCAAAATGTGTCTGTCATTTTCCTGTCTTTCTATCTGTAACTCTTTCTATGTCTCAGTCTCTCTCTCTGTCTCTCCCTCTTTCTATCTCTCTTTCTGTCTGTCTCTCTCTCTCTCTCTCATGTATGCATGAGTGTAAAATGAATGAAAGCAGAAAGGGGGATTATTTGTGATGAGGAAGAGGACCATGGAAAAAAGAGGAGAGGAAGGGTGTGGGACTGGGTAACGGGAGGTAAGTGTGGAAGATGTACACAGTATGCATAGCTCACTGACAATGCCATTCTAAAATTTGTCCCTGAATACATGCTAGCATTTAAAAAAAAATCAAATGGTCCAATGAATAAGCTTGTAACCAATCTGATGACCGATTTTGTTCCCTAAGACTCAAAGGACGGAACTGACTTCTGAAAGTTTTCTTCTGGCTGCCACATGAACACAGGTGGTATGCCCTCCCATCCCCTGACAAAATTTAGAATGTGATTAAAGAGCAACAACAAAATGTACCCACCTGTGTTGCTTATTCACAATTGATATGTGATCGTGTGATCGAAGCAGCAGGCACATTACCATGTGCAGAGGAGCGGTTGTGGGATGCTTGCAGGCCCAAAAGTGCATGACCCTCTACCGTCTTCATGGTGACATCACCTCATCTGCCCTGTCCCTGGGAAACACAGGAGCCCATTGGAATAGCAGCCTGGTCACAGTGGAGAGAGCTACATGGGCATGAATGCCTTGTACCAGTCAGGTAAGATACGCACTGAGCAGTCTCCCATGTCTGTGCCCTCCACCCCTCCGAGTTCTCCTGTACAGTTCAACAGCCCTGCTCTCCGCTGAGCCTCAGCACTCCTTTCTATCTGAGACACACCCCCATCTTCTCCTAGCCTCACAGTGTCTGCCCACACTTCAGATCTTGCTTCAATGTCACATCCTCCAAGGAGCCTGTCCCGATATTCTCAAATCTTGAGTCAACATTGGTTGGACCTTCTCTGGGTTACTGTGGCCTCATTTTTTCACTCTGAGTGTCCTTCCCCCTTTCAGTGTGCTAGACCTGTCCAAATCTCCTTTCCAGAAAAGACTTGAGGGTTGTGGATATAGTTCAGTCAGTAAAGTGCCTGATGTGCAAGCATGAGGACCCAAGTTCAAATTCCCAGTTCCCATACAAAAGTAGAATGTAAAACAAGCTTGGAAGAGGGGCAGAGGGATCCTTGAAGCTTATTAGCCAGTCGGCCTAGCCAAATTTATAAGCAGGTTCAGTGAGAGACCCTGTCTCAAGATGAAAAGTGGAGAACAATCAACAATTGAGTAAGATACTCGAAGTCAACCTCTGGCCTGCACATGCGCATAGATGCAAACACTTGCCTGTGCATGCACACGCGTGCACACACACACACACACACACACATGCATACACATGCATGCACACATGCACACACACACATGGTGTATGCGCACGCAGAAAGGACTCTCATCCCACTTGCATGACGATGAGGATGAGTCAGCACAGGGCCAGCTTCTGCCCTCTGTCTTCTGTGATCACAGAGTCAGCTCAGCCTGGGCAGCCCTCTTCGGTGATGGGCAGGCAAGGCAGACTATGAATGTCTACTTTTTCAACCTGGGTTAAAACAGCTCTGATAGGGCTTGAGGCTCTATCAGACCTGATCAAAGCCCAACTTGTCCCTGCCAAACATTCCCCCTTTCTTCCTTCACAGGACTTGGACCCTAACCATTTCAAACACTGAACTGTCAGTACTTGCTTTGCGAAAAGCCTCCCGTATTAATGGCATCTTACGATCTGTCTGGCTCATGGTGGACCCAGAAGAATCTCATTCACTATTGCCTTTTGGCTCTTATTACACTCCAGAGAGAAATTTGCTGATAGACCTATGGAATGAATGAATGAATTTGGATGACCCCACATGCATCGTGGTTGTTAGTTCTTGACCCCCAGAGCTCAAGCCTGAAGCCTGCTCTTTGCCCATCACCCTCACAATCTGAAGCCCATCAAGTTTCCTCTCCCTGAAGGAGACCTGCAAATTAATTGTGTATCTCCCCTTTGTTCTCAATCCCTGCCTGTCCCAGAGAGGGCGGGCATGGTGCTAAGCAGCCCACAACAGACAACCCTTTTTATTCCTTCTGACGGCCTCAGGGAGGTTTGATGGGGACATTTCCATAATCGATGAAGGAGCCCTGTCACCCCAAACACAGAGTCTTTAAAGACGATAGGTTTATGCAAATCAGATATTGATGGAGTAATGATTAATTGGCCCTGAGCCTTTGTTAATATGCAATTGTAGTAACAGAGATACGTTTATAATTATTTTGGTTAATTGTTCAAACAAGCATTCAGGACTTAATTGCACTGAGTAATTGAGGAGCCCTGTATTAGAATTATTTCTTCCCAAAGGAAAATCTGAGTTCTTTAACCAGTTGGATCCCTGTACGGAGGACCAAGGTGCTGTGCATTCTCTGCGGTCCTTTGCGTCTTCAGATGGTGAAGTACTGCCCCTTGACTCAACTCTCTTGTTCTCAGAGGGTTAAGAATCTGAGCTGAGTGCAGAGTGCCTGGACAGGGAAGGGTTCCGACCTTGGCCCTCGAGAAGCTGTGTGATTTGGAGGCAAGTCATTTAGTTTCTGCGAGATACTGTTGCCTGGTCCACAAAAGAAGAAAAATATTTAATTCATATATGAAAAGAATGGATGCAGCATTTGTCTGTGTTGGCGCAAGGTGTATCTTAGGCATTTTTCTCATTGCTGTGATCCAATACTTAACAAAGCTACTTAAAGAAGAAAGGTGTTTTCTGGCACACAGCTCAGAGACTGCAGCCCATCATGGTGGGGGAAGACGTGGCTGCAAGTGGCTCCACAGTGGCTGAAGCATATGGCAACTGTCTACTTCCTGTCACCAATCAGAAATAGGGAGAAACAGGAAGTCAGGTCAAGCTGTAAAACCTCACGGCCCACCCCAGTAGCCTACTTCCTCCAGCTGAACTACAATTCATATAGACTCCACAACCTCCCCAAACAATGCTACCTGCTGGTACCCAGGTGTTCAAACACAGGAGCCTGTGGGGGACAGTTTACATTCAAAGCATTTCAGGACCCTGGGAAATGGTCCTGATGAGAGCTAGCGTGGTGATTTCTCCTAGTACCATCTTGCAGAGACAAAGTAGATTATGATGAATGCGTGGTGGCAGACATCTTTTTAGTTGGGCACAGAACAGGCATTAGAGGAGTTTAAGACTTAGCTTATTTAAAAGAGCAGGAAAGGGAACCATGTGATGGCTCAGCCACCCACCTTGATGGCCTGAGTTTGATCCCGTGAGAGGACAGAATAGACATTTCCAAATTGTCCTCTGACCCCCACACACTCACATATACATGAGCACACACACTTAAGTAAGTAAGTAAGTAAATAATTACTAAAGCATCCTTGCATAGGGAACTGACTAGCCTCAGCTGGCCAGCCCAGGACTTATCCCGAATCACTTCACTGTTATACCATATGATAAGAATGGGAGCAAGAAGCCAGGACCTCTTAGGACACGTACGAAGCAGGCATTTCACATGGGGGTAGTGAATCTTAGAGTCATGTCTCACACAACCCAAGGGAACTGACTCTCTTCTCTCCTATCATTTATTTTATTTACCTTATTTACATTTACTTTATTCTTCAATTGTGGATCCATGCCTAAGGACAAAGATTATTGGTGCCTGTGCGTCTGCAGCGGTTTTAGTGCAATATATTTATGGGAACTTTCTTTGACCTGGATAAGACAAGTGTTCCCTACTTCAATCAACTTAATCCATGAAGGAGGTTTATTAGTAAATGGGACAGAACAGCCCAGGAGTTATGACTTCAGGCATGGCTAGATCCAGAGACTACAGTAATAATGATGAAGGCCCTTTTCTTGGCTTTCCTTTCCTTTACATTGGCTGTTTTCTCGTAAAGCAGGTGTCTGCCATTGGTACTATTCCATTTTCTCAGCTACTCCAAAGGACCTGCATCATTTTTCTCTATGGTTCAAAAAGAGTTTAAAGAAATAGTCTGAATCTCATCAAATATGCTGCTGACATATGCTTCTAGACCAGGCCTGAGTCTACATAGAAGCCAGATATGAGGCCAGTACTGGCCAGACCCATCTGCATGGAGAATGTAGATGGATCATTGCCACATGGATAATGGTGACCAATTTCTTTTTGGAATCGTAGAGTTTCCAATAACTTCACACTCCATGTAGTTTGGATCTGTTACTAGGTGTGTATGTGAAGAGAGAGAACGAGACAAGAGAGACAGAGAGACACACAGAGAAACTGAGAGACATAGACAGAGAGACAGACAGACTGTATATATGTGTTCTTGATAAATTTGTTTCTTTCACTCAACTAAGACATGCCCATTTCTACCTTTGTAAATATTCTTTGTCTATTTTGTTGGCTATAGCTACCACTGTCCGGTATACTTTTAAGCCTTTATTGGATCTCATGTTATCTATATTCTTATATTTAAGACACATCTCTAATAGACAATACACACTTCAGCCTTGATTTTTAAAAATCCATTCTGACAGCCTTTTCCTTTTGAATTGAGTATTTGTCCATTCATGTCATAATTTTATTTGAATATTTTGGTTTACCCATTGCATTTCACTAGTTCCTTATTTATTTTTGGTCTTGTGTTTCCCCAGTTTCTACTTTATTTGGGATATTTGACTATATGTTAGATTGGGATATGTATGAGCATTCCATATTAATTTATTAATGAATGGAATTAATTGTCTTTTCAGCTAATTAAATTTTTGTGAGTGTTTGTAGGTACTTGGATATATAATCTTTACTGTGCATACTCTCCTTAAAGTCACTGCTGTGCCACTGCAAATTGAATATCTAAAACTTAGCATTGCATGAATTTGTTTCTTCCCTCCTTCCTTTATGCTATAGTAGCTGCATATATTATATTTATGTGTGTTTTAAAGACTTAAAAAATGTGTGTGTGTGTGTGTGTGTGTGTGTGTGAGCGCGCACACATGTGTGCCCACATAGGCCAGGAGAGCAGGAGAAGATGTTGGGTCTTCTGGAACTGGACTTATAGGCAGTTGTGAACTGCCCAGTATGGATCTTGATAACCAAACTCTGGTCCTGTGGAAGGGCAGTGAGTGCTGTTAACCACGGAGACATCTCTCAGCTCCTGCAGCCTCCTTTCGGTCATTCCTGCTTATATTATCTTTTCTTGTGGCGTGGTTTGGTCTATATAGAAAAGCATACGATGAGTCAGGTCTTCCATCCTGGAGATAGCTCCATAAGCCCAGAGTCTTGCACCGCCTCTGGGATGTGCTCATCTTATGGGTTTTGGGAACTGAGCAGATGTGGACGTTCTGGGGCAGGGCAGATATTCCCAGTGGAAAAAGAAGAGAGGGCCAGAAGTGTAGCCGAGTGTGGGAGGGGACTTCCTCTCACAGTAGGACATGGGTGGGAAGAGAGGGCTGGGTTCTGAACAAGGTGAGAGAGTGGGGATTTATGTAAGGAAGGACAAAGTCCAGATGGAGAGAAGCGATGGGAGACAGAACGCTGTGACCAAAAGAATAAAAGATGAGTTTCAGCAGCAATCAGAAAACTGCCTGCATCACACGAATGTACATTCATTCCAGAAAGAGCCACTCATTTCCTAGCAAGACACATAAAAATGCAGCTGGCCCCATCCTCCAAGTTTAAGCTCTTGGATTTGTCTCCTGATTGCAGGTGTATAATAAATCCCCATTGAATTAAATTAAAATGTTTAAGGAGCCAGTAGGTGGGCCAGGCCTTTCTCTGCTGTCAAGGAAGAATTTATTTATCAAGACCTAGACTTTGGCAAAGGGCCTTTGCGTCTCTTGGCTAGTCTGTGGTCATGATTTAAAATGCTGAGATTTGCCTCCTAGGGTTGGGAATTGGGTCCTTGGTCAGGCGGAGGGTGTGAGGTCTGAATGTTAGGGAAACAGGGAGTTTTAAGAAGCTCCGAGAAATGCTTGGTTTACACTCTGGTCTTTCTGAAAGCTCCTAGAGGGCTGTGATAGTTAGCTACAACTATCCTCTTGACATGACCTGAATCACCTGGGAAGAGAGGTTCAGCGAGGAGTTATCTAGGCCTGTGAACACATCTGTAGGAGACTTGTCTTAATTGTTAATTGATGTAGGAAGACCCAGCCCATTGTGGGTGGCACCATCCCCTAAAATGAGGATACTGAACAGTATAAGAAGGGATAGAACTAGCAGATCAAATTCAGAGCAATTTAATAAGTAAGCATGTCAGAAACCAGGCTTGTGTGCAGTGGTTTCTCACTGCCCTGTAGATGTGATGTCTGTGCTTGAGTTCTGTCTAGACGTCCTTCAGTGATGGACTGGAAACCTGGGTTTTTAAGCCAAATAAACCCCTTAGCTCCCCTAAGCTACCTTTTGCAAGGATATTTTATCACCACAACAGAAATAAAACTGTAATAGGAGACACAAAAGATACCCCACAACTTGGGGGTCAGCGAGGTAATGTTGCTGATAGTTCAATGGCTTTCCAGTCTGCACAGTCAACACAGATCATCACTCTGTGAGAGGCAGGGCACCTGCATGGAATTGGAGCAGCGTCCTATCTAAGTGCTCTCATGTTTTCTCCCATACACAGTGTCTGTTATAAGCATCACCCTCAAGTCAACCTGTGTGTGCATCAGAAGCAAGGCGCCTTGGACAGGTGGTCACCACTCAGAGGTTGGTCTCTGATCACAACTTCATATAAACAGCATAACACACCCTGCTTTCAACCAAAAGGGTGTTTTTCTTTCCCATAATTCCAGATTTGGTCTGGGGAAGTAGGTATAGGCAGTTGCCTAGAACATCCTAGATTCAATATTAAGCCAAAAAAAAAAAAAAAAAACTCTAACCAAACAAAGAAGATATTGAGGAGCTGGAGAGATGGCTCAGCTATTAAGAATGTGCTTTTGCAGAGAATCCAAGTTTAGTTCTAAGCACCCATACGGCTGCTCATAACTGCCTATAACGTCCGTTCCATAGGATCTGACAACTTCTGCCTTCTGAAAACTCCTGCATGCATGTGGTTCACATAAATTCATTCAGGCAAACACATATACACACAAATATTTAGAAAAGTATTTTCAAAGACATGGAACATATAGTACTTGGAGACAGAAATCCAGTGCTAAGACGGCGCGTGATTCAGTGCACCATAGTAGAGGAAGGCACTGCTACTTTAGTAGGGAAGTGTGTAGCTTCGAGACACCAGTCTGCCATCACTGATGAAACAAACGTGGGTTAATGTCCCAAATACTGACACACATGAGAGTTAGCCCTTCCTGCCGGGAGGCTGCAAAGTCACCCCTTAGTTCCCCAGGAAGGAGCAAGGAGCAGCAGATCTGCCGGAAGGCCCTTCTAGTGCAGGTATGACCCCACACATACGCACGCTCCAGTTTGGCCCAGTGCTCTGGGAGGTGTTACATTTTTCCAGGTCTGTCACCTGGTTCATCCACCAACACGCAAGCTATAGCCTTCTTCTGGAGTCTGCTGAAGTAGACGTTCAAATCCCTTCAGGTATAATTATGTGAGAAGTAGACTCTGTCTGCTTAATTATGTAGGATTCTTGGCTAGCACAAAATGATGGTTTCTGCAGAGGCAATTTGAAAGATCAAAGTTTCTAAGACTCAGAACACCTAAGCTGATGGGAGACTTTACTGTCTGTCAGTAAGTGCTCAAGGGAACAAAGGAAATGACATTACCGTTTAATTCGCCCCCAATGCTTTGGTGTCCAGCGAAGACAGGAGCACATTTGGACAATTATGTGATTCTACTGAGCGTCATTTCAAAGTCCCTTTCAGAAGACAGTTGTTTGTCATTTTGGTCCTTCCCACTCCTCACCAGATATTAACCCTGTGCACTTTAAATGAACAAACGAAGCAAAAAACAACATTGAAAATTAAACATTGGGGCTGGAGAGATGGCTCTGATGGTAAAGTGTTTCCATGCAAGCATGAGGACCTGAGTCTGGATTCTTTCACCCATGTAGAGTCAGAGGGTAGCAGAAGATACCTATGCTCCTGGTGCTGGAGAGGCGGAGAGAAGGTGGTCTTAGAGCTTATTGGCCAGCCAGACTACTTATCAGCAAGCTCTAGTTTCTGTGAGAGACCCTGTCTCAAATAAATAAGGTAGAGAAGCAATTAAGATACCTGCCATTGGCTTCTGGCCTACAAACACATGTGCACACTCACATGTACCCACATAGCAATGTACATACTCCCACGCCCCACACACACTAAAGATCTATGCAGTGCCTACATGCTTCATGATCTCACTGCAAAGACCACATTTCCAAGTAACATGCACAGATAACTGATACCAAATCTGCTCCTTTGAGTTTGACTTCTACTTTACCATTCTCCCCTGCTGGGGCTCTAAATTCATTTTAATGACTAATCAGTACTACACCCTGTCACCTTGTAAACACTTCAACCGACGACTCCATCTATTGAGCATCTATGTTGCTTCCGGAGGTTAGCTTTAGAGATAACCTGCTTTGAATGTGAGTTTAATGTGTATAGTTTTATTTTCTGCTGTTTCTTCTGTATTACAATTATGGATACTGTAGTCAATAGCTACAGTGTGAGCTCAGCAACTCAACAAGAAAGGCAAGGAGACATTTTCGTAGATATCAAACCTGCCAGAACTCAGCAGAGGGAACCACCTGTCATGGTAAGCACCATACTGGACAGTGGAACCCTGATGGTCTCAGGCATTTTTATTGATACAGAAGCTCCTAGGGTGTTCTAGTGATACAAAACCCCTGCTGTGTCATCCACAGACTTATCTGCATAATGAAGGAAACCTGTAACTTAGTCTCATCTCACAATCCTTTCTGCCAATCCTTTACAGTGTGTGTGTGTGGGGGGGGGCTTAAAAGGCTAAGAGGAATGTTCTCTCCTTGTTGCCTGAAACTGTGGGAAAGGGACTACAAGAATTTCTCCACAGCAACTTTGCTCTTCACCACAATGACTGTTCCAGAGATTAGTGAGCAGGTGCAGGTCATGAGGAAGCAAACATCTGAATCACAGATTTACATCAAGCCAACACCTGCAGATAAAGCAGACTGCCAAAGCACAGGTAGCCCTTCCCCCAACAATGTACAAAATAAATGTTTTAAAGTTACATAAGAATAACTAGAAATAAACTTCTCCAACAGGATACCATTTATAAAAGTAAAAAAATGACCTCATCATGAGACTGTTTTCACGGATCTTGGTACTCACTGCCGTTGTTCCAACATGACTGTCAATTTACAGTGGGTGAGTGAATGGATGGAGGGATGGATGGGTGGGTGAATGACAAGAGGATTCTCTAAATTTCAGCAGGAGGTGGTATGAAACTTTATGATTCAGGTTTTAGAGAATACCTCGCTCTTGCCTGAGTTCTATGTATTTGGTTTCCCTCCAAACTTTTCATCTTTCTAGCAACAGAGACCAGGCTGTACCCAAGTTAATCAAAGGTGGAGTGATTCCCTGGCTTGGGCATTTGCACAGTCATTTCAGTAAGTGCTACAGATTCCTCTAGGGTTCCTCCCATGAGCCAAACACAAAACAGAAAGGGAATGTGTTATCCAGCAAGGCAATGCCTTCCAATTCTGTAAAACCCAGAGCTAAATGGATGATGAAAATATTATGTTAATGATTCCTTCCCTCCCACTGGACCTTGGCTCTGCTTCTGTTATGTATCGTGAAAAGTTTCCAATCTTCTCTTAGTGGGACTTCCTCATCACCTGACTCTGTACCGCTTTCCCTTGACATGGTGTTGTCCTTTGGGGGTTTCTGACTTCCTCCCCCCTCTTCTTCTCCGTGTATTTGCTCATCTGTTAAGGTCTTTTGTAATCCATGTCTCTTCTTTCTGCTGCTGGATGTGGGGTGCTCCTGATTCTCAATGTTACACCCCCTTTGTTTTTCTTGGCTCCCTGTACAGGCTCATCCCCACCAGAAACTTCCATTCTTTCCCTACCACTTCTGCTGTCTTCAGAATTTAAGTCTTTGTCACAGACTTCTCAGTGACAGATGTACAGATCTCATTTTACTGTTTTGGGTACAATGTGAAAAGTTCTAATGTGCTAACCATCCTCTTCATAACCATCTTCTAAACCTGGCCCTCTTCTGGTAGTCTCCGTCTCAACACGGGGTATATCCATCTACCCTCAGCCACCAATCCATCAATCCAGCCAACCACTCATCCTTTATCCATCCATCCATCCATCTATCCATCCATCCATCCATCCATCCAGGCTGCCAACATGAACTGAACACCAAGTTCGGATCTTTTTTTTTTTTTTTTCTCAAAACAGACTTCTTCATCTTCTGGATCTTACAATCTTTCTTCCTGTTCCATAATGCTAACTGAGCCATCGGTGTAGGATTGTTTTGTAAATGTGTCAGTTGAGGATGTACTCCACAGTCAATTATTTATGACCAGTTTATAATGCTTTCTGTAATGGTCTCCATCTTTTGCTAAGAGGTGCTTCTTTGATGAAGGGTGAGTGCTACATTTATCTGTGAATCTAAGAGTAAACATTTAGAAAACAGTTAGAGATCATACTGGCTTAGGAAATTGGCAGTCGTAGGTTATCCTGTAGTTTCCGTGGCCTCACCAACCATGGGTAGTTGGCTAGGTCTACAGTATCAGACATGAATTCCATTCTATTGAGAGGGGTCTGAGTTTAATTAGGTGGCTGTTGGTTACCCCGAAGTTATACATGCCAATATTTCATCTTTTGGAATATCTTGTCACTTTGGTCTTCATTGTAGTTCATAGGTATTCCAGCCAGGTAGGACTATTGATTTCTTAGCTCCTTCTGTTACCACGAGAGGTTGTACTAAAGGAGGAGGTTTCTGAGTCTATTCCTGTATTCCTCCAAGTCCTTGTGTCCAAAATGTGTGGTCTTCAGTAATAGGGTCTTACCTTTTTTGTGAAAGGCAACAAAGGGCAGTTGCAATAGCTTATGCTGTTTTTGGGGGGTTTCTTGGATTCTCCTGACCAACAACTTAGAAAGTTTTCCATGCTTAGCACTGGGGGTTCTGTTAGAAAGTTTATGGTTTGAGTTGAACATTGTCACCCTAAGTGGCATAACTCCAATTAAAATATGGATATTATATATGTATATGCACATTCATAGATACTATATATGTTTTCGTAATTCATATACACACACACACACACATATATATGATATGGCATTTTAAGTAAATGTAAAATCATGTGATTTCTCATGGCTTTTCCTCAACATCCTTGATGTCATTTATCCCTTTCCATTCTGTTTCCCTCTGTGGTGCCCTTCCTCCTCCATGAGCAATATTGCTGATTCATTACCATTGAATTCATAGCCAACAGCATTATCACTCATACTGGAACCTTCCACGTGTCATGGCTTTCTGTGCTGAGGTACACAGGACAGCAATTCAGCAGTCCACTCCGGACATTTTAAATGAACTCTGGGAATAAGTAAATTGCAATGAAGATCTAGTCTCTGATAGCTGAGACAGATGGCAGATGTTTCCTGGTGCCACTGTAGGCGGGGGACATGCCTGTTGGGCAACTCAGTTTTCCAAATTTTGTGCCTGTCTGTGTATGACCACCAGACCTCCTGATGGTCAGTTTTAGGGTTAAATAAATCATCAAGTGGGTAAATCTACAAATATATATGGTCTGTGAATGATGAGGGTCAATTGTGTTTGTTTAGCCAGACAATGGGATCGATGAGTAAAAATGGACACCCTTCGTTTTCTTCCTTCGAATACAGCCTTCCATAGTGATGTCCTCTCATGTTGCCTCTGAGATGGCTTGGGCACAGTAGCTTGAACAAAGCAAATAGAGGCTTGGGCAATGCTGGTTCACCAGGGCATGTACTCAAGGTCTTTTATGGAACCAATGCATAACTGGATCCTGGTTGACTTCCTGGCTGGTGAGACTTGGCCAAGTATACCTATCCTATTACCCTGCCTGACAATGAGCCAAGCGCTGGACCTGTGTCTGAGATCATCCTGGGTCATTCATTATAGAGCTGCAGAATCAGAAGTCTAAAGCTTGTGAGCTATGAAGAATGAATCTCTCTAAACTACTAAATCTCCCATCCGCCAGGGAGTCTGTCAATTAGTACAGTGAGTGTCCAGGGACACTAGAAAGTACAAAAGCTGATGTAAGTGCTTAGTTGGTGGGGGCAGGCAAAGGCCCTAAGCTGGCCCCATAAGAGCTTTTTTTAACAAGAGAAGCAGGATCTGGGTCCTTTCTACTGCTGCCCAAGGATTACTAACTGAGACAAGAGGTGTGGGGAAGGAATAGCGCCGGGCAGTTGGAGAGGAAGTACACAGACACCCCAGTAAAATAGCTCTGTGCTGGATATTCTTTGGTTTTTGTTTATTTTAACCGAAATTTCCCCCATCTGATTTTCTTTTATTTCCTTACTCCCTGACAATCTCATCTGTGTATATAATGTATTTTGGGTTTACTGTCTTTATCCCATTACTTTCTTTTACCCCTCTCTCACTCCAAATGAATGCCTTCTTTCCAGTAAGTCCCTTCCTATATTCTCATCCTGTTGTGTGTGTGTGTGTGTGTGTGTGTGTGTGTGTGTGTGTATGTGTGTGTTTGTGTGTGTTTCTGTCCTACTGAGTTTGGTGGATATTTTAAAACCCTCTCAATGGCCCATATAGTCTTAGGTCTAGCACAGCAGTGAATCATGGGACAGGTTTTTATGATATGGGCCTCCTCTATAGACAGATCTGGAGGCAGCTGCTTGCTGACATATCTCCCTCTGATGTTGAGTCTTTGCGTTTAGATTACTTTACTCCATGCTTAAAGATGCTTTCAAAATCCCTGAATATCATTTATCTCCAGCAGCAGTACATCTTTAAGAGAAAGAAATCTTTGCATCAAAAAGCTGAATAGCATTTTAAAGTGCAGAGGTCTATGGAGGTAGAAGAAAATTGAATTGGGGATGGCATGCATGGCAGACTTTCAAAAACAAACAAACATACCCAGCAACAGACCAAGAGCCAGTCTTTCAGGAAGCCAACAAAGTTATTTTCTTAAGCAAGTCTTTTCAGCAGCTTCCGTATTATTTATTTATTTATTTATTTTAATGCTACAGTGACTAAAAATGGCAAGAAAAAAAACCATTTTATTTATGTCAAAAGAAATCACTTGTATGCAAAGTTGCAGCTGCTTCTTATAGGTATACAAATGAAGAAAAGCCTGGGAATGGGCTGATCGTGTTTTTTTTTCCTTTCTTTTAATGGAAATCTTGATTCACTTTTCAGCATTTAGAATCCCCCATTCAGTGGTGTCTTGGAGTTTCAACTGGCTTGATGGCCAGAAATGAAACCCTAAGATGACTTCCTTATCCTGGCTAGGTCTCACCAGACTCTTTGAGAACGGTGAGTCTTGACGGTAGAAGATAAAGGTGGGTATGAGGACAGTGGCCACAGTTCACAGCATTTCTTCCAAGCCATTGTTTAGTATTTTGGGCTCCAATTTTCCCACCCACGAATCCTCCATTTAAAAAGCAAATGTTTTATTTGTGTTTAGTTTTAATAAACTATCTCTTTTATGTCCATAGACAATTTTGTAGATGTAACTTTATCATATTTATTCCCATCTGCCCCTTCTGGCTTCCCCCAAACCCCCTACTGTATCCCCTACCCCGTTCATGTTCTCCCTTTCTTTTTCTTGTCTTGTAACCTACTGAGTCCAAGCAGTGCTGCCCATTAGAACACCGACTGATCTTTCTGGCTTCATCCTGTGCAGGTCACCATAGCTTTAGTGAGTTCATAAGGACAGTGGCCCTGCCCAGTCCAGAAGAGAGCATTTCACAGCACACTCCTCCACATCCTCTGACTCTCACGTTCTTCCTCCCTCATCTTCTATAATGTTCCCCGAGCCTCAGGGTGGGGAGGGTTGACGTAGATGTCCCATTTAGAACTGAGTACTCAACACCCTCTCATTCATTTTTAGCTCTCTGATTAGTTAAGAATATCTGCATTAAGCGCTGACCGCTACAGAGAGAAGCCTCTCTTATCAAGGCTGAGGGCAGCCCTCATCTATGGATGTCAGAGTAAATATTTGCTAATTATTTTGACAATATGTCCATTTAGCAAAACAACAGTAGTAGGCTCCTTCCTGGGGCTGATCACCTAAAGTAAACACTTTAAACACTCAGGGATTGAAGAGATAACTCAGTTGACAAAAATCCCTGCAAGCACAATCAGTGGGGTTCTATCCCTGGAACCCATATTAAAAAGAAAAGAAAAAAGAAAAAGAAAAAAACAGGTATGGTGACAAATGTTTTTTATTCCAGTTCTGGGAAAGCAGACAGGTGGATCTCTGGAGGGTCAGCCAGCTTAGCCCACTAGGCGACCTCCATACCAATGAGGAGCTCTGTCTCTAAAAGCAAGGTGATGAAACCCAAGGACCAACACCTGAGGTTGACTTATGGGCTCTCTACTCACACACACATGTGTATGTACAACTGCACACACGGGTAGCCACAGCCAGGGACACAACAAACATATGTACACACACACACACACACACACACACACACACACACACACACAGAATAATGTTCAAAATTTAAGTGACTTGAAAATTTTTACAGAAGACACTGAACACATTTTAACTTGGTTTTAGTGACCCAAAAAGAAAAGAAAGCAATCCCGTGAGTTCAGCCCAGGCTGGAACGGCACCTTTGTACATATGAGGGTGCCATCACTTTTTTTTTTAGAGAACTGTACAGGTTTTCTTTTTTATTTGAACAATGTTGAGGACTGTAGATTAGGCAGGGAACCCATCCCTGGGTTCCTGAAGAGGGCTGGTCTAGACAGATTGGATTTCAGAAGATACTGTTACTCAAAAGTTACTTATCTTGAGCTCTGATCTATGCTTACAAGCCATTCTTCACCAGGGATGACAATGCCCTCTTCCCCAAGGGGCGTTAGGTACGCCCTAGAGGAACTCTGATTGCTACACCTAAAGTCCAGAAGATGGGTTGATTGTTACCAGCAAGCAGTGGACAGAGTCAAGGATCTAGTCATAGGATAGCTGCTACCAATTATCCTTCCCAAATGTCAGCTGAACTGAAGAGGAGAAACTCAAGTCTAGCAAAAGGGTGAGATTGCTCCAAGCTTGGATCGCACTGTCAGGAGACACTTGGACAGTGGGGAGGTATATATGAAGGGTAGTGTGGGGTAGTTCATTCCAGGACAAAACATCAGCATGGAATCAGCCACAGAGAAAACTCAGGTCCCTCACAGAGACCAGGGGGAAAGGACTAAGCTTGTGGTTCTCATGTGTGGCTTTCCTTGGGTAGACCCGGGAATTTTTCAATAGACATGAATACAACACTGGTAGCCAAGGCTGTGCCCTGTAGTGACTGAGTACTGGGCCGTAGAGACCTGGGCTTGAGTCTTCATTCTTACAGTGATCTTGCTTTTGTCATGTAACATCTTGGAAGTAGCAATCTTGACTGAACCAATACCATTTCCCTGCTCCACCCCTAAGGCTCTTAAGGAGGTATCACTTTCTTCTCATTTAGAATGGACTTTAGGCTATCAATACTCTGACTTTTATCTTTTTTTTTTCCCCAGACTCACCTAGCAC
This sequence comes from Cricetomys ansorgei, assembly GCA_026225945.1. NCBI lineage: Eukaryota > Metazoa > Chordata > Mammalia > Rodentia > Nesomyidae > Cricetomys > Cricetomys ansorgei. The sequence goes on from JAMJFZ010003163.1 coordinate 1,859,691, forward strand.
CTAAGAGGAGTTTCCATGCTGATTCCAGGAAACCTTCCGGAGAACGTTTCCCATTGGGTCCTTGGGGCAATGCTGGAGAGATGAGTGCTTGCATCAATGGTCCAGTTCATTAACAGTTAGGATGCTTCCACAGATGGGCAATCCCAAGCCCGATGCAGCCATTGATCCCTGCACACCGGACGGTGGGAGAGTATAAGCCTTAGGAGTAGGAGCAGGAGTACAGGCATCAGAACTCCATTGTCCTACAGGTGTTGAGCAATCACTTTGAAACATGGCCAGCAACACGTTTGTTCAGAGGGAGCAAAGAGTGCAAAGTTAGGGCCATCGAAGGCAGGTAATATCACCATGGTGTGTCATACACCAGCAGGTTAGTGTGTGCAGGTTAGAGGTCACAGGTTCCCTGCATCAGACAATGTTAGAAGAATGTGGTGTTAGGATCCAGCTGTTGCTCATGAAGCAGCTTCCCCCTTCAGCAGGTAACAGCCAGCACTCTGCTGAGACATTGTGAGTCTTAGCTAACAGATCTTATGGGGCCAGGATCTCTCACCTGGGAGATGGGTTTACATCAAAGGGGATATTGAAGCCTGCACATCCTGTTAGCATCTCCTTCCCTGCCCCTGCCTGGGAATCAGGGGCTTGTGCAGTGAAACCTACCGCAACATCAGTAAGTTGTAAGGATACCTCATTTCTGCCAAGTGGACAGAGACTCCACCATGCAACCTGTCTCTGGTGCTGGGGTCTGAATGCTCCTTGAATCTCTCTTCCATGCTGTCACCTGTCTGTCCATGACATTATTAACCCTGCTAATAATTAATCACCTTCTTCCTAGTAATCCCCCTCCCTCTCGAGCCCTTCCCCTTGCAAAAGCATTCCAGCTTCAGAAGGAATTGTCTTCAGGATATTCACCTGGCTTGTTAATGCAGTGCCTGTGAAGAGGGCATGTGATTGTAGCCTTTGCATAGGATGCTGGGATGGACAGAGAGAGAGTTGGCTGAATTGCACTCTGAGAGCTGTGAGAAAGGAGATAAAGGCTCAGCCCACTTGCACCGGAAATAGGAAGTGGAGAAAGGAAGCTGGCCTGAGCACATGAGCTTCCTAGAAGCGAATTACTTTTGGAGGCTGAGTGCTGCTTTATTTCATCCCTGCTCAAAGGTTTGTATTCCTTCACCCTGGTTTATCCTGCAACTCCTCCTCAGATTTGGTCTGTGTGTCACTGGCTCCACCAGAGGTAGCAAAGGGGCTGAGTGTCTCTGTTGCAACTGATTCTCTTAACTCAGAGGTCTAACCTGCAGCCCAAGAATCCATGAATGCCCCTGAGAACAAAAGCAGAAACCTACTTAAGGTGTTCTGAGGTGTGTGTGTGTGTGTGTGTGTGTGTGTGTATGTGTGATTTTCTTATTTTCTCTTGAATCTGATTTTGTGGTTCCTGTGAGAACTTCGTAGATGACAATATGGCCCAAACAAGACAACAACAGTTGGACCCTGAAAACATACTGCCTGGAGTCCATCAGTCTCAGTGTAGCCCAGGGGGCTTGAGACACTGTTATCAATGAACTTCAGATGAGGAAACAGAAATCTAGGGAGGTTAAGAGACCTGTCTACTGCATACCAGGAGCAGGGATTCAAAATCCAGCGTGTCCTTGGAAGAATCTAGAATGTTGGAAGGGTTCCATATATAAACCCAGAAAGTCATTGTGTCAAAACTTTACCTGCTTGAATCCCTCCTTCCCCCTCCTCTTTCTCTCTTCCCTCAAGTCCCGTGCTCATCTCTATTTCACGCTAGTTGAGGAACTTCTTGATTTCCCCACCCTAGCCAGGAGACATGAGCTGGTCCTATTGTACAGAGACAATGGCAGGCACTCAGTAAAGACCTTGGCTCTGTACCCCTGCCCTCCGCGCACCATCCCTCACACTCCCTCCCCCACTTCCGTGCCCCCCAGCACTTGGCGTCCTCCCACTTGAGATGTCTTCTGTAAAGCTCACTTTTCCCTGCATTGTTGGCTTCTTCACCAAAACTACACCCCCTCCCAGCCTCCAAACAAACCAGCTCCTGCTCTGCCTTTGCCCCCCTGTATTCGTGGTCTCTGGAATCCAGTTAGGAGCCATGTTACTGCAAGAATGCCCCTGCCCCCCCGCACTCATTTCATCTCCTTCTTCCCACCATGCCCCACTGCAGAGGCTTCTTTCTCTTTGTTTCACTCATAGATTGATTCATTTCTGGTCTCCTTTCTCTCCATAGCTAGGCAATTTATCTTTTCCCACTGTGCTCTCCTTTTCTTAGGACAGAGCAGGCACTTAATGGGGGATGGGGGGGGTGGGCTCAAGGATGAATGGGTGTGGGTACTGTCCAGTAAAATTGCCGCAGGGGTAGCCCCGACAGCCATCTGGATCTCCTGTGGGGTGAGGAAGTGTTCTCCCTAGAAAGGCCTCCCTCCCTTCCTGCCTTTTCCTTCTTTAAACCACCTTCACCTGGGACACTTGGCTTTTGCTAAGCTCTGAGACCCGGGCACCAATCACTGGTACTCTAGGGCAGCTAGAGAGTCAGGAAGCAGCCTCTGACCTTCCTGGCTTCTGCTCTGATTCCTCTGGATTTTATACATCAGCTGTGAACTAACTCCGGGAATTCTAGGTGTAGGTTGAGGTTTTCTCGCCTAAAATTCCCAAAGATATCCTGAATTCTTGATTCCTGGTTCCTATAATTGCAACTTCATTTGAAAATAGGGACTTTCCACATTTAATCGAATTGAAGTGGGGTCAGACTGGCTAGGGTAGGCTTTCACTGAGTGACCAGTTTCCTTATAAGGAGCAGGAAATTTAGAAACAGAGACACAGGAAAGTACCACATGTCACAGAGATTAGAGAGGCCAAAGGATGCCAAGATAGCTTCCACCATAAGAAGCTGGGAGACAGATCTCTAGATGGTGGAGGGGCCGCAGCCTAGTTGATACCTTGATTCTGGACTTCTGGCCAGAATACTGAGTGAGTAAGCTTGTGTGTTGCAGCCACCTAGTTTGTGTTACTGGGTTACAGTATCCAAAGGACATTCAAATACAAGGCAAACAGTCTTGGAGTGTTCCTGTCCCTTCAGCCAGCTCTCGGGACTCGGGAAATTCATGACTGAAACAAATCCAGGCATGAACTGGCCAGCTCAGCACTGCCAGACAAAGCGTGTCAATGTAGTGAGGCGGCTAATTCTTCACTCCCATAGAGAGAGGGATGTGACAGGGGGGTGACACTGGAGGCCTTGGGCCTGATTCCTACAGGGTGGGAATGAGGCCTCCTTAGTCCGGAGGCTCTTGGGTGCTGGGAGTGCAGAACAATGTGGTGGGATTGCAAGTCATCTTCCAGATGAGACAAAGTCCTTAGAAACTCTTGAGCTGACTCAGTAGGTAAACTGAGTGAACCAGAACATCTGAGCGCTCTGCCTCAGTGCAGGTTAGCACGTCAGCACCGCCGTGCAGTTCACTGCGTGCTGCATTCTTGCAGCCTCTGTGTGTTCTTGTGCAGGAGGCCCTCCTTTAGTTACATACTGACTAATCATCTTATTTGTTAAACTCAGCACCCAGTGCGCAGATAGTAATTGCTCCATAAAAGATGTGTTGGTGGATGGAATTGATTGGAAGTGTTTGCGGTTATATATCCTTAGGTGATTAAAAAAGGAAGCCGATTGCAATTTATTCTTGCGAATGCTTTGGGTGCCATGAACATTTTAAGGAGTCCTTAGGTACTGAAAAGTACAGGAAAGAGCAACTGAAACACAACCCAAAGCCCACAGACCCAGATGGCACAGAATGAGTGAGCCCCACTGTCAACTGGGGGTGTAAGCGAATAATGACCATGACTGCTATTGGTTCATCAACTGGAATGTGTGTGCCATTAACAGAAAATGTTTTTCAAAAGCTTTTTTATTTTTATTTTATGTGTGGCTACATGTATATATACCTTCACCATGTGGATGTACTTCCCATGCAGGCCTGAAGAGGGCGTTGGAATCTCCAGAACTAGAGTTAAAGATGGTTGTAAGGTGCCCAGTATAGGTCTGGGTCTTAAGGAAGAGGAGCTAGTGGTCTTCACCACTGACCCATCTCTCCAGTCCCAGTATTAAATACTAAAAATAGGGTAACTGATGGGGAGGGGAGGGGAGCCAGCAGAGGGAGCTTGGGAGACTTTTGGGTCAATTCTGCAAATCCAAAATGGACCTGAAAATTCTATTAATTTCAAAATATCTAGGCACATAGAAAAATGTCAGAAGATTAGGTCAGTTAAAAAAGTCTAGTATGGAGGAGGGGGAGCTCCTGAGGCCCCGCCCCTGGTTGAGGATCTATGAGCGGTTGATGGGTGCTGGAGGAGGGAGTCACTTTTCTTTGCAGGTAGGTTGCGCATGCCCAGTGGATGACTCCATAGCAGTACACAGAACATTTTTAACTGGACATAATGGATTATTAAATAAAAGAAAATAGAGAATATGAAGTTAGGAGGGAGATGTGCTGTGGGGAGAGTGGTGACGGTGGAGGGAGGGCGTGGAGTGTAAGACCAAGATACATTGTAACATGTGTGAAAATTGCAAAGAATAAAGAGAAACATATGTTTTAATTTATTCATTTTACATTATGAGCATTTGTGTTGTGCCTGCATATATATATATATCTGTGTGAGGGTGTCAGATCTCCTGGAACAGGAGTTACAGACAGTTGTGAGCTGCCATGTGGGTGCTGAGAATTGAATTTTGGTCCTCTGGAAGAGCAGCCAGTGCTCTTAACCACTGAGCCATCTCTCCAGCCCCAAGAAAAATATTTTTAAAAATCTCATTTCTTTACTTTCTGAAGACTTGTAGATATTTCTAAGTTTCATACTGAGGTCTCTCTCTCTCTCTCTCTCTTTCTCTCTCTGTCTCTCTCTCTCTCTGTCACACACACATACACACTCACACAGATGCATTCATACACACAGCACACACATACACACACACAGAGACACATACACATATATCCACACAACCACACAAGAGTGCAGTTGTCCCTGTAGAATTGAGCATTGAAATGGCTTTGCTTGCCTCTCTCCTCATGTCAGTACAATGACATAGGTTAATTTTCTATGCAGAAGCCCTCAGAGAAAAGGGTCAAGATTAAACTGATTACAAATTATATGGCTAATGATCCTAATCGTGTGTCATCCATCTGTCTTCTTTATCCTTTGGTGTGCCTTCAACCTGACCCATAACTTTAAGATCTTCTTGATAAAGCTTCTCGAATCATTTTCCCCAAGGTCTTAAGCTGCTTTAAAATTGTGTGTGTGTGTGTGTGTGTGTGTGTGTGTGTGTGTGTGTGTTGTATGTAATTGTTAGCACTGAATATATGTGTGTGCATGTTGAGGTCAGAAGTTGACGCTGGGTGACCTATTGTTTCCTCCTTTATTCTTTGAGACAGGGTCCCTCACTGAACCTGAGGCTTGTTGAATCAGCTAGCTGATCAATGAGTTCATACATCCACCTGTTTTCAGTTGCAGGTTCATGACGTCACACCTTGCTTTTTATGTGGGTTCTAGGGATCTGAAACCAGCTTTCATGCTGATGTGACAGGCATTTATCCGACAGAGCCCTCTTTCTATGCAGTCTCTCGAGTCTTCAGTAATAGTGTTTGCACAGCACCTCGGTCTTTATTTTGACTTCTGTTTCATCACTCTGCCCTTTAAGGGAACGTAGAGACTATCTGATGAAAGCTACAAGCCAATGGCATGAGAACACTAACAGCCCCTCTGTATATACAATCGAAGAAAGGGCTGGATGTGAAAGTACTGGGTGTGTCCCTTCTTGGGTCATTTCTAGATTTTCATGGAGAATCGGGTGATGGATGTGGTATGGGAGATTAGAGAAGCTGTGTTGTAGGCCAACTTGGGGACAAAAAATCAAAGCCAGTTACACGAAAAGCTCACAACGGTGGGAGTGAGCGAGAGAGAATTCCGAAGAGACGAGGGAGGGAAGAGGGCAAGGCATCTGGGAGGCGTATTGTGAAGCGAGAAGTTCAGGAGCAGATAGGAGGTGAGGACCAGGAGGAGAGGAAAGAGGATCCAGCCAAAGCTTCTGGCTCATGCTAGTTGTCTTTTAATGAAGTTAGCCAAGAGAAATACTCATGTCGCTTACTGACTCTCTGGGGTTTCTCCCCTTTTTAAACAGGAAACTTCTGATGCTCCGATGCCTTCAGACTCCCGGTGGGAGTATGTGACCATGGGCAATTTCTTACATGAGGTCCTTGACCAAATAAACAGTTAGACGATAAGATGTAGTAGATAGTTCATATGTCTATATGAAACGATTCAGTGACAGAGAGTAGAGCCATGGCTGGAGAATACACATTTATTTCTGTGTAGTCAAAGCCTTTAAAAATTAAGACCAGGGGGCTGGAGAGATGGCTCAGTGGTTAAGAGCATTGGCTGCTCTTCCAGAGGACCCGGGTTCAATTCCCAGCACCCACATGACCTCTCACAACTGCCTGTAACTCTAGTTTCAGGGGATCCGATACCCTTGCTCTGACATGCATGCAGGAAGAACACCAATGCATAAAATAAAATAAATAAATTATTTAAAAAAAAATAAAAATTAAGACCACATGATTCCAGGCACCATCTCTTTATGCACTTTGATTATCCGATATGCCATTTCCAGCTAATTTCATGTTTCTTTCAAGAGCAAAGAAGAGTGTTTCTGAGCTCACGATGGCACGGAGCAGTGCTGGGCTCACCATGCCATGACTCATGTAACCCCCGTCTACTGACACAACACAGCTCCTCCCGCCTCTGCAGCTTCCAATGCCGTTTGCTCAATGGTAATCCCATCGTGACTCACGGTCCCACAGCCACCTTCATACCACACTGAATTTTGGCTCCAAGTGATGCTCTTAGAGGTTATGTTACCCAGGAGGATGCCCTCAAGTACAGGTTCACAAAGAGTACATGAGAAAAGGATAACTCATTTCCCTGGTTATGGGTAATCTTAATTTTACTGTGTCGGCATAGAACAAAGTGCACAGAAGATACTATTGATATAGATTAGGCAGACTGATAATAATATATAGAAAATATATAGGTATATGGATATATGGATATGACAGAAAGATGAACAGATGGATAGATACATGACATACAGATAGATTTTCCTGAACAGAAGTGAATGGACATAACTCATCTGTTTGGAAGTTCTGAAAGGCAGAGACCCATGTATACGGTGGTCATCTCAGAGAACATCGGAGGTAGGTGCTTGTGAAACAGTTGAGTGTGGACCAGGAAATCCACCTGTTACCCTGGTCTTTCTCCTAGACAGAACTCCTGGAGGAGGAAGGGCAGGGACAGGGCTCATCCAAGCCTATTCTCATTCTGTAATTATTGAAGCCCCATTCCCAGGGGCTGGGCACACAACAGACAACACAGTGGCCTCAGGTCAGGCCTTCCTGGCCCACCAAGCCACAGCCCATTGCAATGTCTAGTACAGCACAACCCCTGTCCAGGGAGCTGGGCAGCAGAAGTAGCCATTACAGTTGAACATGACAAACTGTCAGGGAAAAATAGTGACAGCAGGAGCTCCACCATCACCATCAAAAAGTCTGTCAATGTCAAGCGCCCTGATCTGAGTTAGGGTCAGTGGGTTGGGTCAGACAGGATGGGTTCCGGTGCTCAGTGGGGCCTGTCAGCCGAAACCCAGAGGTGGAGATAGTGACATTTGGAAATAGGGGCATGACAAATGCAGTCAGAGAAAGATGAGGAGAGGAAGAGAGTGGGGGTGCTGCTGAGAGTCAGGGGAGCCATCCAGTGGGTCCTTCTAAAGGGGAAGCAGGCCCTCTTCTGTTACAGATCAACCCTCTGTCACTGGGCAGCCCATGAGATTTCAAACAGATAAACGTCCCTTTGGGAAGCTGGAATGCCTTGGCAGACAATTTTAGGCCTTGATTTGATTGATAAATCCTTTGTGACAGGAGGGGATGAAAGAGGCCCCTGGTTTGGTACATATAAATAGGAAATTAGCTGGCAAAGTTGTCAAAGATAATTAACTTTCCCATTCTGTGGGTCTATTCAGGTTGACATCCTGAAATTATTTAGAAATGCACATGTCAACGCTCTGACAGAATTTGGGACTGATCAGATAAACAGCTCTGGAGCTGCTTGATTGTAAAGTGATGTAAGCGCTTAGCTGGTGTGTTATCACGAGTCGGCTCGCTGCAGCAGTGAGGGTGGGAGTAGGGGTGGGGTGGGACGTGGAGGTGGACATTGGCACATGGCTTTCACTTCCTTCCTTCCATCCTCCTCCTCCTCCTTTTCCTCCTCCTCTTCATCTCTCTTTTTAAAAAAATCTCTCAGTGAGGCTAGAAATGCCTCATCTTCACTTTAAGGGTGTTCAATTTTGCATAGTCTCCCACAATATTTCCACACTGGGATCAGCCTCCATTAGGAAAAAGGTGTATTCCAAGGAAGCCTACCGCAGTGGTGTTTTCTGCTCAGACAAACTCCATTTCCATAAGCGAACTGTGGTGTGCAGACTCACTTGGAGTTGCTATGGTAGCTGTTTCATCCTGACCTAGGGGAAAGTCCTGGACCTTGGCGTGCTATTCACAAGACTGAAAGCCTTTTCTTGGGCGATTTCATCTTGTTTCTGGGATAATTCCCAGAATCAAAAGAAGATTTGTCTAGATTCAAACACTCCCCAAAATGAAACAGCCTTTCCCCATGTTAGAAGTCATTCAATGTCTTCTGATTACCTACTGTGTGACAGAGGCTGGGCTGACTATGGTGATCTGTGATAGAATGATTTTAATCTCCATTCACAAATGAGGTGTGTCTTTCTCATTTGGCTAATGAGAAAGCAGATACCCAGAGAAGGGAAGTAACTACTAGAGGTAACACAGATATCAAAGAGGTGGAAATTGTAGTTGAACTTGTCTTAGAATTTTGTCCCCTCTCAAGCACTATACCCACATGAGTAGACTCTTAGATTCTTAGTCAGAAGGGAGTTTTGGAAATTCTTAGTTCATGCTTTAGTAAGCTGGAGCCCATGAGCTAACTCCAGCCAACTGTCTATTTTGGAGCAGCTTGTGAGATAAGAATGAAGGTTCTCGAATTTGAAAATGGTTGAGAGAAGAATAGGCAGAAACAAAGTGCTCAGCATGAGAACTACATCAAATTCTAACCCAAGTGCGCACAAATAAAGCTTTATCAGATCACCTGTGTGTTGTCTACAGCTGCGTCTACACTACCCTGACAGGGTTGCAGAGCCAGGGCAGGGCCTAACCTCCTGCAAAGCTGCACTTTGTTATCATCTGCCCTTACAAAATGCATCTGCTGGCTTCCCATTAACTCCACATCTCAGTGCAAACTTGTGGATCCGTGAGGGCAAGCAGCCTGAGGCAGAACTTGCAGCAGTGTACCCTACCAGCCACCAAAGGAGGGAAGTGTCAGTGTCCTGTCCCATACATGAGGAGACTGAGACTCAGAGTTCCAGGAAGTTCTTCCTACTGATGCAGATTGGTAGTCACAGCTACACCTGCCTGGCTTCACACCTGAAGGCACAGGCTCTGAAAACCCTCACTGTGTGGCCATGTAGCTATGACTCTATATTACCTGGCTGTTGCTTTCCTGGGTGAAGTTCCAGGGAGACAATGGTGATTACCATTTACCCCCTGGTCCCCAGAACTCACCTTATGTGAGAAAGGGGGCTTAGCCCTAAATGGAGCATATATTGACCAGACCTTACCCCATATACACAAATCTTCAAGGAACATTGTAGAAGAGGAAGCAAAAAGAATTTAAGAGCCATGTAAAAAATGGGGTGAAGTAAGGTAAATATGAACTCACAACAACCATGGACATCTGCACAAGACCTATACAAGATGAAGCCAGCCAAGATCTATGCACAGAAGGGGTCAATGATTTCCAGGTCCTCCCCCTTAGGTGACAAGCTATTGACAGTGGATGACTATTGGAGGAGGGGGGATTCATCCTTCTGCGAGGATCTGGCCACTGGTAGGTTTCCCACGCTCCAGTGGATGGCCTCGCACCAAGCATACATGGCCAGCACTAATAACTTAGTGCATTATCAAAGCAGGAAAAACAAAACTACATGAATTTAGAAGTGAGGTTTGTTGAGGGGGATACAGGAGGAGCTGGAAGGTGAAAAATGGAGGGTAAAGATGGTCATATTTCATTGTATACCTGTATGAAATCCTCAAGAAGGTAGAAAAAAATTGAATTAAAGAGAGGTAAACAAGCATGACTGAATGGATGAGGCAAACACCTTCCTACCTTGCCATGCTCCAAACTGCAGGGCTTGTGCTGTCCATCCCCAAGCTGAGCTCAGTCTTTCCCAAGCATCACACACACACCTGTCACAGTGTCCTTTGGCCACTTTGCTTCTCTTGGTTACTGAGGAGCTGGACCTCTTCAAAAGGGAAACCGCAGCCCTGCCTGTGTTGGATAAGCACTGTGGCCATTTGCAAATTAATTTGGGCAGTCATATAATTTTCCTCTTGTACAGGGCTCAGTTCTGATTACTGTCGTGCCCCCAAAGGGCCAGCTTCCACGCGAGCTCTTTTTGTGAGAAATTAAGATATATTCCTTCCTCGCCCAAATAAAACAAACACACGGCTGTGGGACAGAGTCCAATAAAAAAATTCATCAATCCAGGGAACGTCATTATTTGAATGAAACTGGAGAGGAGAAACTCAATCGAGGGTTTGAATGTTGACGAGAAATTGCGAAGGCTATTTTCACCCATCGCTGACTTTAAATGGCTCTCTGTAGAGGATAATTTGGGCCATAAACCTTGTTAATGTGATATTGGCTGCTTCAAAGTCATGTTTAATCCCAAGCAACAGTCATACTCCGAGAGTCCCAACATGTGGAGTGGTATCTCCATCTGCTGCCCGGCTCTCCCTTTAGTGGAGGTCACATGGTTTTATTTGGGGACGAAGGCATTGTGCCTTGCTCAGGAGGTCATTTGAAACAACAGCAGAAAAGTTAGCTGCTACGCATGTGTCATGCGTGTGCCCTCGCTGTCACAGGCTTCTCGTGGTGTGGTTTGTGGGAATGCACCAATAGCCCTTATTTTCAGTGGCAGACTGTGTGCCTGGAGTTTCTTTACAGATGTCAAAATCCCTACTGCATATGCCACTGGAGCTCAGCTCTTTGGCACGCACCCTACATCCCTTCCAGGTGTGAGCCCCCTGAAATTCTCCTGGTGCCCCAAGTCTGCAACTTATGGGAAGGGTAAAGAGTCACGTGTGAGGAGAGGGCAGAGATTCCCTTCTTTTCTGACTCCAGCCTTTCCTCCAGTGACAGTTCCGGTTGCCCATAGTGGAAATAGGCTTGAAAAAATCTGCCTCATTTCTAGTTTCTTTCTCCTTATTTTTTTACATATACTCAGAATTTTACTGCTCATGTCAACTACTTTCATCCAATCCTTGCCCAATCCAACCAAGCAATCCTATCACCGCCAGGTTTTCTTGCTTGTTCATTCATTAGATATGTGTTCCAGGGTAGAGGAGAAACATCCTACAGTCATGATGATCTGCACCACCAAACTTCGAACTCAAACCCTTCTTTCCTGAAGTTGGTTTTGTCAGGATTTTGTTCTAGCAACAAGAGAAGTAATGGGCACATATCTCAACACTTCCGCAGTCTGTGAAGCTAGGGTTGTTTCTCATCCTCGATTCTCAAATGGAGGAAATACAAAGACAAGGAGATCAGGTAATTGACTTATGTGGGCGACAGGGGTTAAGATGAGATTTGACTCTAGATCTGTCTAGTTCCTGGATGAGTGGTCTTCAACACAGTAACTCGCAACAATGGTTTTTACTTTGTTAAAAACCCTACATGGAAGCCTTAATAAATTGTGATCTCCCGATTAGAAAACGCAGCAGACATCTTGTGATTCAGGGAGAGAACGGGCCTTATTAACTGCTGTTTAACTTACAAGTTTCCTGCTCAATAAAGCGTCGGCACATTTTGACCACTCTACTTTGCCAAGCTTCTATCTGCTATGCTTAAAGGTAAAGCGCCTGGCAGGAGGCCTTGTCAGTGGGCAGGTGCTCTGCAGATATGGTGTTTGGCTGTTCCTGGCATGTTCTTAGGCAAAAGGAAATGAAACAAGACAAAGACTCATGAAACAGTAAAACTGCTTCTTCCATGACATGTGTCTCTAGGATTTGTTTAATTAGAGTTTACCCATCAACTGTAGATAAAGTGGTCTGATAATGCTCATAATTAGCCAATGGAGAGAGGGGAGATGTGTGAATGTAAACAGAGGCATATTTCTATTACTCGCTAACCCCTCCCACTGGTTATTGATGAGCAGTTTGACCCCTTCTTGGCTAGTTTAGCCGAAGAAATAATGGTAGAAAAGCAAGCTTCTGGAGAGTGGGGAGCAAACAGAGAACTGGGGTGTGCAGAGTGTGGGGTGTGGGTCTATTAATGCCTGACACCCTGGTTGGTGGATCAAGATTAGCAAGTCTGTTTGGAAGGGTTTTGATTTTAATTTTGATTAAATATTGAATTTTAATTTAATTTGATTTTAATTGTATAAATGTAAGAGGAAGAATCAAATTGATCCACCTGAAGCTAATGTCTTACTGCCGTAGTCAGTGTACTCACCCACTTAGTAAATAACCCATGGAGCATCTTCTATGTGCCAGTCATGGAGAACGCGTGTGTGAAGATGTCACAGATGGCTCCCACTCCTGGGAAGCTTCGGTCCAATAGGAATGTCACACAAACCAACGCATCTCCCAATTCCATGTATTCAATGTGCTATGCCAATGCCAGTGCACAGTAAAATGAGGAGCTGTGGGGAAGGGAGTCTTTAGAGAGGGTTGAAGGAGAATGACGTTCAGAAGAGATCTGAGTGTTCAGGCCAAGGAGAGAGATTCTCACCAAAGGAGGCTACTAGATGCAAAATTTCAAAGTAAGAATCAGTTGAGCATCTACAAAGAATAGAAAAGTCAACAACTGGAGCTATATAGCCAATGGGGAGAGAGGTACAGAAGATGGAAGGGTAGGATTGGGAAGTCTTTGTACTGAATTGTGATGGAAAGCCTTTGAAACATTTTCATCCCTTAAAAAAATGGGTGGATACTTATTTTTGAAAAAAAGGTTTACTTATGTTTGTTTTATGTACAGGGGTGTTTTGCCCTGAGGCATGCTTGTTCATCATGTGTGTGCAGTGTCTGGGGAGGCCAAGAGGGCCTCAAATCCTCAGGAATTTGAGTTACACATGGTTGTGAGGGATCTTGTGGGTGCTGGGAACTGAAGGTGGGTCCTCTGCAGTGTTTCTAACCATTGAGCTGCACCTCCAACCCATGGATGCCTGTATTTTAAAAGCTCATCTTGGCTCTTTAGGGGAGCAAGGCCAGAGTCACAGGCCAGTAAAAAGCTACAGGATCACACCTGTGGCTGGCATTGCTGCTGAACTGTGTTTGTTTCTCTTTACCCCTTGGCCCAACTTCCTTCCCACAGCAAGTGGCTAGACTATTTGCCTTACAGCCTAGCCACTGGTACATATCTCACAGGGAGGAAGCACAGGGGTGGGGTGGGTGGGGTCGGACATATTCAGCAGGTCTTATGTCTGGGAACTACTAATTGAGGGAGCACACAGAATTCCGGAAGGAGCGGTCAGAGGGACATCCTCAAGTTTATTGCAAGGGTCATGGTATGTTTATTGGGTTGGGGGATGGGAAGGCCCCTTGGTACTCAAGGGAAATGCATTGGTTAAAACAGGTAAGCAATTCTGCCAATTACATGCAGCAGGTCCCCTGAAGGGGGTGGAACTTTTTGCTGTGGCTTCTGGGCTTCTGGTGTCAGCACAGAGGGGAGGGGCCAAACTACAGCCAGCTCTTTGGAATGAAAAGTCCAGAGCACAGGCTCAAGCAATTGCCCTCTGGACTCAACTGCTTAACCTTCCTATGGGGGCACCACACTGAACCAGAGGGGATGAAAAAACAGAAGCCTGGGATTTGGGATGTTGCCAGAGCGACAGAATGTTTGGTGGTGCAATTTTCGGGTACAAACATCACTAAAGACGAAGCTCGTTTGAAAACTAATTCAAGAGCCAGGTGCAGTGGCACACATCTGTAATTCTAGCATGTTGGAGGGTGAGGTAGAAAGATTGTGAGTTGAAGTCAGCCTGAGCTACCAAAAAAGATCCTGTTTCAAAACATCAAAAACAATAGCAAGACTGACAAGAACTGAGTTTTGTTTTGGCCTTGTATTTTAAGCATACAGGTATAGACATCATGGGGGAATTCTCTGAAACATTCTAGACCAGATATTATTCTGTTCCAGGGGTTTAAAGACCCTAACACTAGTTAAAACAATACTCTGCCGTGACAAGGTTTAAACTGTTACCTGTGTAATGATAATGCTTGATTTTTAGGTTTGCCCACAGTTAAAAAAAACTTTTTTTTCCCTTTTGCATGATGAACTTGTGTTTTTCTTTTGGCTTTATGAACTGAAGTCTCACACTGCAATCCAGTACTACTCACAATGTAGTTAATGCTGGCTTCAAACTTGCAGCAATTCTCCTGCTTTGACCTCTTGATTGTTTGTTAGAACTGTGGGTGTACACTACCATATCCAACAGCATACACACACACACACACACACACACACACACACACATATCAGCTACACTGTGAAATAGGAAGGGAGAGAAGAAGAGAGGGAGGAAAGGAGAGGGATGAGAGTGAGTGAATGAGTGAGGGAAGAGGGAGGGAGGGTGAATTTTTTATTTTTATCTTGCTTCCAGGCACCCATATTTGCTGTATATGTCATACAGAGCATAGTCAGATCCAGTACTTGTTTTATTAAAATTGAGTTGGCTTCTGTTTTAGTTAGCTAGAACACAAGACTTGCCAACTTGACAGATCCTAGTCATTTGAGAGGAAAGCCTTGATTGGGGAATAACCCACATCTGATTTGTTTATAGACATGTCTGTAAGGGATTGTCTTGATTGATATTTGATGCAGGAAGGTCCAGCCCTCTGTGGTCAGCAATGTTTCCTAGACAGGTGACCCTGGGCTGTATAATAAAGCTGTCTAAGCATGAGCCTATTAATTAGCCAACAAGCTACATGGCTTCTGCTTCAGTTTCCTGCTTGAGTTCATATCTTGATTTTCCCCAGTGATGACTTGTAACCTATAATCTGTTCAGCTATCCTTTCTCAAGTCTATGATAGATTTTTCAATTTCTAACCATTGAATATGCACCCCAGGATACAACAAGGTTATGGAGGCTCCTTCTAAATGTTCTTTTCTGAGATGTACAATCACACTTTTGTTGATAGCCCATTTTGACATATGACTATATGTAGCTGCAAGAGAGGCATTAAATGGTTTTGTTAGCACAGTAACATTTGCTACGATAGAGAGAATAGGCATTGGCAAGCACATAGCAACCTTGCCTCAGTCCTAGCAAGCTTACTTTACTTGATGTCCACATAGGAGAGGATGACAAAGACCTACTGTTATTTTTTATTATCTTGCTCTTTGGTTCTCCTATTCTTAGTTCTCCTGTTGATTTCACAGTTGAAAAAAAATAGCTTTGCAGACTCTCAGAGCTGCTTATTTTCTCCAGTTGAATGCCAGAACCATTCTCTGAGTCTGAAAAATATTTTGGGTTAAAAAATATTATGAGGTGCCTTGAGCTACTTATTTCAACTCTTCAATGCAGTCTCCACTGCCTTCCACCAACCAACAGGTTTTCCATAACTGGGAAAGATAGTACCATCAGATTTTTATACCTGACACACAGGAAAACCCGAGTAGGCTCCTCAGGGTGCTCATTGGTCTAAATGGCTGAGGCTGTGAATATCAATATCAATATCAATACAATATCATACTTATGTCTATGGAGAAGGATTTACCTACAGAGGAGGAAATGGCTATACTGGAAAAGAGTAGCTCTACTTTTAACAGCCATTTTAAAATAAATATGCTTACTTGTGCATGTATCTTCATGAACACAGCCTTGGAGAAGCCATTTGCCACAGCCTGAAGTGTACATCCCTCAATCCCACAATGTTCCAATGTTGAAATCATAACATCTCAGCGGGATAGTAGGAGGTAGGTGACTAAGAGAGTAGGCTTAACATTCTTGAATTAGATTCATGTTTCACTGCTTAAAAGGGGTTGAAGAGATGTCTCAGCTGTTATGGACATTTATTCCTATTGCAGAAGACTGAGGTTTGGTTCCTAGCACCCGTGTGGTGGCTTACAACCATCCAAAACTCCAGTTCTAGGGGATCTGATCTCCTCTCCTGACCTCTGCAGGCACCAAACACATATGTATGTGTACTATAGTGCACATCCTATGCACATGCATTTAATCAGAGCACTCGGGAGGCAGAGGCATGCGGATCTCTGTGAATTTGAGGCCAGCCGGGTCTGCAGAGTGAATTATAGGACCTTCAGAGTTACAACAGAGAAACCCTTTCTCAAACACCCAAACCAAAACCAAACCAAACCAAACCAAAAACAAAAAACAAAACAAACAAAACAAACAGAAAGGAAGTCTGCCAGTCTTGAGCTTGCTCTGATCCTAATTCTGTTGTTAATGAGCTTCCTAATTGAAGTGTATTGATAGCTATCTATCTATCTGTCTATCTATTTGTCTGCCTATCTATCTGTCTGTCTGTCTGTCTGTCTGTCTGTCTGTCTGTCTGTCTATCTATCTGTCTGTCTGTCTGTCTGTCTGTCTATCTATCTATCTATCTATCTGTCTATCTGTCTGTCTATCTATCTATCTATCTATCTATCTATCTATCTATCTATCTATCTATTTATCTGTCTGTCTGTCTATCTATCTATCTATCTATCTGTCTGTCTGTCTGTCTGTCTGTCTGTCTATCTATCTGTCTATCTATCTATCTATCTATCTGTCTGTCTGTCTGTCTGTCTGTCTGTCTGTCTATCTATCTATCTATCTATCTGTCTGTCTGTCTGTCTGTCTGTCTATCTATCTATCTATCTATTTATCTGTCTATCATCTAGCATATTATCTATTATCTATCCATATATCTATCATCTGCCTATCTAGTTGTCTCTCTCTATATCTTTTATCTATTTGTATGTCAGTCTATCTTCTATCATCTGTCTTTCTGTCTATGATCCATCCTCCCTTCTCCCTCTGCATTCAGAATGAACAACCACTTTATCAGAGGTAGAAGTACAATTATCAGAGATGATTCGTTGTTTATTGAACTAAAATCAACCAAAACTATTATCGCTATGACTACAGACAGGAAAAGACGTGTGCTCAGAGGACATATTGCAGCAAAGATTCACAATATCAGTGTGATCTCTCAAGCACTACCGAAGAATACACATCTGGGATTACATTAATGATGGCAAAGTGGAGTTGAATTCTGTTTCATTGTCTTCTGGTGTCTTCACACATTTGCATGCTATCTAATTTTCTCTGTTATATTATCTTACATAAGAAAGAAATCAAGCATGGAAAAAAAAATCAATATCCAAAACCACTCAGCAGAGCTAGGGCTGGACCTGAAGGTTGAGCAATATCAGCCCCAGACATCAGCAGTTGATGAGCTATGGACCCTAAGTCTGCCAAACACTATGAACCTGCTCCCAGGAAAGCACTCACATGTGTGGCACTGGCTTATATACAGAGAGTGGTTGACAAACTACAATCTGTAGGTGAAATCTGGCTTCTGCATGTGCTTTATAAATAAATAACAGAGCTCCAGCTACGCCTTTGCATGTTGCTTATAACTGTTTTCTTGCCCAGTAGTACGTAAGGGATAATGTGATAGTTACTATGCCTAAATAATCGACTTTCTGGTCCTTTGCAAGACAAAGTTGCCAGCTTTGCCAGATAGAACTGAGAGTCTGTGAATGCGGTGGCCCAGGCAGTAGAGGTCAGAGGCCCTGGGAAGGTTTTTAAGGATCAAAGTGAAGTTGTGAGTTCTGCTTTGGGACTCTGGGTGCCCTACAGAGCAGTGGAAAGCACAAGCAAGCCTGTAAGGAAGCCTTTCAGGAACTGTTTGGGCAGAGGCACCTGAGGTCCAGTGGGGACAGAAAGATGGGAAGATGCCTGTCATTCAGGCTCAGCTGTTTCTCAGCATCATTCTGATTCCTAATGCAGAAGGAAAGTCCCAGTGGTTAGTATCTGTACTTGACCTTGCATGCATTTGAGCCTTGTACACTTGACTACTTGTGGCTGGGTTTTACCCAGACACTGCTAGATGACCCCTGTAAGGCCCATGGCTGGTCATGTGCTGGTCTCTGATCAGGAGAATTCATTTGTCTGCTTCTGCTTTGTGAAGTGCTGACTTTCAAGAGCTTTAAACCCATGAATAGAAAGAAACAAAGTTGAAAACCCCGTGGAGTTCACAGAGCAAGTCAGAAAGCAGAAGTGTATTGCTGGCCTTCAAAATAACCGCTGTATTTGAAATGAACAGGCTTGACAGTTGTGTGTCAGACAAGATGAAGACACAGCAGGATCTGGTCACTCAACTCCTTTGACCAGTGCACCGGCCATTGAATACAATGCTGGCAGCCAACAAGAAATAAAGCGAAGACTAGCATGTACCCTCACATCTGTTCCACCCAGAGGACTCCTCCTCCTACTCACAATGTCAGGGTATAATGGACACGCTTGGAGACAGGCATTGGATGCATGTTGTTATGGTTGGAATATAAAATGCTCGGCTCACGTATTGTATGCTTAGTGCCGGCTGGTGGTGAAGGCTTGTGTAAACGTTAGAAGACAGTGCCTAGCTGGATGAAGCTGGCCACTTGTGGGCTTGGAACCACATTTTAAAATGCAGTGTGTGTGTGTGTGTGTGTGTGTGTGTTTGTGTGTCTGAGTGTAGGTGCCTGTGGAGGCCAGAAGATGGTGTCAGATTCCTTGTAGCTGGAGTTACAGGCTCTTGTGAGACACCCAATGTGGGTACAAATGTTTTTAAATGCTGAAGTATCTCTCCTGTTCCATTGGCAAACCACATCTTGCCTTGGGCTCCTTTCTCTCCCTTTCCTGTCAACTAGGAAGTGAAGGGCAGTCTCTATCACATGCCTCCACTGCCGTGTTGCTATGCCCAAACTCGTGGGGTCAAGAGACCGTGAACAGTGCCCTCTGAAAAGGCAAGCCAAAAGAAGCATTTCCCCATTTTAGGTTGCTCACAACTATTTTAACCCAAACAACACAAAAGTAATGGACACACAGGGGGCATCTCTGAATTTGCCCTCTATCTTATTCTGTCTTGTCATTAATTTCTTAGGACAATGTGTTAAATGGGTGGTTTTGGGAGATTTGGATCTAAGAATGTTCTAGAAACTTTCAAGAAGTAGAAAGTAGGATGAGGGGAAATGATACCGAGTTGTGATAGAGAGGACTCTTGAGACAGAATTGAGAGGCAAGCACGCAGGAGCAGGCAGGGGCTGATAAGTAGATAGCCAGAAGGGTCCAGTGGTATATAGGTTTGTGAAATCTTCCTAATTCTAGTCCTCATAATTCTGCTCCAGTCTTCAGGCCTAGATACCACCCAGAATCTGCCTCAGCATAGCTGATTCATTCAGCCCAAGTCTTTGGGAAAGAGCTTATAAAAGTTGCAATCTATCTATTATTACCACAGTAGAGCATCCAGCCAATTTGAGAGAAATGTCTTGAGCATTCCAGGATGCACTGGAGAGGAGGGCTAAGGGA
The DNA here is from genome assembly GCA_026225945.1 of Cricetomys ansorgei. Taxonomy (NCBI): domain Eukaryota; kingdom Metazoa; phylum Chordata; class Mammalia; order Rodentia; family Nesomyidae; genus Cricetomys; species Cricetomys ansorgei. Next base: position 1,879,387 of record JAMJFZ010003163.1, read on the forward strand.
TGAATGTGTGAAGCCTGTGAGTTTGCAGGCTTACTGAACTTACTCAGACCAAAGGTATTACGTTGAAGTACAGTGAGTGTGGAAGCTTTGGCTGGTCAAGGTGAGTTGCAGGGTGAAAAGGAATGCTGATTTGCAGAGTGGGCTAATTGCAAGGAAATCAAGTTCCTGTGTTAAGTTCAAGGGCACTGGCTTCTCCTGGTGTTGAGCAGGAAGTGAAGGGACAGGGTTGTTGATGAAGCAGCACTGGGGAAATTGGAGCCCCTGGGGCATATTTGGAGAGAACATCACATGGTACAGCCACCGTGCGGAATAGATTGAGGGTGCCCCGTGAGAGAAGCACAGTATCACCCTGTGACTTGGCAATGCCCAGGCTCGTACCCAGAGTGTGGGGGCTCAGGCAGGCATGTCTTCACAGTGGTACTGCATCTTCAACCAAAGGATGAAGGCAACCCAGGCATCCATCTGTGAATGAATGTGGAAACAAATGGTGGTCTCTCCTCACTGAGAGAAATAGAAGACTGATCCAAGCTACAATGCAGACGCGTCCCTAACCCATGCTGAGAGTGAAAGACCACATATGACAGGTTCCCATTCTTATGAAACACTTCAGTCCAATCAAATGTAACCAAAATGACAGAAATTAGACTGGTGGTTGCCAGACATAAGGGATCGGGGTTGGGAAGGGTCTGGGGTTTTATTCAGGAGCCACGGGAATCAGATGGAGGATGTGATTGCGTGGCACGGAATGTACTCAATGGCAGCCGAGTTAAAAACTAGCAAGTTGATGCTTTGTGAATTTTGGCTTAATTACTTGTGCCAAAGAAGAAGGATGGTTAGAAAGGAGGAGAATGAAGGCCTAATAAGGAGGAGGAAGGTAACAAGGAGGAAGATGAGGAGAGGGAGGAAGAGGAGGAGGTAGAGCATCTACTTTAGATGACACTAAAAGGTTTCCACTGCTTCCATTCTAAACACAACCTCCATTCAAACAGCCACATGGAAGCCAGGCACACAGGGTTATTTCAAACTTTCTATTTTTTGCTCTCTGTGTTTTCCTATTACATACCACTGATGTCCCCCCAAACCTCTTTAATCTACCCCTCCTTTTCTCTCGGGCTGACATAAACCCACATTTGGAGGTTTCCTTTCTCTTTGCCTCTGCTTCCCCATCTTCTACCCTTCTTGTATCCTTTGCAGAGAATCTCTCTCTAAGACACTTCTTGCTGCCAGCCATGATCTAGTTCTTCCTGAATCCCGACATCTTCAGGTAGAGTTTTAGTTCCCAAACCTGATGTGATAAACTGGAGAGGACCATGGACTTGGGTCAAGGCTCTGACCCATTTCGACACTAGTGTCTTGCCTTGTCCATCTCCAAAGTGTGTTCACAAACAGAGGAATGCCTTCGGAGAGGTCTTACGGTCCCTCTGAATCCTAGCTCTGTCATACTCAAGAGGTAGTACTCTCCTGCCAGTCTGAATGTTGGTGTTATCTATGGATATGTGGTTGGTTTGGCCACACAGGAGGATGTGTGGTTTGGAGATGAATGCCAGGTTTACCCCTGAGTAGACAAAGGCTCCCTCCCTTTAAGGGACTGGTATTGCCTTTCCTAATTTAATTCTGTTGCTGTGACAAATACCATGACCAAAACAACTTTGTAGAGAAAAACATTTATTTGGCTTATACTTCAAGTTCACAGTCCCTCATCACTGAGGCAGAGAAGTCAGGGCAGGAGCTTGAAGCAGAAACCTTAAGGAAATGCTGTTTGCTCTCTCCCTCCCTCGCTGGCTCGTGCTCATCTCGCTTCCTTCTTGAGCCTAGGACCACCTGTCTAGGGATGGTGCCACCCACAGTGGGCTGGGCCCTCCTCCCATGTCAATTAATAACCAAGACAATTCCTGATAGACATACCCACAGGCCAATCTAATCTGAGAAAATTTTCAACATAAGTTTCACTCTCAGAAACTGATACTCAAGCTGACACTTAAGGCGAACCAGAGCAACGCCTGAACCTGGAATTTAGCCCCCAGAGGTTCCTGCCATCATTTATTGAGTGAAAGGCTCATTAGTATCAGGTAGGAGGAGCTGCATTAAGCTGCACTAAGCCCAGATGCAACACCTATCACTTTTCCTGGTTTCCTCGGAACTTTGCATGGACTGGATTCTGGGACTAGAAGGGTGGGTGCTGCGTCGTCTAGTGTAAATTTCCTTTATATGTTCTCTCTCTCCAGTGTTGCCTCTCCACTGTGTGCAAGGTGATGCACTAAGTTTTAGAGAACTGCATAATCATGTTTACACTGGAGTCTGTATCCTCTAATCAGGAGAAGTTAAATAAGAACGTATAAACAGTGTGACCTTATTACCAGAGGCACTTCACTAGTAGAGACTTTCCGAGCATTTTCAAGGATACCTCATTGTAAAATTTTGCATCATGAATCTTGCCACTACTGATTTCAATTTGGAGGAAGTTCCTGGATTTGTCTAAGCCTCCGTTTCCTCATCTGGAAATGGTGAAGGTTTTGGCTAAACCTTTTGACTGAGGTTGGTTTAATACAATGTGGGATGACCTTCCAAATCACAATGTGGTAACATTGCACCCACAGCAACACACCTGGAGTCTTCGAGGGATGGAGTTCCAGTACTAGACGGTTCTTAACATTCCCAGGCAACTCCCATATAGAGCAGGGTTTGGGACTCAGCCCTGCAGCCTGTGAGTGTGACTAAGCTGGGGTCTTACAGAGATTCACCTTTGACTCTTCAGCACTGGATCTTCAAAAAGTTCTTAGGCAGCTGTGTTCTCCGGGGAGTCTTGCACCCAGAGGCTCTTTGGTGCTGACTGGGGATAGATTGGGTTGTTGTAACTGTGGAATGGAGGCACTGCTTTCATCTAGTGGGGAGAGGTTGGAGATTCTGTCAAGTATCCTTTGGTAGGACAGTCCCCACCACAAAGAACTTTTCATTCCCCAAATACAGAGGCCGAGGGATCCCTTTCTAAGAAGAGATGGAGGCCCCTGGTCAACGGAGCACTCTGTCATTAGCAACACAGTCTCCTCCTCTGGGTCAAATGGTTGAGACAGCAGAGCTGATCACAAAGTGAGATGAAGAAAACCAACCAAGATCGTATTTGATCCCATAATGAGGTTTTGATGGAAAATAAAGGGAGTGTGGCTAGCCCCAAATCATGGCAGCTCACCAAATGGCTGTTGGGGTGTTTGTAAGGATGGAGCTTCAGGAAGGCAAATGAGAGCCTTAGTGTACCCACTGGGTATAAGCAGCAAAGACAAAAGAACTGAAGAAGGCGAGAGCATGAATTATTAACAAGCCCAGGCGGGAAAAGTGTGGTGCAAGCCTTTTTAAACACTGTTTGAGATCAGGATGAGGAAAAATGGGCAGGGACTTAATTGTCTCATTGACTTTTGCTGAGGAAACTCAGAGTCATCAAATCCAGACACAGAGGGCAGACGGAGGATTCACATGTACTACTCTCCTCCTCTGCTCAGATTCAGTTGTTTTTCTTTGTGTGTATGTGTGTGAGCACGCGCGCGCGCACGCATGCAAGCTCACAGTTGAATATGGGTTGGTACACATACATATGTATGCATGTAGAGGCCAGAGTTAACCTCTGTCATCCTTTAGGACCTTTCCACTTTGCTTTTTGAGCCGGAGTCTCTCCTTGGTCCGGAGCTAGCCAATTAGTCTAGACTGGCTGGCCAGGGAGCACCTGGGATCTTCCTATCTTTATAATCAGTGTTAGGGTTACAGGAGGGGCCCATCACACTTAGCTCTTTTTAATGTGGTTTCTGGGAGTTGAACTCAGGTCTCCTCTCTTGCTCACAACAAGTACTTTATTGACTGAACTACTTGCCCAGGCTTGTATATTCGTGTGTGTTTTGAAGGTTAATTTGTGATTTATAGTTCTGATGACCTGCCCGTGGAGAGGGTTAAGATTTGGTCACCCCTAGACACCTGCCCCAAGCTTCCCATCCAGCCATACCACTGTCTTCCGTCATATTCCATATGCTTATGAGCCAAGTGGACACAGCGGGCCCCAATCTATTTTCCTGTGTTGTCTCCACCCAGTTCTCTCCAATTCTTCTCCATACTGAGGTCAATGGGAAATTTCTTTTAAAATATTCGTACCACTCTGGCTGAAGGGAAACCTTTCAGTGGCCTTCTTTGCTTTCAGGATAAAGGCCAAACTTCTTATCTTGGCTTTTGGGACCTTTGGTTATATGGCTGCTAATCTCTTCTAGCTCACCTCTCACCTGTCCCTCCCTGCCTCCACTCTCCTTGACCTAGCTGAAACATGTCAGTCACACTTGCCCAGTATGTACCAGGCTGTCTGCCCTCCATGATGGTCTGACAGCTACTTCTTCCTCTCTCTTTCATCTTCACTGCCAGAATGTTCTCATGCCAATAAACACACTGTCAGCACCACACCTCTGAAGCTCTTCCTTTCAGGCACTCTCTTCCTGTCTCTTGCCCACAGCAGAGAATTACTTCTTCCTCAGACACCTCTGTGGCTCTCACAAGCGATGGGTCCCCAGTTACTGTTTATTTGGTGTAGACAACTTAAAAGCAGAAATAATTATTTTGGGTCATGGTTTCAGAGGGATCCAGGCATGTCCAATCTTTTGACATCATGGCTTCATACTGTCATCAGTAACATCCATGTGTCAGAACCGTGCAGTTGAGGTCTGAAAAATGAAAAGATCCTCCAAATTCTCATAGTGCTTTAAGTAAGTTTATGATGTTGTGCTGGGCTGCAGTCATAGCTAGCCTTGGCTACACATGCCCCATGAACTGTGGGTTGGACATGCCTAGTGGGGAAGGTGTAGTAGGAAGAGCTTATTTCACATCATGGTAGGTTGGGATGCAGAGGATCAAACAGCCAGGGATGTTATACTCTCAAAGACACCCTTGTGACCTGCTTCCTCCAGCTCCTGATGTTTCCACAACTTCTCAAAGGAATGCCACCATCTGGGCACCAAACACATCATGAGCCTGTGTGGGAGGCATACATAGTCAGAACATAACAAATACAGATAGTTTCACATTGTGTAAGCTGTCTCCTGGAGTGGAACTTTCCAGGACATTGCCACTTCCCGCTCTCTCCGAAGGACAAGGGGGCAACACTAATTTGACTGTGGCCATGTATTTGAATCTCTACTTGAAGTGGGAGTCCTGTTATGCATCCACTAAATAATCACAAGGCCAAATGTTCTGAGTTTTCTTGAGTCAAGGTCTAGAATATTCTGCTAAAGGATAATGCATTGTGATAGTGGTGAAACAGAAACCAGACAGCATGTATGGGGTGATGCTTCAAATATATACATACACACATGCATGTATACATACACACACATTCCTGTGTATACACACACACACACACACACACACACACACACACACACACACACACTTGTCTAAACTACACACATCCACGCCATATAAAAGAGCTTAGACAGACTACCCAAATCCCCAAATCATGGCTATGATCATAGATCCATTTTTCTGTGTGTATCTTATATCTACCCTGTGTCATCTTTTCAATAAACATTTTCTTTCTGTAACAACAAACCAACCAACCAACCAAACCAGAAGACAATCAGAAGGCCAGTGGCCTCTCTGTGTTCAGCACCATTGTAGTCAATTAGGGCCCTGGTCAGTTGCGCTTCTGAATCTCTGAGTTTCTTGAGGATCACTGTGGTGTGGTCCTCTAAGGGTGGTTCATAGAATCTCTCAGGGTATCTTTGAGGGCAAAACTATTTTCTAAATAATATAAATATGTGGTTACCTTTGTCACCATGTTCATAGTTGCTGCCTTCATGGTGCAAAAGTCATAGTATGTCACCCTGCTGGTTCCTGGTCAGGATTCCCAACAGCTGAGCCCGTGTGTGGTCATTCTGCTCTCCAGGACTCTGTTCTCACAATGAGAAAGAAAAGAAACAAAACCAACTGCTCTTCAGAACACTCTGGATAAAGTACTAACAATGATGGATGCCATGAAATCTCAATCCCTCTGTTCGCATCTTTGAATATTTGGGTCAGATAGGATGCAAATACACAACAAACCCTCCAGCACGCGGTGAAGTGCAGTGCCTGGCTCCAGCCAATCTCTCACGCAACGGCTGAGCTGTGAGCTGAACTCACTGTTTGTCTACAGAACACCATTTTCACTTGGAAGAGTAACTGACAGACAAATTGTGAGTCTTCAGACTTGGGTGTTTGGCACACAGTCTCTGGAAGATGAATAAACGGGCCTGTCACTTCAGAAAAAAACAACTGACAGTATCCGTTGCCAGTGCTGAGAGTTCAACTTTTAACAGACAAGTAGAATTTTGGAAATTTTCTATTTTACAACTGTGAGTACCTCAGCTTTTGAAGACTCAAATACTTTGGGGATAAGATTGGTGGTCTTAACAAAGGTGTCTTCTTTTAAGGTATTAATGAAATGTGGAAAGATTTGAAAAATATCTATATGATATAAGGAGCTCGTATTTTCCAATTTGACAAATGCATAATGTACTTAAAAGGCCCATTTAAAATGCAGGATGGGCCAATGAATTTTAATTAAATAGAGTACAAAACAGTTTATTGATATGTTTTTTTTCAGATTCTACATTGCAATTAACATTTGAGAAATACTCCTTGTTGAGTTTTAGTGTAGTTTCAAAAATACTCCCCCCACTATCTGAGAAGGCTATTAATATCATTTATTCTTTCCCATATCTTTGTGCTTTTTACGTGTTATCATATACTTTAATAATGATAACAGCAGCAACAACGACAGATCAAATGCAGGGAATGATGTGAAATCTGCTTCCTATTAAGGAAGTCATCTCACTATGTTATTATTGTCCCAAAATATGTTTTATAAAAAATTGTTATTTAACTTCATGTATAATATATGTGTCTGGGTGTATCTGGATGGGGTTATGGACACACGAGTGTTAGCGCCCGCAGAGGCCAGAATAGTGTGCCCACTACTCTGATGTTGTCTACAACTCCAGAAAGGAGATGGAGTTACAGGCAGCCGTGAGTTTCCTGATGCGGGTGCTGGGAACCAAACCCAGATGCTCCACAAGAGCAACAAATGCTCTTAACCACTGAGCCTCCTCTCCAGCTCCCCACCGCTGTTTTTTAAATGTAACTACATTATGTATGCCAATGTGCAAAGATCTGGTGTCTTAAATGCATTGACAAATAAATTAAAACTTGTCTTTGTTTGAATTTACAAAGTAAACATAGCGACAGACACAACTCACAAACCAAAGGTCTTTGGAGAAGAGTCAGTCAGTTTTGCACTGGTACTTGTGAACAAGGCCTTCATTCACCTTCCCTTTTATATCTCCAGTGCTCAGAGAGCTACACTAGCATTCTTCCTGCTTGTGAATGTATGCACCCCAAAGGGTTTGCTTTTCAGAGAGTTTTTTCAGAGAGTTCAGCTGAACTCTCTATTCAGAAATGTTAGCTGAAGTTTAACAAAGCTAAAGAATTTGGGGTTTCAGACTCTTAATACCTTGTAGCATGGAAAACCCTGCAGTGAAAAATAATACCAAGCAGCTTGAGAGAATCAAATGCCCACTGAGCGTTATCCTTGGATGGGTCCCGATTATGTCCTGAACTCACAGATTCTGGAACTGTCAACCTTCCATTATGCAGACGCCTGCCTGGGCCACCTGGGGGGCACAAACATGGTCTACCATCACTAAGAAGGTGGATCCCGTTGGTAGTTGCTTCCCTGGGCAGAGCTGCATTTTCTTTCTTCTTTCTCAGAGACAGCCCATTGGTCACCATCAAGATCCAAACTAACTTCCAGCCAATGAGAACCTTTGTCCCTTACATAAGCACCCCCCTCCCAGAACTGCAAGCATCTCCAGGCCTCATCTCATTTCCTCCTGGAGTGTATTCTCATGGCTTGGACCAGATGGACTTCCCCAGGAGGTTTGGCTAAAACACCCTTCTCCCCTGAGCATCCCAAGCTCCTATGTTTGCAGGCACCCATCTGTTCCTCCTGAAATCACGTCTCACCCATTGGTTTGGGGATGATGCAGAATTTTCACTGCCAGTGAAATATCTCCGCCCCATTTCCTCTGACACCCTATTCCCAATTTCACAGGTGGTGGGTTCACTGGAAAGACAGACTTTAGTGCGATGTTAGCGTTGTAGAGTCCTGCATCAGACTGTGGTGCCTGATCCTACCTCACACCATTGTTCTCTGGTCTCTTGAGTCAGGGATCTGAACACACAGGGCAAACAACGAGAACATACATGGGCAGGAATCCATTCATTCAAAACTCCCCAAAATGTGAGACTTTCACAAAAAGGCAAGATTACACTGCAAGGCAGATATCTACCTCTGCTTTTATTGTCTTCAAACAAAGAAGAGGGACCTTATGGTTAAAACAAAAAACAAAAAAAAGCAAAACAAAACAAAAAAATGGCCTAATTCAGTGGACAATGGTATGCAAAAAGGGAACAACGTAACTATTAAGACACAATGCTCTCAGTTACTGTCAAGGAGCTGACCTCAGAGGTCCAATTCTTGGCCTCTAGGTTACTTGTTAAACGTTGATAAAGGAAGATTTGTAGGTGGTAGGACGGTGGCGGGAAAACAGACTCTTCCCCCACATTGAGTGGTTTGCCTAAGAAGGAATTCAAAGAATTAAAAATTGGATCTGGTGACCCTAGCAGGCTCTAGTGGTTAGTCCCAAACTGATGGTCACGCAGATGGTCCTGGTTATACTAAATGGGTCGTAAAACCCAACCAGAAGTCATGAATCTGGGTAGAGATTGTTAGGGAGGGAGAGAGGGTGGGGGTTGACGGCAGGGGGAGGGAGACTGGAGGAGTAAACAGAAACCATTATATATGTGTGACATTGTCAAAGAATGAATTCAATTTTAGAAATGGATCTTGAGAAGGATCTCTCAGCCTCAGCACGTTTGAATTTTGAGTTATAGGAGACACAGTCCAGTATGTTTAGGAGCATCACTGATCTCTCTTCACCAGGTAACACCCCTCACCTCTCTACTTAGACAGAAACAGAACTCCACCTGCCCCTCCTCAGTCCCTGTAAGGAAGAAGAAAGTGCACTGTCTGAAATGACACGGGTAAGCGCTGTGCTGTTTGGTCTGTTGGTAACCCAGGTGCCATGTCAATAAATCTCTTACTACCAGGCCTCTGATGAATAATTCTTCCCAGGAAAGTAGCTTCTGGATATCCCATCTCATATAGCTTCCCTTCTCCTTTAAGCAATTCAACATGTGTTAAAAGTTAATTGTCTGTATTCTCCAAAAGCATTACTGGATCTTTGTTTCTACCATAAAGAAGATTTTTCGTTTGTGTAGGTGTGTGTGTACATACATACAGTACGTGTCTGCATGTGCATGCTGTTGCATGGGCATGTGTGCAGAGGCCAGAGGTCAACACTGTCTTCCCAAGTACTCTCCACCTTGTCTTTTGAGGTGGCGTCTCCCACTGAACTTGCAGTTCACTGACAAGCTAGACTGGTTGTTGTGAAATTGGAACTAGAAATAGCTGATATCTATATGTATATTAAGAAAGTCATATTTAGGATAAATGTCTATCTTCTGCTTCTTAAAAATGTCTAAGCAATTGCTAGTCTATTCATTAAACCTTTCAAAGTCAGATTCCTACCTCTCTCCAAGAGCACATGGTACAGAAAGACCCATGAGGGAAGACACATTCTCCCAGATTACATGCAGAAAATTACTATAGAATCTCCCCTCCAGTTCTCAACAAGCCTTAGTTTCAATTCATCTTCAATCTCTTTCCCTCCCTCCCTCCTACCTTCTCTCCCTCCCTCCTTCCTTCCCTCCTTCTCTCATTCTCTCCTTCTTTCCTTCCTTCCTCCCTTCTTTTTGTCTGTTTTCTTCAGCACTGGAGATTGAACCCAGGGCCTTCTACTTGCTAAGCAAATAGTTTACACACTGAGCTATGTCTCTAGCCCTCTTTTTAAACTATTACTATTTAATTTGAGACAGAATCTTACTGAGTTGCCCATCCAAGCCTGGGACTTACAATCCTTCTGCTTCAGCTTTTTCAAGGCATGGTGGTGGTGGTGGGGCAGGAGACTCGGCTTTCAATCCCCTTCTAAGATTCTGTGTTGGGTCCATGTGTCCTCTACCTACAAATTTTTAAGACTATAGAGCTGTTAGGATGGCTGGTAGGGGGTAGGGGATGGGTAGAACTATGGGATAACATTAGTGTTGGGTTTATTTTGTGTGTGTGTGCAAAACTAAGCTTTGTGCTTTTTGGCCTAGACAAGAGGCAATCAAGGATGTGCTAGGACAATGCGTGATTCCATCCTTTAAGAGTGTATAAGCCACCAACAGCTGTACTGTGGAGCAGCTCGACAAGCTGTGCCATAGACTTTGCTGAAGGTGCAATATTATTATTTCTGGGGACAGAAGCCCAAAACTGTTCATTACTAACATATTCAAAGAAGCCCAACTGCACAGAATGTGTGTATGTGTGACAAGAATTGGTAGAAGGTCCTTGATTTCAGTAGGCATCTCAGCTCCCGAAAGGGAAGACTTGAGCGAGTGGCCCCTAAAGAGGACTTTCTGTCTAATAAAGGAAGTGTGGTGTGGGGGAAGAGTCTGGTCATTGGACAGACACGTTCCAGTGCATTATCTATTTGTTCTTTTGGGAAACAACTGATCTACCAAGCTGTTATTTGCATGTCACAGAACTCATCATTTTTAAAAGTGGACTTTTTAAAAAAGAACAGTTTGTTTATATTTTTGAGAATTTTATGGATGCATCTAGTGTATCTTGCTCATTTGTGTCCCCTTCCCATCTTCATAGCATCTCCTTTATGTCTCTAACACATTGGGTCAAATTAATGCTGTCTGTTGGAACGGTCACTGGTGTCGTTGACTTGAACTTGTGCAGATCTTGTGCAGGTAACCACAGCTGCAGTAAAGACAGCCATTTACAGCACTCCTCCTGTTCTATGGCTCTTAGCACTCTCTTTGCTCCGTATTCTGCCAAGGCAGTTTGCTGCTCTTTACAGGGGTGGTGATATAGATGCCCAGTTTGGGGCTGAGCATGCACGCATCGGTCAAAAGAGTAGACATCTACATGTGTCTCAGGTTGCGTCAACATTGAATGGAAACTACAGCGGTTTCCAGTGTGCCTTCTGGCTCCACTCTCCCACAACCTCCCCATTTTCAATGTCCTGTACCAGAGTGGTGTGTTTGGTGAAACTGACGATCCTATCATGTTTTCATTACTCACAGTCCGCAGCTTACATTAGCGATTGCTCTTGGTGTTACGTGTTTCCTGACTAACCACTGTTGTAGTCAAGGGGACCCCTTCTGTGCTAAGGTTCCCCATGTACAGTATGTGATTCAGTGTGGTTTGATTTTCAGCACTTTCAGATATTGTGAAATGATCCTGCCAGCTAATTCCAGAGCCTTGATCTCACTCTGAGAGGGATGTTTTATCTCCTAGTGACTCCACACTGTCTTCTGCATCTGCCGCTGGTGACCACTCATCTGCTGGCTCTTGGGATTTACTGTTCTGGATGTTTCAGATAATGGATCTTACAATCTATATCTTTTGTAACTGGCTTCTTCGCTGTGCAATGTTGGCACAAGGTTAACCATGTTGTACTATGGGCCATTTTCCCCTGTGAAATAAAAATGGCATTGTGGGGCTAGAACATGTTTTGTTTAGATATTTATTAGTGGAATTCACATGTATTGTCTTATTTTTACTGTTATTTGCTAATTATGAATAATGCTCCTATGAAAATTCATGTGGAAGTTTTTGTAGGGAGAGTGTCTCAGTTCTCTTGTGTATTTATCTGGGAGTAGAATTCCTAGGTCATATGATGACCCTATATTTACTGTTTTGATGGAATTCCCAATCTGTTTCCCATAGAGGCTGTAATACTTTATAATTCCGCCAACTATATGGGGGTTTCTGATGTCTTCCCAGTCTTACAAGACCTGTTTCAGTTGGTCTTTTTGATCCATCCACCCATCCATCCATTCTTCCATCCATCCATCCATCCATCCATCCATCCATCCATCCATCCATCCATCTTTCCACTCATTCATTCACATATCCAGCAATTAATCATTAAGTGCCTATGTGGTATCGGGACTGGGGAACATAATAAGCAAGATTTTCTGAGTATACAGTGTTGTACTGGAGACAGGAACACGCAACTGAGAGGAAAAGCTAAGAGGTTAGGAATGATGGTCCCAAGAGATTTGCCTTAGGACCTAGGGAGTTCAGAGAAAGCTTCTCTCAGAAGGTAATTGGTGGACTGCAACTGGACTAAGGGAGAAGGCAGCAGATCTTTGTAAGAACAGTATTAGGAATATTTTTTTTTATTTGAACACGGAATGCCCCCACAGTCATGTGTTGAATGTTTGTTCTCCTGTGTGTCGATGTTAATTTGTCAGGCTCTGGAAACTTAAGGAGATGGTTCTTTGTTGGAGGGGGTAAGTCACTGGAGAGGGTTGTTGCTTGGAATATCTTGACTCTGGCCTCTTCCTGCGCCCTCCCTCACTGTCTCCTTTTTCTACAGGGCAATCGACTGACTCTCTTCTTCCACGTCCCCCCTCTACCATGATGCTCTGTCCATGAACAGATGTCTAAAATCACCGAGGCAGCATAAATAAAGCCTTCATCTCTCAGCTGTTTCTGTGAGGCAATACTTTCCTTTTTTTTTTTTTTTTAAAACTCAGAGTTAGTTAGGTCCCTATCACAGTGTCTGTAGAAACTCAGAGAAGTCTATTATTGGTCACGGATTAGATACTGCAATTTGTCATTCTCTGGTTTCCAGTTAGATTCCTGTTCTACCTTCCCTTAGGTGAAGACAGGGTCTCTAGATTGTTGATGCTGGTGGTGGGGGTAATGTTGAAGGTAATGGTGATTGTGTTGATGGATGTCAGAGTTATGTCATGTACCAGGTGGTGTCTATATGGCTGGCAATTTATGGCATTGTATCCATTCCTTACATTGTTACTGCAATAGAAAGAGGTCAGCATGGGGTCAGAAAGAGATGAAAATGAAGAAGGTAATGGAGAAATCTCACCCAGTTCATGTAGGACAGAAGTGAGCTTATAGATGAAGAAGCAACTCTAAGACAATTATCCCTAAGTCCATGCTCGGTGCCCGAGAGAGGTACTGAGGTTCAGAAATACTTTTTAATACACTTATTTTTTTTTTAGCTCAGAATCACATTTATTTCTTGAATATGAAAAGAAATTCTTTTATTTCAAATTACTTTTCTAGTATTAAACGAAATGGTTTAACTTAATCACACAAAACAGCTCTCCCGGTATAAGGGCTCCCAAATCTTTGTGCAAATTAGTTTCTAGCCCAGGCAATAAATGAATACCTGGAGCCAAGTCAAGAAAGGAAACCACTTTAATTAGGTTTGAGAGTGTCTCCAGTCAGCTTCAGGAGCCCTGTCACTGGATTTACTGTGCATCTTCCCAACTGTAACTCTTCGTGTTCGGTGGAAGTGAAAAGTCCAGAGAAATGAAGAAGGGTTTCTTAACATCTAAATATTTATCTCCCCAGATAAGTGCCCCTAGGAACTATGGGTAAGACGCATGGGAGGAAATCCAGGCTTACCAGACCCAAACTGCCAGCTTCTATCATTGTTCCCACTAAATTGGGAAGGTTCCAGAAGGATTAATCCAACCAACTTTTCCTGGATACATTTCAGTGGGTGCATAGTAACCCTCCAAGTGAGATACAGGAGCAGTTCCATTCACCTCCACATTTATCTCAAATAATGGTTGCATGGGTCCGGACCTGCGCAGAAGCTGGTGCTGATACTCGGAGGGGTCCAGAGACTGAGCCAAACATTGTTATAACGGTCAGAATGGATTTAAAACTCAGTTCAGTTCAACTCTGTATGTGGGGTACTAAGAAAACACTCAAGAGACATTGTCAATAATAAAAATTAACATTTGGCATCGGGGAGATGGCTCTATCAGTAAAGATTAAGGATGGTCAGGTGCCACACACTTGTGATTCCACTGCTAGGTAGGCAGAGACAGAAGGATCCCTGGAGTGTGCTAGCTTGGTTGCTGGGCCCCCCCTCAGAGACAAAAAAAAGGTGCACCATGTTGGAGGAGAAGGTATACCTATCATGGCTGTCCTCTGGCTTCCACACGCATGTTCCATGCATACCTGCATATCGACATACCTCCTATATGCACACACATGTGCAGATGTATACACACAAAATATGACAAGTCATTTTGTTTCTGACAAGTCATTTCACTGCCAGCTGTTTTGAAATTAGAGTCCCTTATTGTGGGTTTCCACTGAACTCCCTTTCCTTGCTTTCCCCAGGTGTAGTGCATAAATCCAGCACACAGGAAAATACACAGATCCCGTATCACACTGGAGAAGCCATAGCACTGAGTTGTAAAGGCAAAACTAATCACTTCTTAACAACCGGACTTTGAACTTGACCTCTCTGACCCTGGGTCTCCTCCTTGTGGAGAGAATTAACACATGGGGAAAGAAGCAGGTTTGGGGAAGATGAAGAGATCAAATGTCTTGTGGGCTCCATGTTGCCACCCACCTCACTTACTTCTTTGAAACTCGAGGGGAATGTGATTGAGCCCGACAGTGGAAGTCTGGGAAGTCTTCCGTGAGAGTTAATTAGAGATGCTGGCCTCTGTGCAGAAGTCACTGACGCGCTTACCCAGGAGCACTTTTCAAGGCACCCTCTCTTCTCGCCTCAACGGTGTGGCAACTGAAAAGTAGGCATGGCTTTGGGTTAGAATTCTTAGCATCCCCGTGACGCTCTCCACGTTATGTTGTGAACATTCTCTAATCTCCACCTCAATCATCTATGTTCCTTAATTTTCGTTTCGCCGATGGAGACTGGGTGCAGACTGCTTCCATTTGATTAAGTCAGCCTTGCGCACAATGACAGCTCCCTCAGCGTCCAGCTTCTTCCACCCCCTTCCATTTCTTTGTGATGGATCATTGATGTGAATTACCAAGAGATCTGGCATTGTTTTCCCTCCTTGGTGATTATCAGGACTTCAATTCGAAAAGAGAGAAAGAGGTTGAATAATTTCTTCCTAAGAGGTAACAGTTTTCTGTTCCCAGGATGTGTGTCTTATTATGTCATCTACTTGAAATGGGACTTGACAATGTGACAGACCCAAGGTCATTGAGTTTGAGGAATGTATTCTCGACTTGTGACTGTGCCTTGTTGGTTCACAGCATCCTCTTAAGAGTCAGAGAAGAGACGGGAGTACAAAACAGAACTTGAAGAATACATTTTGAAAATGAAACTGTGGTTAGAGCTATGAAATAAGATGTTTTTAGGAGCTGGGGAAAAGAAGGAAATAGATTCTTCCCCGGTGCCTCCACCAGGTCCCATCCCTTCAGACACTGAAGTTTGTCCAGTATTTTAACCTCAAGCTATAAGGAGCCCTAAGGTACTGGGCTTCAAACTGCTGATCCTATGTTGGGAAAAACCACTGACTTCACTGTCAATCGTCACAGAAACAGAAAAGCATCACAGGAGATTTGGGTCACGTGACTCTTCACAGCTAACAAACTGACCGAAGTACCATTGAAAGCATTCAAATCAAAATCAATAAAAGGTGACGATTGTCCCGCTGTGGGGCAGAGAGACACTCAGATTTGTCATTCATTGTAAAGCCAGCCAAGGCCACGCACTGGGAAGCAAGGTTGTTAGAATCTGAAGGTAGTCTTTCTGGCCACATGTGTTCCATTCTGTACAGGTATGACCAGTACTCAGGGCCACCTAGCCGGACACTGCAGAGCTGGACTGAAATGTGAGGCTCATTTTCCATACAGAGTTAGTCTGTCTATCTATATTAAATCTGTGTAACTGTGAAAAAAAATGCTGGACCAAGGCTGGTCTTGGCTAATCTTTAGAAGACGCAGTCCATTATGGCAAAAAACGTCCTGTTAGGAACTTGAGCTAGCTAGTTACATTAAATCCGTGGTCAGGAAGAAGGGAGAGATGAATGCTGGTTGGTGCTCAGCCCACTTTCTCCTGAGTTCAATGCTCCAGCCCATGGTATGGTGGCACCCACAGTTAGGATGGGTCTCCTCACTTCAATTAACACAGTCCAGAAACTCCCTCACGGTCATACGTAGAGGCTTGTTTCCTAAGTGTCTCTTGGTGCTGTAAGTTGGCGGTAAACATTAACCATCACTGTGTCCGTGGGTTCTGTGTCCACAGATTCCATCTGCGTGTTGAGGTGAGAATATTGGGGAAAGAGAATTATCAATGCTGAACATGTACGAGCCTGCTTTCTGGTCATTAGTGTGACGATGATTTACATAGCATCTATAGCATATTGTGTATGACAAGTAATCTGGGGATGGTTAAAGTATAAGGGTATAAGCATAGGCTATATGCAAACACCACACCATTTTGCATAAACTCTTTGAATATTCATGCGAGGTCCTGGAGATACTGATGGACACCTCAGCACATTTTCCTGAAAGCAAACAAAGATACCCAGCTTCATCACAGGTCGGTGATACCCAGACTGTCCTGCTGCCCTCCTCCACATGATTTGGTCCTAAAAACACCCGAGCATGGTACCCATCCATCACTCCTGAGTAGCCTTTCCACACTCACCATCCTTTGGACATGATTAATTGGAGTATGATGGAGCCAGATGTGAAATAATCTCTAACGAGGTGGTTAATGTTTGCTGAATGTCCCAAGACTGCACTTTGATTCTTTGGCATCATCGCCCATTGCGGATGGAGAGTGCCTGATAGAGAAGCCTTCCTTGGTGTAAACAAGGACAGGGGTGACTCACAGGTCATAGTGTACTCTCCAGAGTACCAGGTCCTCTGCAATGCTAAGCTCTTCGTACAGCCCCAGTAGAAGTTATGCCAAAGAAAGATGGGGGAAGCAGGAGATTTGGGTTTGCTGGATACGTGAAGTTATGTTTGGGAAGTAAGGGGAAGCCAAGCACAGTGGACAGCTACTCACTGGGTCTGAAAAAAAGTCACTTAGAACTTTCACAATAACATTGGCAGTGTTGTGGAGTCTCCTTCAAAAATATGGAAACCGAGTCACAAATAGTCACAAATCTCCAACAGACTAGAAGCCATGCTGGGGAGCTTCAATAAGGAGTCTGAGTGGGAGGAATTAAGTTCTAATTTAAATCTTTGGATAATTAAAAAACATCACTGTGACATGTTTCCATTTAGAAACAGGAGTCCTCAAGTTTCATTGTCCAAAAGTAATACATCATTAATTTGATGTCTAAATGTTCTGAATGATGCCTATCAAATTTTATTTGTGTGTCCATGGGTAAGGGGCTAAGGCTTCATGGAAATCATAGTCAGTTAGTATTAGAAAATTTTAATTTAGTACAAATCCCCTTTTACAGGCTGTGGGTTGATGACTCAGCAGTTAAGAGCTTTTCCAGAGGACTTGAATTTGGTTCCTAGCATCAGTGCCAAGTGGCTAATAAACGCTGGTAAATCGAGCTCCAGGCAATTCAATGCCTTCTTCTGGCCTCCTTGGGCTCCTGCACAGATACACACACACACACACACACACACACACACACACACACACACACACAGAGAGAGAGAGAGAGAGAGAGAGAGAGAGAGGGAGAGAAGTAGAAATGAAATAAATCTTTAGACATTTTTAATTTTTTGAGATTGATTGATTATAATTTGTGATTTGCTTTTGTTGTTATGTTTTGCTTACATGTATGTGTGTGCGTGGTATACCTGTCCGGTACCAGTGGAGGCCAGATGAGGGCATCAGGACTCTTGAAACCAGAGTGGCAGGTGGTTGTAAGTGACCATGTGAGTGCTGGGGACCCAACCAGGGCCTTCTACAAGTGCAGTAAGGGCTCCCAACCACTGACTGAGCTATCTCTCCAATGCCACAGAAAACTTTAATTTTAGTCAGGCTATTAATATTTTTTAAACCCTGGGGCCAATGGGTTTATACTTTCTTACCAATTCTGAATAGCAGCATAGTGCAGAGAAGTTGTCTGAGTATTGAAGACTGGAAAAGTCGGTTTTGGAGCTTCTGCCCAGAGAAGAAGTCTTCCCCGCTGGCTTGTGAGGTATGCAAAAGTACTTAGAGAAGAGTTGGCTGAGACCTTCAATAAGAACTTCACAGCCAGTTCTGGCATCCACTGTGATGAGCACAACTCCTTGAAGTGACCTTGATGAGAAGAGATCTGTCAAAATTCTAGTAGAAGATTTGAGCACCATACCCAGCCTGATCTTTCTATAAAGCAGTGGAAGAGAGGCAGCCCCCTGCCCCAGAATGTAGACCACACACCACTGGCTTTTCCACTCCACCTGTTTATCCTTGAATGTATGAATGATGACGTTTTTCTATTAAACTATTTAAGGTTCTAACTTCCACTGACATTTTAGGGGTCTCAGGGCAGAGCAGAGACATTGATTTAGCCGTGGGCTTTGGGAGGATTATGGCAGCACCCTTGTCCGCTCTCTGGAGATTGCTGAGCTGATTTGGATAAAATAAGAAATGTCTTGACCCCTCAGCCTCGAATAAAATCAGGACAAAATTAAATTTGTGAACTTTAAAGGATTTCACCCAAGGTCTCCTACTGGTCTTACTTGCCTCTGCCTTCTGCTCCCAATCATCATTCATGGTCAGGTGCAGGGACAGCCTGCTGAGAACCAGCTCCTTCTGGGGGTATTTCTGGAAGGCCCTTTGGTCTCCTGAGACTTGCACCTCCAGGGATTTCTCACTGGAATCTGCAGTCCTGAGAGAAGAGAGGGGCATTTGTAGGTCTTGGTGTTGAGTGACTGTTTTTCTGCTGATCCGGCTGGACTAAACCACCCACTCAGCAGAGGGTCACCGGCTTCTCTCCATTGCCATTGCTGTAAGATCAATTTCTCTCATAGTGTACCCTGACACCCAAAGCTTCCCTGTGCCCACTCTTGGGTCAAGATGGCTTTCATTCCCAAGGCCTGGTCAGAAACACCTTTACCATCTTTGACTGTGGCATGGCTTGTGTTATCTCTGTCACTATTGTACCAACCTATACATAGTCCCAGAATGACCAAGGGTCATGCTGAGTGTTTCACAAGTAGATTCCGAGGTGATCCTCACAAAGACCGTACGCATCATGGTTCACACTTTACAGTTGAGGTTATCGAGGCTCAGAGAGGTTAGGAAGATTACCAACAACTGGAAAGCAAGTGTGTGACAGAATAGAGACTCAAGTCTAATTTTGACAGTAAGCCCAGAACTCTGCTGATCTTCTACCCGACAGCAGCGGGTGAGCTTTTTCATTTAGAAAAAAAGTAATTGCTTGCTAAGCAGATCACAGAGTCCTTGTTGGTATGGACTCAACTACTTTCAATGAAACCTGTTGAATGCTCTCTTGGTCTTACAGATAGACAGAAGCTGTAGACATGAAAGAAATGGCCAGAACCCTTGTTTCTTTATGAGATGTTTAATTCAGGCCATTTTCTTTAACTGTCCATAATTGTATAAATGGGTCTTACTCTCATTTCTTTATAAAGAGCCAAACTGGACAATGGTCTGCTTATAAACAATGGGAAAGTAGTTGAAACATTTGCATTCTCACTGTATGTACATGTGCCACAGATTCAGCTTCATGGAATATTTGGATCTTTTAGGGCTAACTTTAGCAATTTTGATTTTTCTATACAAGTAGGCATTGTCCCCAAAGCATCTGCATTCCCTCGGCACACAAGGCAGAGGCCACAGAGGAGGGATTTCCTAAAGGGAATTTGAGTGACAGATTCTGTCTCCAATCTGCTTCTCTGCTCACCCTGGATATAAGCATTGCTGGAGGTGCTAGTAGGCTTCCAAGGCATGGGTGTTTCCATTGCCAGTGAGGGCCACTTGCTCTCTGGGACATGTGGGGACCTGGAGAGAAGGAAGAGAGGGAGGCCAGGGCAGAGTCTGGCTCAGTAAGAGATTGACTGTTTCCAGAAAGTTCAGCTGAGCTAACCAGAGAGCTTCATCCAAATTTGGGTACAATTCACGATGAGTCTGGCACAATTGAATTTCAAATCTGAATGTGTATCAGCTCCGGAAATGGGGTGCCTTCCACAAGAAGAAAATGGATGTGGATCTAGAAAGGGGATCTGGTAAAATGTGTGGCAGAAGGGGGCAGTTAGGTGGAGGAAGGAAGGGAAATGGCCAGAGGGGGTTTGGGGCACAGGAAGAGCAGGGGGCAGGTAGATAAGCTACAACAAATTAAGATGACAAACATATGTGAAAATGTCGTGGTGAGACCTGACACTTCATATGATGACGTAAATAAAAAAGTTGGAAAATAAAGGATGGATGAGGTGATTGGGAGTAAGCTATAACCCGTGAGCACTTAGGGTGTGGCATGCTTTTACACATCTTGAGTTTGAGGTGTGGCTCTAGCTTCTGATAGACTGGCTGTCTGTCCCTGGACTAACTGGACTCATTACTTCAATAAGGAGTAAAATGATTGACTGAACTGGGCCATCTGCTCATTCCTTTGTTTTATGAGGAGCTGTGGCCCTGTCCACTCACCTGGACCCCATTGCACGGATTCCTGTTGGAAGAAAGTGTCCATGCCCAAGAAGTGAATGGACACCGAGCATCCCAAAACTCAGGGGCCACATTCAAGTCCCGAGTTCCAAGTCCTCTCTAGTCCTGCGGTGGGTTAAGGACAGGGTGAACTCTGGAGGGAAGGTGATTACAGCAGGAATTCCATTTGTAAAAGACTGGGAGGTCTGAGGTGAACTGTGATAAGGGCCATTTAAATCAAATTGAAGATGGGCTGAAGAATCAGTTCTGAGGGAGATCTGAAAGATGGACCTTTACCTTGAACTGAAGGGGCTGTTACTGCAGAGATGGTGAGCTCACCTGCTGGGGACGAAGAAAGCAAGAGTGTGGGAGGAGAGTGAAGGAAGAGTAGTCCTCGAGCAGGTGTGAAGACGGCCCTTCTTCCCATCGCACCCGTACTAACAGGGTGGTAGTGTGCCCTCCACATCCCAGCACTGCAGAGCCCCTGTGGAGAGCTGGAGTCCTCAAAGTGAGTCTGACAGAGTCTGAGTCTCGGTAGATGTTTGCACAACTGAAGACACACGAGGATTGGCAGATTACATTTTGAATACTTGTAACATAAGATGATCAACTGAAAGATCATTTTAATAGCATGTCTAATACGTCAGGCCAACCAGACATAGGGCATAGATGGAGACAGGGATGTGGCTTCACCTAACAACCCGGTTGAATGTAAAGTGCTGGATGGAAGTTCCAAGGCCAGGCTGGATCTCGGGGTCAGGGCTACTGAGGCTGCTCAATAGTGAAGTTCAAGCTGGGGCAGAATATAAAGACGAGGTTGGAAAGGGATAAAAACCTCGGTCTCCTGCATCCTATGAGGACTTGCAGCTCTGTTTGGCTGCTTACAGAGTCATGGGATCTAAGTAGAACAACGGTGCTACCCGGTGTGTGTCCCCTGAGTCTTGGTGGACTGAATGGAGAGACTAAGGAGGAAGGAAAGGAAAGGAACAAGGGGGGGTCATGAGAGGTATGTTTATGTCCTCTTCTCTCTCTCTCTGTATGTGTGTGTGTGTGAGAGAGAGACAGAGTCAGAAAGAGAGACAGAGCGAGAAAGAGAGAGAGACAGAGAGAGTTAGAGGTGGACTTGGGGAACACCTGGTCCTCAATCATGTCTTTCATACACCTGATCCTCTGTGCTTCTTGCCCTTTGCCCTTTAACCCTTGGCCTTTGGTGCACCTCTCCCAGGCCCGCCCCTGCCCCTTCCCATTTCTCTAAGCTCATTCTCAGCTACTCAGGTTTCTAGTCCTCACTGACCCCAAAGGGCTTCGTGCGTCTCGTTCCTTCTTCAGCTCGCTCCGGGATTCTTAAATGTCGCCTCATTTCCACACTCTGGCATTTGCCAGGACTCTCTTTTGGACTAATTTTTAATAAGCTCCTGGGTACTTGGCTCATTTCTTAAATATTTCACTTGATTTGTGTTTGAGAGCAGGGAGTGGGTGCGCAGGGGACACACCACAAGCAAACAAAATATGATGGCCTTATATTAAGCGACGAACATTTACTGAGCGTTTTAAAAATGCACCCAATAATTTTAATGGCCTCTGGGAAAATATTAAATTAAAAACTGTCTGTGTTTTAAACAACCTGTGAAAACACCTCTCTCGGAGAACAGGTCTCAGCTCCTCCCACAGCATGCGTGGTTACAGGCCGCTTGGCCACGGCAGTCTTCATGGACCACTTGGCTATGACAGTCTTTATGAGAGGAGAGAAACTGGTGACGAACATTGACTTTATCTCAACAATTCTTCCTCATGGTCAATTCAAAACGCCTCCTGTCTACAGCCTCCCTTCTCCCCTCCTACTTTGGTATGTCAGTTGCCTCTCTATAACTCAATAGATTCAGAGACATTGATCTACAAAGAGATTTTTTTTCAGATCTATAATCTTACCACAGGAGAATATGAGTAGCATAATTGACCACAGAGAGCTTTTCTCTGCAGCCTTGCCCTTGTTACTTCTGGAGAAGAAGGGAACTAGCATTTACTGAGCATCTACTATGCGCCAAGGGTTGAGCAAAATACCTCCTTGAACAATCCGTAGTCAGTCTTCATGATTCTGTAGCAAGGAATGGCATCATCTCTATGGTGTAGATGAGAGGCAGGCAGCGTGGGTAGGCGGAGGCAAATTGTTTAGGTTTACCCAACTGTGAGAGGCAGAATTGAAGAACTCAAGCTAATGTACGGTTGATGTTCTTCCGTGTGTGTGAATGTGTTCCCAGGTGTTCGTGTGCGTTTCTGTGCAGGTACACATGTATATCTGAGCACGCATGTGTGTGTGCTGACATTTACGTGGGGGTCTGAGGTCAACTTCGGGTGCTGTTTCTCAGGTACTATCCATCTTGGTATTTCTTGATTTTGCTTATTTATTTCCATGTGTACATGGAGCATGTATGTCTTGTATGTGTCTGCAGTATATGAACACATGTATGTGTGTTACATGTGCACCTGCGCTTGAACATTTGGAGACTAAGGGAAAATGGTTTGTGTCTAGCTCTATCACTTTCTGCCTTATTCCCTTGAGACAGGGTCTCTCTGGACTTGGAGCTCAGCCGGCAGCCAGCAAACCCTAGTGATTTTCCTGCTCCCCCGCCCCAAGCTACAGTTACAGGCAACTCCTAACTTTTTATATGGGTGTAGGGGACTGAAACTTAGGCACACAAGCTTGTGCAGCAGGCGATTTTACCCCATGAGCCACCCCGAGCCCTCTCCTTATTGTTTCTGAGGCAGTCTCTCTCTGAACTTGGAGCTTGCTACACAGGTCCGGCTGGCTGAATCTTCTTATCTCCATCTCCCCAGTTCTGGGACTACAAGTGAGAACTATCATGCCTGGCTTTGGGGTACTGGGGATCAAACTCAGGTCCTTATGCACTTTCCTCATTGAGCCTCATCCCCAGCTCTGCCGACTGCCTTTGACTGAAGCCCTGTTTCAGTAGCAGCACCTCCAGCGGTTACCAATTTAGTGACTTGTTCCTGGAGCCATCCCTTTTGAGATGAGTATATGCTTGAAGTTAAGAATTGGGTCTCTGTCTGTTAGTAGCAGAGTGACCTAAGACAAATTTAGATTAAGCTCTCATAACCCACATGTCCTAAATTAGGAAACTTTGATCACTGACCTGCTCACAGCAGAAGATTTCATGCCTGACCCGCCATGCGATGGGTCGTGATGACATTCAGGCTCTTTAAAGATACTGTATAAAATCATGTTCCGGTGACATATTGTGAAACACTCCCAAAAGGTCTTCCTTAGATTTCGTTATGTATATGCAAGCCCTCCATACGTTGGAAAATCCTCCCAAATGAGACATTTTTTGGTCTTTAATGCTTTAGGTAAGGGATGGGTTTATTTCCCAGTCTCAATATACTAAACTGAATGTCTTAAGGATCACAGCAGATGCCGCTTAGAAAGGAAGGTGTGAGTACTGTGCCTATACTAGTACTCGATACTCAGTCAGTACCAAGTGTTAATTTCCCTTGATAGAGTTAGATGACACTGGGGACCACTCTGTGAACACTCATATTTTAATGGTAAAATGAAATAATAATCTATGGAAATAATTTTGTACAGTATCAGTCATTCGACTTCTCCCCCCTCCTTTCCTCCTCCTCTTTATATTCTCTGTCCTCTTCACTCCCTCTTTTTACCTGTTTGCATACTTTTCTTGTTAATATGGCTTTATCAACGTTGGAGAGAAGGCTCACTGTTCAAGAGTACTCACCGTTCTTGCAGGGGACCTGAGCATCCATACGGGGCAGCTCACTAACACCAGGTGAGCATCCTTGCTCTGGGTTTTAAGCTGCTATTTTACTCATTGTAGATGGATATTATGATATGGTATTATATCTACGGTGAGCCAGGCAGTGGTGGCTCATGTTTTTAATCCCAGTACTTGGGAGGCAGAGACAGGAGGATCTCTGTGAGTTCAAGGCCAGCTTGGTATACAGAGTGAGTTCTAGGACAGCTAGAGTTACAACAGAGAAACATTGTCTCAACAAGCCAGAGAGAGAGAGAGAGAGAGAGAGAGAGAGAGAGAGAGAGGGAGGGAAGGACAGGGAGAGCACGGTTGGTATTCAAGCTGATTTTTATTAAATAAAATTTTGGCTTCCTTGAGTTGGAAAATAGTTTTCTTCCTTAACAGATTGAAGAAGATCAATCTATTAACTGACTCTCGGCTGCTAAATGGCACTTCCATGATCCTACTGGTGTCTCCTCGGTGAGCACTTAAATATATTGCTAGATTTCAATTGAATAGTATATCATTCATTTTCATTTATATTCCCAAATGAAAGTGAAATGTAGTTTGCTCTTCAGAATCTTTTTACACAGTTACACAGCCATACTCACTTCTTGAAATTAATTGGGGAATTGTCTTTCTTTGTATATATTTTTAAAAAGGTAATATATAGTGAAAACTAGTTAATCTTTGAAATTACCTGTCTATTAACCCTCTGGATCCAGAGACATCTTGTTCAAGTGATTATGTGTGACTTTTTTGCCTTCACTTTTTGAAAATAAATAGTTATTGATCTAGACAAATGGATCAATTTTAATAGCTTCTTGGAAAAGGTTTTGAATATTTCTCTGTGATTTTTCAAACTCCTTATTCTAATTTGGTACAATGTTCCAATTTTAAATCTCCATTTTTTTTGTTCATAAATAGGAGTATGTGTCTCTTTTCTGCTTTCTTCTTCCTTTCTTTTTTTGGGGGTGGTGGTGGTGGTGAAATTGCTTGACTTCTTAGAGTACATTTTATTTTCTGTCCAGTTCCATAGAAGTACCAAGTCTTAGGTATTCTGATGAGTTGTGTGCACCTGTGTGTGTGTGTGTGTGTGTGTGTGTGTGTGTGTGTGTGTGTGAGAGAGAGAGAGAGAGAGAGAGAGAGAGAGAGAGAGAGAGAGAGAGAGGGAATGCATGCGTGTGTATTTGCATTTGGAGATCAGAGGTCAGCCTTGGGTGTTGTTCCTCAGGGAGTGTCCACTTTCTGTTTGAGACAGGGTCTCTCACTGTCTTAGCACTCACCAAGTCAGCCAGGCTGGCTGGCCTGTGATCCTAGGAATTTGCTTGTCTCTGTCTTCTTGGTGCTAGGATTACAGGCATGTACCACCTTTCTTTCTTTCTTTCTTTCTTTCTTTCTTTCTTTCTTTCTTTCTTTCTTTCTTTCTTTCTTTCTTTCTTTCTTTCTTTCTTTCCTTCCTTCCTTCCTTCCTTCCTTCCTTCCTTCCTTCCTTCCTTCCTTCCTTCCTTTCTTTCTTTCTTTCTTTCTTTCTTTCTTTCTTTCTTTCTTTCTTTCTTTCTTTCTTTCTTTCTTTCTGTGTGAATTCTGGAGATGAAACTTAGGTTCGTGTGCTGGTGATGCAAGCACCTTCCTAACTGAGCTACCTCGCCAACTCTCTTTTCTTTTTCTTGATTTACTAAGTTCTTATCCTGTAAACTCTTCCCTCTACTCCTCCTCCTCAGGATGTCCGGTTTCCTATTGATCGTAAGTGAAAACACCTAACATATTTATCTGTATACAGGTGTCATCACATTCACATTACATTTAAAGCTTATAAATGTCATATATAGAGTACTTAAACATACTTTAAATTAAATGAATATGTGTATAAATCATTTAAAGCTATGAATTTGCTTCTGGCTACAGATTTCATTCATCTTAGATGAATTTGTCACGTACTGATATTTTTTTGTACTGAATATTGCTATTAATAATTACAGGTGTCATCTTGATTTTGATCTTCTTCTGACCCAAGAGATCTTTAAAGGTGTGATTACCCAAACTGATTATAATATTTGTCTCTTATTTCCCCAGACCTAGAGGTTGGAGCCAGGACTTTACCCCTGTGTCATATCAACAAGCCCTGTAACCTCTAATTGAATCTTTGCTGTGCATTTCTGATCTCACTGCTTTCCAGATAAACCATGGTGTTTGGAAACTGCTGTTCTCTGAACTGTATGTAGAGACCAGTTTGTGTTGATATGACAGTGGCATTAAAACAATTCAAAGTGTTCTTTGTAAGCAAGGCATAAGTTACATTGCATATTAACTGAAGCATGTGATACGTTGATCAAAAGTTCATCTCCTTGATCACTCAAAGGGTGGTAGTCTGTGTTCCATTTGACTCGTTGTTAAGTTTTGAATATGAAGTACCTCCCCAGGCTCATGAATGGGATTCTTGGTTTCTAGTTTGTGGTACTGTTCTGGAAAGTGCTGGAAAGTTGAGGTAGTGGAGACTCTACAGAGGACAGAGGTCATTGAGAGTGGGTTCTCAGGGGCTAAATCTTGCCCTGGCTTCCCCCTTGTTTCCTGGCTGCTGTGAGGTGAGCAGCCCCTTCCCCTTACACTCCTGCTGCCCCATGGCCCTCCTCTCTATAAGCCCCTAATCATGGTAACAGTAGATGCTGGCCCAAAGACTCTGAACCATGACACAAATAAATCTTTAAATTGTTTCTGTTAGGTTTTGTCACAGCAATGGGATTCTCACATAGTAGTTGTTGGGTGAGCCAATAGTCAGAGATAGAGCTGTTTTATTATGCTTAATTTGTTCCTTAGAGGTATTTGTGGTTGCAGAAAATATGAACAGTGATAAGTTCATGACTATTGCATTATTTGATTTTGTATATTATATATACAAACACACACATATATATACCCACATACATGTGCATATATATATATATATATATATATATATATATATATATGCAAAATCCCTATATAAGATATAAAGTGATATAAAATATTTTATATAGGGAGTTTGCCTATGTTACTTTGTGACTATTACACTAAATTTGGGTAATCCCTTTATCTGCATAAGATGAGATGACAGCCTATACTCTGTACTGCATTTAATTTTTAGTTCTGCTTTGTTTACCAGCCATTACATTTTGTTCCGTGTCTCTCACATCTTTGTGTTTGTACAGTACGTATCTGAGTTCTATCATGGTGGAGGGGGAGAAGTATCTTCCACTGAATTTTCCCCAACCTTAGTGCAAGAATTTCCTCACCATTTAATAGAGCAAGAAGATGAGGGCAGGACAATATCCACCATTTCCATTACAAGATAGTCCTCATTTCTTGGCACCATCATCACTGAAGAACTGAGTCACACAGGTCAAAAGGCTACAAGTCTGAAAGATGATGTCTCCAGCTACTGATCCCCTGGGTCTGCATGGTGCTGCAGTGTTGAAGGAAATGCACACCCAAAAGAAAAGTAACTATTGGAGCAAGCATGTACTTCCGGGCAGCGTCTGCACACAAGCAGACATTGGTGGCCAGATGCGATCTCTTTGGAACTCATAATGTTTACAAAGACAGTTTTTTAGGTGGGGGGGATAATGTCATCCCACCTTAATTGATCACTCTTCAGTGGCCAAACTTTTATTGAGCATTTACTATAGATTGACAAGGAGTCTACCACTGAAATCAAAATGAAGAATAAAGCAGAGAAAGATCCTACTCACCCTCTTGGGACAGTTGGTTCTCCCGACTAGATTATAAAGCAAATCAAACCATACTGATAGCTCTCCTGTTTCCCGGAATTACACCCTCAGTGGACAGGTGGGTCCTCCGATTCCTTCATATCATGGAGAAGGCAGTATGTAGGGGTGATTTTTGCGATGAGAGCATCTCAAGGAAACTGATATGACAGAAAAGTGTCATAGCCTTGGGCTAAGAGAAAATCAGCAATTAGCTAGAGTGAGACAGGCCTGCCCCACTCTCCCCAAAAACTGAAGATAGAAGGAAATTTTGCCTTAATCTTTACATCGATGCACAAAAAGGGGGAGCCATGCGAGCAACCTCGCCTTGGGTATATGCAAGACTACTATCCAGGGGAACGTCTCAGAAGACCGAGCCAAGTGTACTGGAAAGTTCTGAGGTGGCATTTTTCTTTTTGAAGAATGCTGCCAAATTGCTAATTTGGCCTCTCACTCTTTTTCTGCAACATAGCTTTCTCTGACCTCGAAGGAGCTTGGGTGTAGGCAGCTGAGTGTCTTAATGTTTGAGAACTGCCAACTCCGCTTCTCCTCCTCCAAACTCTCGGGTGGATTGGTCCATAGGGTTAAATGGCTCATTGCAATCCAGCAAAGTGGGGTTTATGTGCAATTACTGTTTGTTAATTTGGTTAAATGTCAAAGCATACATTTTTGGGGGGTAAAAAAGTTCCTGCAATACAGCCTCTACCCTCAACCTCTTTAAATATCGAAGGGTGACATGTTACTCCCCAACAAATGTGAAGACGTCATATTCAGCATCCTCTGGAAATTGGATGGAGGATGGCTTAGTTAAATGTCTCTCTTGGGAGAAGAGACGATCGGAAGTCAGCACATCTACGTCTAGCCTCACACTTAAGGGGACAGTGGAAATCACAACCTAGAAAGAGAAATAAAATCTGTCCTTACCACCTACCTTCTAAAGGCGAAAAATGGGCTTTTATTCAATTATTGGCCACCTTGTATTTTGCTAAAATATTAATATTATGGGCTAGAGAGATGGCTTTGTGGTTAAGAGCATGTACTACTCTTGCAAAAATCCTGGATTCAGTTTACAGGCACTCACATATGGCGACTCACAACCACCTGAACTCTTGCTCCAGGGGATCTGACACCCGGGCATCTGCCCACATGTGCACACCCCCCACACAGATACATAATTAAAAATAAAAACACATCTCTAAATATTCTTTGTCATTTCTGTACACGTCTTTTGTGCTCCATCTTGCTATTTTTCTGCTCTGATGGGGCTTTGTATATCCTGGTTCTGTCTGAGCACTATACGTATGCTCTTTACACAGACAAGCTTTTATTCTGTTAAGTACACATAGACACAGCAAACACTGCAATAGGCTACAGGGATCAACTCTTTCAGCCTCAACAGGTTTTTGTTACCAAGGTAGAGAAACGGTTCTCTTTTCTAGATTCACAAAGTGACAGTAGATTTAAAGATTTCTGCCTTAGAATCTTATTTTATTTCCTCCCATAAAGTTTTGATTCCCACAATGGCTCAGACAGTTCCTTGCTGTGTGTGGAGTTTAAGTACACTTCTAAATGCTCTAGACATTTTCAATTCCATGACTTGCCTGCCACTATGTCTTTCTTCTAAATCCTCTCTCTCTTGCAAATCCGTGTACAGTGAGATGATTGGTTCAGTCCGCCCCACTCACTACCCGCCCACCTCCCAGCTGGGAGAACTGAATCAGTTCCTTTCAATTCCTAGCCTCACAGGACCTCTTCTCTCAGGATCATTACCTGATGCTCACTTCCCCTTTATTCCCACTACCCTCAGAAAGGAAAAGGAGAGTCCGCACATTCAGGGACCTACATGGTCCTGTGGAGAAACTTAGCAGGAAGTAGTTTCTCACTTGTTGTGGGGCTGTCGTGGGATTGTCACAGAGCTAAGTGGGTTGAAGGGTTCAAGACCTCAAACTCTCATTCTGAGGAGCTAGGGGTAATCTGGCTTCTCCTCTCTGCAGTAGCTAACAGACCACAAGTTACAACAGGACACTGCCCCCTCCAAAGGTGAACGATTTGGTAGAGAGTTGCTTACCTGGAGTTACAACTAAACCCTTCCTTATAAGGTCTATCCTGCTGGTCCCCAGAAAATACCTAAGCATCCCAATATGTAAGTGGGACTGCCTATCTTAACCAATGAGCTTCCACTGATGCTCCTGGGATACAGGGACCATTCCTCTGGCTGTAAATATACAAGGCTTTCCCCCAATAAACAAATACAAGACCTCTGCCCTTGGCTCCCGAGAATCGTCGGGTTCTCATTGGCTCACAGATCTCCAATCTAAGACCAAATGGACCCGAAGTAGACCCATGCCTTGTGCAGCTTCCCACCCGGGAGCAGGGGACCTTATTAATAGAACAACTTGTACCCATTTTGAGTCTCTTTCTTGTCCTTGTGAGCTCTTCCTGTATTGCAAAACAAGTGAAGAAGCATTTGTGTAGCCACGCGAATTTATGGCTGTGATTTCCAAAAAGAAATCTATCTTTTAAGTTTTCTTGTAGTTAAAATGTATTTGAATCATTCTCAGGAAGCCACGACAACAGCTTGTAGCTGTCTCTTGCCAGAGCTGGCTGCAGGGTTGTGGAACTCGACCTTTCATATAGGGGCCACTGCCCACAAGGGAAGTGGTTAATAGTCTTTGAACATGAGTTCTCATACCTTGACTTTGCACTGTGTCTCCGCTGCCTTGATTCTTAGACATTCTGATCAGTTCCCTTTGTGCATCAACAGTGTAGCCATAGGTAGCATATAGCTGATGCCTGGGAGTTCCCATCCTCCTCACCTTAGAACACACACACCTCCCCAGACAACTATCACGATTCCTTAAGGTTCCAAAAGGAGAGCTAAGGTCAACAGTGATTTAGCTTTAACATGTCAAGGAATTTACAACCTTCTGGGTGGTGAGTTCACTCTCTGATAACAGCTTTTTTATGAATGGAAAATGACAAAGTCCAAGGGAACTTCCCAGTGAAGTTCAAATCACTACTGTCTTATTCGGGAAGCTCTGAGGGTTTTGTGTTCCTGGGATCATTGAAAGAAGCCTCATTTTAGGTGTGCTGTGTCCTTATTTACACTGCGGGCTCATTTCTACCTCTTCAACAAGATTTGGGGTGAAGTTTCTGTATGGCAGTGTAGCAATCTACAAGACACAGCCTAGCCTAGTGCCTAGCCACAGGAACTGCCTGTTGCGTTTAACTGCTCCATCACCGAGAAACACTCTTGTGTTAACGACTTTATTTTTATTAATTACCCTTCATGTAGGAAGCTAGGGTTGCTCAAATTCTGCTCCATTCATTTTGTGAATTTTCTGAAGGACGGAAAATGCACTGAATACCGTTGCGAGGTATCATAAAATTACCATGCTTGGTTTTGGTGCCCAAACCTCAACGCAAGGGAATGTGGTGAACAAAGAAAACCATGCTCCTTGTGTGGCAGGGCTTAGACATGTTCTGGAATGATATAACATGCCCACTGGTCCTGGGGGAAGGCTCACAGAGAACAGGAAAGAATCTGCTTGCTCCTATCTAGAGATGAATGGTAGTTTGGTGTGTGGCTGAAAAATGAATCAGAAAGGGCAAGATGATGTCAGCAAGACTTCAGTATGGGGCCTAGTTTGACTGTTTACAAAGGACAGAGGGGACAGAAAGACAGGAAGGAGCAGAGTCAGAACAGGAGGGAAAAGCACAAACGAGGAGGACATATGTACCCAGTGCCCTGCCGACCCAGGGAGAGTTAGGGGGATGCGGGCAGACAAGGGAATTGAAAGTGAGCTTTCTCAGAAGGTGGCTGCTTGTTCCCAGAAGGCTTTGCTAGGATGAACTAAGAACCAGTGGGAAGGCAGGAGGGTGGACATTGAGCAGGTCTAATAGGGGAAACGGGAGGCCGCAGGAACCTTCTAAAGTACTCAAGTCACTGTATAGCAGACTCCCCAGCCTTAGGCCTCTCCCATCCCAAAAGGACAAAGCTGCTATTTCCCTTCTCTCTCTTTCCTGGTCCTTCAGTCCATCCAGGTAATGAACTCAGCAAACCCTACGTATCTGATATTTCTAACAAACAGGATGAAGTCAAATACCATTGCAGGCTCTGGCCTGTCATGGCCAAGCTTCCTTCTGCTTGAATGGAAACTGTTCAGTGAACGTTCCTAACAGCTGGCCCTCCATCCCAGGGTCCTTTAGAGAACACTCCCCACAGTCTGATTTGATGGCTCTCAAGGGGTGTATGCTTATCCCTGGGAGAAAATTCCAGGAGATTCTATTTGGCAGGCTCTTCCATGCTCTCCGACACTGCAGAGGGACACATAGGACTTCATGGAATTCCAAACTCAGACTTCCTGTAATAAGCTACTGTGCACTTGGGCCAGCGAGCAAGAGGCATGGCTGCAGAAGACGTGTGATACATTCAGGCTTTACTGGGAGTTGCCAGCTGACAATGAGGCAAGATTTATGTGCTTGCCTTTTCTATAAGTACAATTTTTATTTGATAAGTGAAGTCCAAAGATAGAAGGAATTCATCCAGAGTCTGCATTGTGGGGCATTTCCTCTGTAATATTAAAATAAATATTATCCCTCTATCTAATTACATAAAACTATGTTAATAATATCGTCTTTGTTGTTGTCTTGCTCGTCTTTTCTTTGGAACCAAAGAGTTTATTAAAAGCAGTGACTGGCTCCTTTCAGAAGAGGAGGATTTGCTGTTGTTATCAACCTAGTCAGAAGAGAATAATTATTTCTTTTAAAAGAGTCTCAATCCGGGTGGGGGCTTTGATGACCAGAGGGCTGGTTTTCTTCAGATGGGCTTTGTTCTGAACTTCTTGCCTTTGAGCTTGCCTCTTACAGAAAACACAAGAGCTCGCCTCTTACAGAAAACACAAGCTTGTAGGAAAAGCTCTGGCTTGTAAGTGGCAACGTGGGCACAGAGAGTGGGTGTGGTCATCGGATCAACTTGATGGGCCAACTCTATCCAAACTATCCAGAGTCCTTATTGTGGTGGTTGGAAGAGAGACTCGGAAGTGAGTTGTTTTCTCA
Source organism: Cricetomys ansorgei (assembly GCA_026225945.1). NCBI lineage: Eukaryota > Metazoa > Chordata > Mammalia > Rodentia > Nesomyidae > Cricetomys > Cricetomys ansorgei. The sequence continues at coordinate 1,912,501 of JAMJFZ010003163.1, forward strand.
AATGCTCTCATTACATCCAGAGTATTTAACTTCTGGAGTCATCATGGTGGTCCATACTTATAGTCGTAGCACCCAGGAAGCTGAGGCAGGAGGACCACAGGTTTCAGGATAGCTTAGGCTATGGGCTGCAGAATGAGACCTTGCCACAAACAAACAAACAAACAAACAAAACAGAGCAATACCCAGAAAATGTTAGTTCTAGGCTAGACCTGGGATATATGGTCTTCGCCAAGGGATATGGTACCTGGGAGGGAAAGCGGAAGGAAATAAACAGTAAAGGCCAAGGTGGTAACCACACCAACTACACATCCACACAGGTGAGCACACAGCCCAGATGGAAACCTACAACTACTGTCAAGGGACACTGCCCATCTTCAGTGCTGGCTACTGACCCATGGTTATAAGAGCTCAGGAGTTTAGAATAAGCATCTGGAAACTTCCATAGCAATTGTGGGATCCCTGGGGATAAGACGTTAGGTCTTTGTTTACATGTTGTATTTCATTGCTTAGATTTACTATCAAAATATTACGTGTGTGTGTGTGTGTGTGTGTGTGTGTGTGTGTACACCACGGCACACTCAGAAGTCTGAGAGCAACTTGTGGGAATCCATTCTCTTCTTCTATAGTGTCAGCCCCTGCCTCCACCTCCCGAATGCTGGGGTCATAGGCACGCACCACTGTGCTGGCTTATGAAGTGCTAGAATCCAACCCAGGGTTTCCTGCGTGCTAGGCAATCACTCTGCTAAACGAGCTCCATCTCCAACCCCACACTGTAGGACTTTTGTTAGAACTGTGTCTATATCTATCACAGAAAAGGGATATCCTTACATGGTGCACTAGGTCCCACACTAGGCAGTATCACACGGATGAGTGTGTACATTACTGTCTGTGTGACAGCTCGGGTATGGCAGAACTTGAATAGCTGGGTCCTGAGCCTGGCCTGGAGAGGCTCCAGGGGCTGACAGCTGCCATCACAAACTCCACCAGTCCCCTCGGCTCCACCCTCTCCCTACAGAGACAATGTCTCTGCATTCACGCTGCTGGCCTGCTTACAGGTCACTGATCAGGAACAAAGTCAGATGAGCCTGTGATACCCCCTTTGTTGAACGTTTAATCTCTGGTTCACTGTGTTTTTCTGAAACTCGAAAGTAGATAAGGGGTTGTGAAACTCTGTGGAGGGCATTAGGTAATGACGGAACCAGGGCCGATGACACTGACGGAACCGGGGTAGATGGCATGAGGAGAAGAAAGGAAGAATGAGGTCATAATGACACATGTCCCTATTTCAGTGACTTGTGGTCTCAGAACATCTGGATGCCTGAGAACGAAATAAACATGTGTTCGTATCTCTTTCATTCTGTCTTCTGGTGATGGTACATACCAGATGACGGGTTAATGCTGACAAACAAGGAAGGGTTAGAGCAGTGGTTCTCAACCTTCCTATTCCTGTAATCCTTTAATACAGTTCCTCATGTTGTGGTGACCCCCACCCGTACAATTATTTTCATTGCTACGTCATAACTGTAATCTTGCGACTGTCATGAATTGTCATGTAGATGTCTGTTATGCAGATGGTCTTAGGCGATGCCTCCCACAGGGGTTATGACCCACACATTGAGAACCACTGGGATAGAGAAAGCAAGCAAGTGGAGGTGAGGTGTTGAATAAATGAATTGCAGGGAGAGTAGGAAGTGGGAGCTAGCTGTGGTCCTCCTGGACTGGGACATTGTTGTAGGTGACATAATAGTTCCTCTTAAGTGTCGGTTACCTAGGTTACCAGTGTTCATGGCATCCCAATGCTGTGGAAAGCCTGACTCTCCTACCAGCTCTCACTGGAGCCACTCTGTTCTCATCAGAAAGATTAAGTGATTGGTGCAAACATGTGAGTAAGTGGCAAAAGCAGGATTTGAAAGCAAGACTTGCATTGTGTCAGAGTTCATGCTTGTGAAGCCATGCAGAAGTACCCCAGACCGAGTCAGAAGTGCTTTGACTTTTTTTTTTTTTTTTAGAGTCATGGACTTTTCAGCATATGGGGAGTTTTGTCCTTACATCTGTTGTTAGAGTCTTGTCTTTCCTGATAAATCTTCCCTTCCTCACATGCCTGAGAAGAGCCTTGGCTGGAAACACAGGGCAAGACAGAACAGGGAGCCACCCAGACTGTTCTGGTGAAGTGTCGGAAGAATGAAGGGTCTGCCTCTAAGGTCTTCCTGCTGGACTTGGGGTTGAGATCGTGAGAAAGGAGACCAGTCAGCCAGTATGTGCTGGTCACAATGAAGATTCTCTTAGGAGGGAAACAATCGGGAAAGGAAGGAAGGGAAAAAGAAAGGCAGGGACAGAAGGGAGCAGAGATGGAGAAGAGAGGAGAAAGGAAGGAGGAGAGGCAAGTATGGACAGAAGCGGGGAGGAAGGGATGGAAGGAGGAAAGAAAGAAGTGAGAGGAAGTTGCTCTGAGTCCATCACTGATCTGCTGGGCTCACCTTTTCTCCAGTTATTACTGGTTAAAAAACAAAGCAAAACACCAGGGGCACCTGGGACACAGGGTGGTGAAACTAAAGAAGGAGAGTCATCTTCCTGTCGTGACATCTGTCATCGGATACCAAGGTGGGGATCCACACTGCTGTCTTGTGTTTTGTTGACGTGGTGAATTGTCTATTAGTCTTTCGGAAGTGTCAGGGATAGGCCTGAAGGGCATGGCGACTGTGGGGGGAGAGAGATGGAGGATGGCAGACGATGTGTAGGTCTAGAGAACAGTGTCTTCCCCCTCCTCCTCTTTTCTTGCTGATACCCATCAGTGTACATTCCTTTCAGTGCCAGAGAGGCAGGTTGAAGCTTGAACCATGGCCTCTGAGGACACAGTGGGCATCACACTGAGTTCACAGGTCGGGAGCTGGACAGTGATACAACACCCTCCTACTGGTCAAAGGCCAGGCGATGACTGTGGTATACTTTCAGCAGTGTTTACTTATCTGTGTAAGTCAGCTTCCTGTCTCTGTAACAAAACCCCTATGTCTGCTCACATTCTGTGCTATATTGTTCTCATTCTCTGAGAGGTTGTCATGGAAGGACGTGAAGGAACAAAGCTACTCTCATTCTGAGCCTGGGAGCAAGTAGGAAGGGAGAGACTGATCCTACAATCTTCTTTGGAGTCGCATGTAACCCTGAACAACCTAAAGAGCTCCTGCTGGGTCCTGCTTCCTGCAGGTTTCACTACCTCCAAATAGTACCACCCAGGAAAATAAGCCCATAAGACCTGGGCCTTTGAGGACAGGGAACATTCAAATCCAAACCTTAGCATCAATAGAAAGTAAATTTCTTTGTTATTGTGCTTTTTGTTTTGTTTGTGTGTGTGCGCTTGTGTGTACTCCAGAAGCCAACTATGGTGATTTGAATGAGAATGGACTCCGTAAGCTCACCTGTTTGAATGCTTAGTTCCCAGTTGATGGGCTGTCTAGGAAGGATTAGGAAGCGTGAACTTGTTGGAAAAGATACATTACTGGGAGTGGCCTTTGAGGTTTTGAAAGCCCCATTCCAGGTTCAGCCTTACTCTTTCTCTGCCGCCTGCCTGTGGATCAGGATGTAAACTCTTAGCTACTACTCCAGAGCCATGCCTGCTTGTCACCATGCCTTCCACCATGATGTTCATAGACTAACCCTCTGAAATTGTATGTAATCCCCCAATCAAATGGTTTCTGTCGTGAGCTGCCTTAGTCATGGTGTGTCCTCAAAGCAGTAAAATAGTTACTAAGACAACAACCTTGAGTGTTGTTTCTCAGGAGCCATTCATCTTATTTTTTGAGACGGGATCTCTCACTGGGATCCTGGAGACTTGCCTATTAATCTAGGTTGGCTGGTCAACAAGCCCCAGGCATGTTCCTGTCTCTGTCCCCTTAATGCTAGGCTTACAAATGTTGATTGCTGCATTAGTTATTCTTCTGCTGTTGTGATAAGACACCATGGCCAAGCAACTTAGAAAAGTAAGTTCTCAAGGGATAAGCATCTATCATGGCAGAGAAGCGTGGCAGTAAACCGTAGGCATGGCTGCAGGAACAGAAAGCTGGCGGCTCACATTCTAAATGTTAGCAGGAAGTCAAGAAAAAGCAGGAGTGGCTCGAGGCTATAACTCTCAAAGGCTGCCCCCAGTGACGTACTTCCTCCAGTAAGAGCTTACTTCCTGAACAGTGCCACCAACAGAAACCAAGTGTTCAAATATCTGTGGGAGACATCATCGTTCAAATTACTATAGCTACAATGTCTCTATTTATTTGTTTGTTTGTGGGTTCTGGGGATTGGACTCAAGTTCTTGCACTTGTGTGGCAAGCATTTTATGAACCAAGGTACCTCTCGAACCCCAGTAAGTAATTTTTGAGTTTCAAAGCAATCAAATGAATTTTAGGCCCTGGATAGCTAAACATCTCTGTCACCCCAGAATTTCCAGAGAGCCCGGGTGACTGGATCTTCATCTTTCCTTGCTTGTTGTCTGTTGGGTATGCCAATATGGCCCTGGGGTTTGTTGTATCACACTGTACTGTGTGTGCCTCTAAGGTGAATTATGTAGTAGTTAGTCACATGGCATTGTCTTCCGATCGTGTACTCTTAATTCTGAGTTCTCTAGGAGGCCAGAGCTCTGTGGCCATGTTCTCAATTCCAGGCCCATATTGCCATCAGAATCCTGCCCAGCAATGTAAGGAACAGGGATCCTCACTTCAAAGTTCTGGAGATTCAGAGTAGTCAAAGAAAAGCAGTGTATCCTTTGACTTCTCAAGGTCTGGAGTCAGCCTATAGAAAATGCAAAAATGCCTGGTGCACTGATGTGGCATAAAACAGTGGTTTTTATATTCCTAAGTTCATTTCCCTGCCCCTGGAACCCATTACTGGATGAGTTCCTCGGGGTGGTACAATCTTTCTGTGTCTAGTAGTGCTCCTGCTCCAAATCTCCCATCCTATTAGTTCTTAATAGAAAGTCTTATCTAATGTATATCTGGGGGCTCTGGATTTCTTTCTTTTCTGTTCCTTGGGCTCAGTCATGTAGCAGGCTGCCTGTAGCATTTGAACCAGAGGATGAACTAGGTATGCCCAAACAAGCAAGTGCCAGCTACCAGAGAGGAAAGACAGGGGCTTAGTGCCTTCTGGTTATCTGTGATTCTCTGATGAGCTCTAAACACATTTCATACTGAAATCAGGCCATAATCATTTATTGCTTATAGTATCACCCACCAAGCAAAGGACAGAAGCAAGAGCTGTTAGTGGGAGTCCGAGTAAGGGACTCTGACTTCAGATTGTTCTGGGAAAAATCATTCCTGTCTCCAAATACAGTTGTCTGGGCCTTCTTATCCCACAGATGAAAACCCGAGACTCCTTGTGAGTAGACCCATTGGGTTTGTACAACTTCTAAAGCAGCTGGCCAGGAGTATATGAGACTCCTTAGAATGTCATCCTAGGACATTGGTGTCATGCTCTTCCCGTTTGATTCAGTGGTTTTCTCCCTACGCACACTTGATTCAAGGACGTCCGTTAAGACAAAAGGTGACAGAAAAGGCCTTGCTTCTCCTTCCCTGGAGAGGTGTAACATCATTTCCCTTGATTTGGGAGATGAGTATGCTTAATGGCTCACTGAGTCAAAGAGAGGCAACAGAAGTGAAGTTTAGGAACATCTGAGGTCAGATCGTAAGAACGAAGCCTTGTAACTTCAGCCTTCATGTCTTGGGAGGCTCCATCTAGGCATGGCTGATCTAGGAACCCGCCAACTAAGCCCCAAAGAGAGGCCATGTGTTAAACAACCCTGGAACAACTCCACATCGTCAAGCATCAGCAAGAATTAGCCTTCCCAGCTCAGCCTCTGCACTTGCGAGAGAAGATGCCACCTTGAAAATGATCTTGGGGAGTCCATTGCCCAGACAGTGCCACTAGACAGATGAACCACCCAGCAGAACTTACCAACATTCTTCATCAACAAAGAAAATGGCCTATTAGAGATTCTTACAACTGGAACATGGATGACTTACTGGTGGCTACGCCACTGAAGAAAAAAGTACTTCGATCTTCAGCAGCTGCAGTCGATCACCCCTCAGGAAGGACCCCTTCCCACCCACTGATGAAACACTGATGTTGTGTCCATCTTGCCCGGCTCTTGTGGAGGCCACCACAGCTCCAGTGAGTTCGTGAGCGCAATGACTGCGTCATGTCCAGAAGACATCCTTTCTGCCCGCATTTCCGTCCCATCACGTTGCATGAGGGACCTGCTGTACTGATTTGCTATGAAGGCGCGGATGTTTGTTTCTTACAGTTCTAGAAAGTAAAATCAAAGATCAAAGTGTTGAAAGGGGTGTTTTCTTCTGAGTCCTCTTTCTGGCTTGTGAGAAAATCGCCTTCCTTCTCCGTGTCTCCTTATCATGATCTTAGAAGAACGCGAGCCATTGGTTTAGGGTTCCTCTGTACCATTCCGCTTACCTTTATCCCCTCTTTCAAGATTCAGCATCCAAATAGAATGAGATCGTACTAGAGGTCAATATCTCAACCCAAGACCTTACAGGAACAGGGAACAGGCACACTTCTGGCCTCAACATCAGGGTTTGAATTCTGGTCCTTCACTGATGGTCCTTTGTAAGCTTCATTTTTTGTTCTCTGAAAAGTGAGATCTCAACAGAAGGTTGACATGACAGTGGGAGATGGCATGGAGCTACTTGCTCATAAAAGGGTTTAAGTGAGTCACTGCTAGACAGAAAATCCCCAGTTGTTTTAGCCTTCTGATCGTATCTCTCTGTAGGATGCACCATGTTAACAACCAACATTTCTAGACTATTTTGTGATGTGTGTGTGTGTGTGTGTGTTTATTTGAGACAGGGTCTACTATAGCTCAGGCTGGCCTTGAACTCACAATGTAGCTGAGGGTGATCTTGAAATTTCTGATCGTTCCCCCTCCACATACCAAGTACTGAGATTACAGGCATGTGCACCATTCCGATTTGCTGTGGATTCACCCCAGAGCTTTGCATGTGCTACACAAACATCCTCCCAACTGAGCCACAACCACAGCCTGTCATAGAATTATTTAGAGGCAACAAAGAAATGTTGTCAATATTATTCAATAGTAATTTCAAAACTTATGTGATAGCTATTGTAATTATTGATGCTACGAACTTGCCAAACATGAAGTATAAGTTTGTTTTGTCCATCCTTTTAGAAACGTAAAGAGACCTGCCTAGTCTGGGAACTGTTCTCAGGGTTTCCTAATAGAGGATCACATATGGTTCAACCTCAGGAATTCTGAGCAGGTCACATGATCAGGAACCAGGGAAGGTCATCATACATGCAGATGGTTGTTAAGAACAAAACCTTGCCACTATGTAGCAAGTTGGACAGAAAACCCCAACAGCCTGTCATCTGCTTCCTTTTTTCATTTCTGAGCTTGGGGCTCGAGCCAGTTATTTGCCTTTCTTTCAGAATTGCTGGAGCCAGGAAGAAACACCTTATCAAAGATTCAAGCCTTTCATCTCGAGGTCAGTAAGAAGAGAAACGTCTTATCACCTGGGAGCCAAGTTGATATTTAACTTGGACTCAAGGGCTGGATGAGTCACAGGAAGACTAGGACATAACCCTTGGCAGTCATGGAGAATCCCGCCTTATGTGGAGCTGAAGAGCCTCTGCTTCCTGCATGTCTTTCAGGGAAGAATCAGGAGAGGCTCTGTCCTGGAGACATAAGCATTGGAGTGTTGCATAGATTCACGGGTGCCAGACTCCCCCATGAGCCTGTTGTGGGCTGGGGAGTGGTTGGGTGCTGTCTATACACAATCTTGCTCAACTCTACCACAAAGCTATGACGAAAGAAAAAACAACTGTAAAACCTAAGGTAGATTCTTACAGTGGGCTCTGGATTCAGTATGATTCAGTTTCCAACTGTGGTCTCATGACCAACATGCTCTCTAAGATGATGCTTTCCAAACCTCGGTTTCGTTATCCGTAACCAGAGGTGATGGGTACGGAGTGAGTTCTTGGCCCCAAATCCATCGTAGCTGAAGAGATCAGCACCACTGTAGCCACCATTGCCAGTGTCACCAGCACCATGACCTCTATGATTCTGCTTTGAGGAAGGCCGTCTGCTTTCCTGACTCTGAGCACTCTTTCGAAGCTATGCTGCCATCCTGTCTTCTGGTAGACAAGACGTCACTCTCTTTCCAATTTCTCTTTCCTTTGTTCTCCTTCTTTCCTCTCTTTCTTTCTCTATCTCCCTTCGATACTCCTTTCTGCCCTCCCCCCTTCCTCCCCACTTCCTCTTTCCTTCCCTTCTCCTTTCCTTCATTGCATCTCTATATCTACCTGTCACTTTTGGCTTTTTTTTTTTTTTTTTTTTTTTTTGCAAACTCTCTCTTCCCAGCCTGGGGATAGCCTCACCCTTACGGCCCTCCTGCCTTGGCTTCCCAAGTACTGGGGTGACAGGTCTAGGTTATTATGTCAAGATCAACCTTATGACTTTCAGTCCTTCCAGTGACTTGAATTAGGGTGTCACAATTTGAATGCTTCTAAGAGTTGTTTGTTAAAGAGATAGTTGGCCTCAGACTCAAACTTAGATTGGAGGTGGTATAGAACCAGAAGGAAACCTTCTGACGCTTATTAGATCTTTACACTTGTTCTTTCTATAGCAATAAATGGAAGCTTTAACCTTGGTGGTGTGATCGCTACCATTTCTTACACAATGCAACTAAGGCAAAATTAAAATAGCACGTAGAGAGACTAAGGCTAGAGACCGTAAGTTCAAGACCAGTTTGGACAGTTTAGTGAGAACCTGTCTCGAAAACAAAAAAACCACAAAAACAAAAAACAAAAAACCCCAAAAAATCAAAATCGCCCATAAACAACAAGAACACAACAAAACTACCATGAAGAACAGGGTATAGTTTAATAGGTAGAACATTTAACTAGCTTGTACAAGGTCCTATGTTCCAGCCTCACTACTGTAATAATAATAATATTAATAATAACAGCATAAATTATGAAATAAATTAAAAAATAAAAACAAGAATATGGGTAGGACAGCAATGTGTTGTCTCCAGGCTCAGAATTATGTTCATTTTCTATTTCTCTGTCCCTGCTCCTATTGACCAACCTTGGACCACATACCCACTTGCAACACCATCTCAGAGTCCACTGTGAGAGCCTAAAATTCAGACCCTCAGTCCAGACCTTGGCCCTGGCTTGAGTTTTCAGTGCAGCGGCATCTCATTAACAGCCCAACACCAGGGCCCTGGTGGAAACAGTTACATCAGGAAATGGGAAAACCCCACAATCACAGGGCTTGTTTTCCAAGGAGCTGTGTGCTAAGCTTTTGTTTGCTTACCTCAGCCCCTGCCCACACCTCCTAAACCAGGGATTCCCAGAAATCAGCACCGAATCTGGGGACTCTTAATTCAGTTGCTAACCTCTAGGAGAGGCCTGCAACTTTTGCGACACTATCTACTCTGCTCTCCCACCTTCTTCACCCAGGGCTGTTCAGCTATCAGGAGAGAAAATACTACCAAGGCTTCCCCACCCAGTGAAGGGGAAAGGCACTGGGCAGGGACTGAAAAGTCTCATTTAAACACAAGTAGCTGAAATCATTGCTGACCAAATCTAGAAAATGACTAGCTAAGTAATTGCTTTCCTTGTTGCAAAGTTTCTCTGAGTTTCCCCCTAAGGATTGTGGGGAGCAACTCTGGGGCTGCTTAGCTGGTCTCTCTTGATCTCAGCTTCTCTCCCCAGAGTCCCCAGACATTTCCTACTGCATGTAGTAGGCCAGCCCTGCTCTGTCTTCAGGGTCTGAACTTCCTGTGGAAGCATGGCATGTCTGGAGGGACTTCTGCTGGCACCCAAGGGTTCTCCAGTGAGTGATTCTGTTGTTTTGTTTTCTCCCTTGTTTTTCATATCAAATTCAGATCAACACAAGACCTGCAAACTTGTGGCCTAATCTTCTTGCAAATAAAACAGGCATTGGGGCATTGGGGCATCACAACCCGTGTTTTGAGCAGCTGATATGTTGTTTGTATGCTGAGGTGATTTTATGGAGAATAACAACTACACCGGACATCATTTCAAGCCCTTTCATGAAATAATTTATCTGGAGACATGTTCGCATTCTCTACTCAGGACAGAGTAACATCATTTGCACATGGTTGGCCACAGTGCTGAGACTCTGCTGGCAGGATATGAACTCTGAACCTCACAAGGTCACCATCAATTACACCAAGGTACAGTCATTCCCATATGTCTCTGGAGCGCTCAACAATAAATGAGACTTACATATCACTCCCTTCCCTGCAATGTTCAGGGAATATCACAGAAGAGGGTGCAGATAGATTGTAAGGGCCAGAGGTTAGGGAGGACGGAGGGAAGTGTACATGACAGGAACACACTGACCTGATGAACTCATAGCAGCTGTGGTTACTACCATAAGACCTGCACAAGACCAAGCCGATCAAACTTCCAACAAGGAGGAAAAAGGGGCTACAAACCCCCACTTCTAGCTGAAGACCTATTGCTAGTTGATGGCTGCTGGAGAGGAGAGTCAATTTTCTGTACAGATGTGGCCCCTGCTAGATTGACCATGCCGCAGTGAACAGCCCATGTCCTTGTACATATGGGCAGTATTGATTAGACTCCGTAGGTTTTATATTTATAAAAGTTATATATGCAAAAGAGAACATAAAGTTGGGAGGGGTATGAAGGGTAAGGGTGGATCTAGGAGGAGTTGGGGGAAGGGTGGGGAGTGAATATGACCAAAATACATTGTATGTATGTATTAAATTTTCAAAGGATTAACAAAAAGATAAATTTCCAAGAAATGCCTGGGATCACACAGGAAACAAGGTATAGACAAGACCAGCAAAACAGGAAGAGAAATGGAGTATGACACCCCCATCCTTGCCCGTGCTCCTTCTCAGATGGGATGGAACCTTCTAGAACGGAAAGTCATACACCAGGTGAGAGAGACAAAGAGGGGTTCATAGAGGTTAAAATGACTCTCGTCTTTGTCAAAATGTGGCTTTGGATCCCTGGAAAGTCATTCAACTTAAGACCAAAGGAGCTCAGACAGTATTGTGAACATTTAATATACTCATATGAAATGCCTCTCTTGCAAGATTAAGAAGTAAGAATAAAAAAAAAAAAACAAAAACCAAAAAAAACCCTTAATCCAGATGTGATTGTTTGAACCCTAAGTCTGGATGTTCTTATGAGCTTGTTATGATGATTTTTTTTTAAAAGGTCTTTTAAAGCTTGAAGGCTACCTGTCCCCAAGGTTAGTCTTGAAGTAAGTCCTAAACACAATCAGGGATTTCTCCTTGGCCTTTCATCCCACAGACAAACATTAACTTTGAGAGCTCAGTTGATTGACACATGGTAGGGATGGCCTGGTCAGGCCCCCTGGGCTGGGAGAAGAGGCATGCTAGGTTGGTTTTCTTCCCTAGAGGAATTCACTTATTTGTTGCCACCTGGTCCAGGTCCTAGAGGTTGAGTTGCTTGCCCTTAACGCACTGGCAAACTCAAAGTGGAGCCAGCTGAGGGTCCATCGGAGCTCAGAGTGGTCCCCTCAGACCTAAAGCAAACTCCCCTTTCCCGTCCTGGTCAGAAGTCAGAGCCAGGAATGCCTTGTTTCTCACAGGACCTAGTGACCAAAATTAGTTTTAAATTTTGATCCTAGAATGTCAAGAGTTGCTCAGATGTAACGTAAGAATCTTCCCGAGACATTTCATTCATATTTATGGTTTTGAATACTTTAGAAATACTATAATGCTTGGCGACTGGGGATAATTTAGAAAATAGATATAGTGAAGTCTTAAAACATTAAACAATAAATCCTGTATGCCAAATAGGTAAGACCCAGCTTGAAATTTTTAAGGACATCTGTCATGTCAATGAAAAAACTTCGCATAAAGGAAAAGAACAAGCAGGGGGAAATGCTAAAAACCAAAACCGGCCTGCGTGGAGGCTATATTTCAAAGAGACACCTGTGCCCTTCATTTTGGCTATCAGACTATTGAAATAACAAACACCTTAAATAAGAATCTCCAAAGCAATTTACTGTTGAAGGAAAAGGAGGTTGAAGCTGGGGGTGGGGGGTTGAGGGGGCAGAACTGTGTTGTGGAATATTTTACTCTTGTGTGCTGTTTTGGTTTTGATGCCTTGTAGCTAGGAAGCCAGATGCCTTCAGTGGTACAGGCCTTGCTTCCTACCTAGTCACACCCTTGTGCTAGCCTTGAGATCTCCACAGATAAGTGTTACAGTTGAAGGTGACCAGTCACGAGCAGGTCAGGAGCAGATCAGGAGCAAAGACTCTGATCACCCCCAGCCTAGTATCATTGTGTTATAATGAAGGCCTGGAAGTGGATCGGGGGCAGGGGAAAAGTTTAAAGGGTCTAAAGCTAAAGCAGGCTAGGGAGTTTTTAGAGAGAATGAAGGAGGATTTGGGGAAGAAAGATGAAGACTCTGCCTAGCCACCCGGGTATAGAATTCCCTGAGATTTGACATGGTTTGTGATTAATAAAGAGCATCGGAAAATTCAACAATAGACTCTTATTAAGCGATCGAAAGATATATTAACAGAACAGGGACTTGTCTCCTGGAGAAAGATTTACAACGTGTCAGATGAAGTTGCCAGAGAGGATTGGAGCTGAGGCAGTAGTGGGCAGGAGACCACACCTAATCTGGATAGCTTAGTTAAGAACATCTCTTGCTTTCTTTTTAAGCTACTGTCTTATTCAAACCTCCAGATGGACTTGGGGTGAAGGCCTCACTGGGTCTTTGTCCCCTTTTCCAATCTGGCCACAATGAATATGTATCTGCTTTTTCTGCTTTTCAGTATTAATTTGGTTATTTTAACTGACTTATTGGAGATGTTGGCTTGTTCAGGTCCAGGCTGCAACCCTGAGCCTGGTAACAAGTGCTCAGCACTCTTGATTTTGTTGCTTTCAGAAAATTTAAGGATTTTGTCTTGAAGTCTGAAGAGAAAACAGCCAGGAGATTTTACGTTACTTTGCTTTGTTTCTCAAAACAGAGCCCCACTCTAGCACAGGCTGGTTTCAAGCTCTTGATCTAGCCCACCTTAGCCTCCAGAATGCAGGAATTACAGGTGTGTGCAGCTGTGACCAGCTGAGGCAGTCCTGCTTAGCTCCCTCTCAACAATAGACTTTTCAGGCTCACGTGAACTATTCTTAATCTTTGAGATGTCACAATTTGTAGTTAGAAAAAAATGGGGGTACAGAGACAGCCAAAGCCTATCCCCAGTTGTGTTCCTTCCTGGTAATTCACAGCAGTGAGAGCGAGGAAAAGTTGAGTCTCATTCTCAGTTATAGGCAAGGGTCTTTTCCACTGACAGATCTGCAAAGAATGAAGAAGAGCCCCCCGGGTGTTCTTGTGGTACACAAGGCACAGGTCAAATCAGCTCATAAAGTCAGAGTTTGATTTGAATACAGCATGCTTCTAGTGAGCAACTTTTAAAACAGGTGTGTGTGTGTGTGTGTGTGTGTGTGTGTGTGTGTGTGTGTACAGAAGCCAGAAAAGGTGGTTGTAGCCCCTGGGGCTGGAGTTACAGGTAGATATGAGCCACCTTGTGTATACACTGGGAACTGAACTCAAGTCCTCTGCAAGAGCAGCAAGTGCTCTTAATTGCTGAGCCAGCTTTCCAACCCCAGCCACTTGTGTTCTTTGCCCCAGATTCACTGCCTATAAAGCAGATTGAACCATTTTTATATACTGGTTTATTAAACCACCTGCCAATCTACAGCACTGTTAGCAACATGGTTTGTTTCTTACATGCCGGTGTGTAAGGTATTTCTGGCTGTGCTTCCTGCCTGTCTGTATTTAAATTCCTGTTTAAGTCAGTGGCCATTCAGTACTCCCATGAAGATGATTGTGTATCTTCAACTTGTGTTACTGGAATTTGGGGGGAATCCCCCTAGATCTACCACATATTACTGGAGAATTTGAGGCATGCTTTTGCAATTCTTGAAACATTCTTCCCTCTGAAGAAACAACACTAAAATCACTTAGGAAATAGAATGAAATCAGAGAAATAACCATGAAAATCTAGAGCTACAGTTTCAAAGCTGTTCACCACAGGCATTAGTGTCCGGATTAGAGTTTGGTCCCACCTATATGTATACGTTCTTTTAGGATGAGATAAGAACCCAGAGCCTTCTTCTGACATTCTTGGTCTAGGGGCCCATAGGTATGACTACTTTTGGGGATCCTTGTCCTGAATCTGCCTAACCTGTTTCTACCTGTTGCTTCCAATGCTTGTGTTTGAAATACTTTCCTTCTTGCTGATAATCCATATGATATGGATTATCTCTCTTGATCTTGAGGCCTTAGATTTCACAGAGCTAAAGCTGAAATGGAACATTCCAGGACATTCTGGAGAGAATGCTGGGAAAATCGGAAGTATGAATGTTCTGAGCGCAGAGATAGACCTTGCACTCTTCGGCCCTGCCATTCCCAGTAGGCACCATGCTTTCTGTCCATTGACTTTGTGATAGACAGCACCTGCAATTAGAAGTCAAACTCTTAGCACCTGGTTGCGAGGGAATCATAACTGCGGTATGGTACAAAAGTGGACATTACCTTATACATTGACTGCATTGAAGATCCTGTGTGGGAAAGAATTTAGTAGCAAGCATTGAGGTTGTAAGGAGCTAACGCGATGCCAGCAAGATAAACTTTGCAGGCAAGCAGAAACACTTCAGAATTTTTTATTAACCTCAATTGACATCTAGGGATTTGATGGTTATCTTAAAGAAAGCTGGTTTGAAAGCCCGGCCATTTGTATGTAAACTTTCCCCATTAGTCGAGCTAATGGCTTGAGGACTTGCCTACTAATCTCCCACTCTCTTCTTGCCTGAAGCCCCCTTTATGGTCCCCACAGGGACTTAGATTCTCCTCTGGTTTGCAAAAGTTAGATCAATTGATTATCGTCAAAGCAGAAAGGCCTATCTTGGCAACTGAGAGACCAAGATGTTCTGAAAAACCCACCTCTTTCTGTTCATGTTTTTAAGGCTGTGTTACAAAGGAAGCAGCCCCCAAAGCTCCCGTTTCCACTGCTGCCACTCTTCTAAGTGGTGCATGGACAGGGCACTCGGCAGTGTGGCAGAGCCTGTCACAGGCAAGAGCTGGGCTGCAATTCTTTTCTCGAGTTTCTATGAGTGTCTAGGAGAAAAAGTCTGTTGGCTGCTGGTTTCAAGTACTAACCCCCCTCTATGTTTATCAAACTTGGCAAATAAAAACACAGGACACCTACTTAAATTTAAATTTTAGATAAATAATGAACACCAAATAGGGCAAGGAGTATACTTACAGATAAAAATACCTGCTGCTCCTTCGAAATTCACATGTAACTGGATCTTTGTATTTTCTCAGGCAATGCCACCCCTACCTGATGTCTGCTGACGGCTCCTCCTTGATGAAGAATGAGTTCAGCTCAGATAGGAAATGACGGCAAGTTGATTCTTAGTAACTGTTTTGGGTTTTATGATGCTTGTTTTTACATTACCTGTTAATTCAGAGCAAACATCATTCATACAGTTAGTCTACTTCATTTTAAAATAAAGTTAGCTTTAAATAAATTTGCATGGATTGAGGTAAGACCTGCCCACTGTGGGTGGCACCATTCCCTAGCTGGGATCCTAGACTGTATGAATGGAGAAAGGGGGCTGAACAGGAGTGCTCATTCAACCCATCTACTTCCTGGTTGTAGATACAATGTAACCAGTTGGTTCAGGCTACCACTTGACTTTCCTGCTATTATAGACTGTACTTACAAACAGGAAGCCAGAATAAATCCTTGCTCCCTCAAGTTGCTCTTGGTAGAATATTTTATCACAGCATTTGAAAAAGAAACTAAGGCAGGGATGAACTTTTAAAAAAACGTTAGTATAGAGTGGAGTTGGATTCAGCTGAGGGTTATGGACTACGGGGAAAGCGCTTTCTATTGGTTGTCATAAGATTTAAATTATATACCAACCTTCAATAAACTGCAGCAGTTGGAGGCAAGTTGAAGGGATTCCACTGCCTTGTAGTAGTTACTGTTCTTTGTGGTCACTGTGGTTATTTTTAGGCAGCACTGGCATCCTGTTCCACTGTGAGCAACTTAAGGAGACATTGCACCTACACAAGTGTGGTCCCGCATACGTGTGTGACTTGAACTCGAAGTTATCAACTAAATATCAGCATTCATCTGGCAAGTGGTCTTTAAAAATTAATCAGTGAATGGGCTTATGTATACGAATCACTTTTTAAGAAAATCATTAAACATTTTTTTCTTTCTCTCTTTTTTAAGGCAGGATCTCATGTGGCCCAGGCTGGTTTCAAACTCCCCCCATAATTGACAATGACCTTGAACTCTGGATCCTCCAGCTTCTACTTCCTGCATGCTAGGATTACAAGTATGAACTACCAAGCCTGAAAAAATCACTAAACTTTAATATTTTAATAGCATCTGGGATTAAAAGAGATATAAGCTGGTAAGACAGAAGAGAGATGTAAATAAATACACAAAAATATTTGGCCTCACTGGAAGGTAAAGTAAAACAAATTAGGGTACAAATAAGGAAACATTTTAGCTATAAAATTAGCTGAGGTTTAAAAAGGAAAAAAAAGTCAAGTTTGGCAAGCATGCAGAAAAATAAACATTCATGTCGTGTGCTGGGGGAGTTCAAGTTATACGGTCAATATTACAAGGCGTTTGGCAGAATATATAGTGAGTCCAAGTGGAGTTCATGCCCTTTGACACAATGTTTTTTTCTTCTTGGAGGAAAAGTCAGAAGCAAGTATGAATATTTATGCACAAATACGTTCATTGCAGCATTATTTATAAATAGCAAAAATGTGGGAACGGAATGCAAGCCAAAGCCAGTTAAATAAATTATGTTAAATAGAAATGAGAGAACATATGCAGTCATAAAAAAATAATGTTTTCAGCAGATAGTGTCATGGAAAATTTTCTACTTATAATGTTAAGTTTAAAAAAAAAAAAAAGATAAACATCTGTCTACACAATCCTAAGAATTACGTTCATGTGTATCCAGAAGAAAATAGACCAAAACGTTTGCAGTGTTGGCCTAAATATTAGGAAGTATTCCTGCCACAATATGGATTTCTTCACGCTTTCTTAGACTAGTCAGTTTTTTTCTGTGCTTTCCCAATATATACAAAATCTTCTGTAAGGATAGTAGTCTATTTGCAATTTCCATAGAACTGGAGTTGAACAAAAGCATCGGATTAAATCTCCCGTAATTAAATTTTTAGTTACTCATTTACATTGCAAACTATGAAACGGTCTTTCGGTCATGATGGAGTAGCGTGGACTGAATTTGTCTTCCCAAGTGACTATAAAAGTCAACAAAATATTTAAGGTTTGTAGTTACTGGATAACAGTCAGGTCAAGGCTGTGATTGAAAGTTCAAGGCCTTCAGGGGTTATAGAATGAGTTCCTAGGCAGCCTGGGCAAGTTAGTGAGACCTTTGTCCAAAAATAAAAAGCATAAGGAAGGCTGGAGCTGTAGGGCAGAGCTTCGTGGTGGAATGGTGGCATGTCTGGACCCTAGGTTTACTCCTCAGAACCACCGAACAAGCTGAAACAGCAGAAGCACACACTCTTAGGAACAGTTTTGACAGAAATCATGTCCATCATTTCTGAAAGAAATTAAAAGAAATCCCATAAATAAATATAAATGCTATATTCTTAAATCAATAGACTTAGTTTTGTTAAGGTGTTTGCATCGGTGTCCATAGATGGCACAACTCCCTTCAAAACCCAAGAAGCTTCTGTAATTAAAACTGACCAAAATCAAGATTTTATAATCAAAAGCTCTCTGAACACGTGAAGGACCCAGAATAGCTAAAGCATCTCAGAGAAGGAGAATGTAATTTCGTGTCATACTATGAAGTCATATTGCTCGCTACAGTGGGACATGGGGGACTGAGAACTGGGCTGAGGGAACAGAGTCAAAGTCAAGTGCAAAGCCACAGTCACATATGTTTAATTGTTTGACTTTTCAGAATATCTGGATAAGCACAGAGATAAAAACTGCTTGGTCCCCTACCTCACACCATAGCAGAGACTGAGATGTGCCAACAGAATGTAAAGCTCACACTTTATAAAATACGCTGTAGGGTTTACAGAGGAAATGAATCTTTGAGAAAAACAAGACATCGAGCTATGTCAGGATGAACAGGGAGAGCAGACAAAGGACACAGACGTGGAAAGTGGTTCGGATCATGCAGAATCGCCACTACTGTGACTGTGCTAGAATACAACATTGGCCTTCCCTCAGGGTCACGGTTCAACTCACTGTGGAGTTTTGACTTGACTTGAGAGCCAGGTAGAGTGACTGCTGGGCCTCTGAAACAGACGCTTTACACTCCAGCTCGTGCTTTCCCAGAGGTATTTTTACATTTTGCTGTGACGTCGCTAACATCCAAGTCAGAAGCTGCCATGTCACCTCAGCCTTTCAGAATAAAGGTGACATAAATGGGGGGCACGTTGGTTCATGAGATGAACCAGTCCAGCTGCCAATGATCATGTCTTAGTTAGGGTTTCTATTGCTGTGACAAAACACCATGACCCAAAAGCAAGTTCGGGAGGAAGGGGTTTATTCGGCTTACACCTCCATATCTTAATCCGTCATTGAAGGAAACCAGAAGAGGAACTCAAACGGGGCAGGAACCTGTAGGCAGGAGCTGATGCAGAGGCCGTGGAGGGCTGCTGCTTACTGATTTGCTTCACATGACGTGCTCAGTCTGCTTTCTTATAGAATCTAGGACCACTGGCCCAGGGATGGCCCCGCCCACAATGGGCTGTACCTGCCTCATCAGTCACTAATTAAGAAAACGTCCTACAGGCTTGCCTGCAGCCTGGTCTTATGAAGGCATATTCTTAACTGAGGCTCTTTTCTCTCTGACGACTCTAGCTTGTGTCAAGGTGACATAAAATCAGCCAGTATGGGACATCTCATGAACAAGCAGCCTTTGCTATTCTGAATCACTGAGACTTTATTACCATTTATTTACCATTTATTACCATTTATTTACCATTTATTACCATTACGGTCATCACCATCACTACCCTTACCATCAACAATCACGGCCATTACAATCACAACTGCCATCACCACCATCATCATCGCCTCTGTCAGCATCGTCGCTGCCACCGTTGCCATCATCGCCATCATCCCAATTATCATCACCGTCGTCTTCAACGCCATAGCCATCAATGTCAACGTCGTCATCATCGCCCGCCCAAATCATCATCAGCATCACTACCGTCATCACCGGCACCACTGTAGCCGTCACCACCACCATCATCATCACCGTTGCTCCGTAACAATTCTGTCCAGAGTGATGCAGCTGGAATCTGTGGACATTCTGCTAAGCTCGCTTTGTCATCAGGGACACAAAAGGAGTCACTGATATCAAAGCATTTCAAAGAGAGCAGCCTTCCAGATTCATCGGCTCATCATTTCTGCCTCTAGAGTTGAGCTCTCTAGTACATTGTATAGATGAATTTAACACACAGACAGATTGAGGATTTTCCCCCTACACATTATATTAAGGTAGGATTGAAATCAGACTCAACTCCAGTATGGTCTTCTATGCAGCTATAACACTCCCTTCATGCAGATGCATCTATCCATCCATTCATTCTTCTCTTGTTCATTCATTGACTCAGTGATGTATGCTGTATGCCCCCTAAGCGCCGGGCACTATTCGCCTATCACACAGGTCATAGTCTGATAAGAGTGAGATTCATTTCTCAAAATATGAATTACAAAGAGAAGAAAGTACAGGAGACCTGCATCCAAGGGGAAGAAACACAATTCCATAGTGAAAAAAAAAACAAAAAAGCTGGTCTGGTCATCCTTACACCTACTCTACACCACGTAGTCCACTAAACCCTGAAGGCGCAGAGAGAATGTGATGCCCTGTATCACCCAGGAAGCAAACAGCAAGGCAGTGTGGTATGTGCTTCCATCGAGAGGCTCTTAACAGAGACAGTGGCTATATGGAGACACAAATCTAAGGTCAGTTGTCATCTCTGAAGGCCCTGCAAAGGAGAAGAATCTTAGGCATGCATCACAGCATGCCTGCAATGTGGTCTGTATGGAGCCACAGCGTTAGAGTGATGGCCGTTAAGAATAAAGAAGGTCTCTGGGCTTCCAGCCTTCTGATGGCAGGCTGATGGCAGGCTGAGGTTTATGTTTATAATTGCGGATGAGTTCACTTTCATTGTTACAGCTCAGTTGTCTCTTTTTAAATCAATCTGTATCAGCATTTCTTTGCATTATAATTGCCATCATAATAATAACAGCTATCTTCATGGCTGAATATAGTGGCATATGACTGTAATTCTAGGACCCAGAAGATTGAGGCAGGAGGAATTTGAGTTTAAGACTAGCCTGAGCCACATAACAAGTTCAAGGCCAGTCTAGACTGCATAAGAAGTTGTCTAATTTTTTTTTAAGTGCTATGATTGAAGGGAAAAGAAACACTATTTAGACTAGAGAGAAAAATTCAGATTAGAAGACTGAATTTTTGTCTTATTATGTTTTCAACAGCATGTTCCTCTGTGTCTCCTGGAGGCCATCAGGGAGCATAAAGGCTGGCTAGCTGTGACAGAGGTCCTCAGATGTGTAGCTAGGGCTCCCTGTCACACTGTGTGGCCAGAGTCAAGTTCAAGAATGTCTGCCTGCTTAGAAAGAGTTCATTTTAACTGGAGAAGCTGGGGTTGATGGCCTCTCAAATGAAACAGATAAGACAAGCAGAGGGTTCTTGTCAGAAACAAATGTTATGACTCTCCCTCCTGAAAAGCTCGGCGATGTTATCAGTGGGAGTCTGGTTGGGCCTCAAACAAGCCAGTGAGAAGTAATATTAACCAGACCCTTGGCAGATTGTTTATTTATCTCTCACTAAATTCAATAAAGGCAGACGTATATAAATAAAGGGAAATAATGTGACTTAGTAATTTATCACGGTGTAGAAAGACATTGTTGGCCTTATCTCACTGACGATGTTCTATTTAAATTGAACCACAAGGCTGTCATATCCCTCCCCTGTGGCAGCCAGTGGAGGGACACTGGGTGCTGTAGCTTAGCTCCCTGCTCCAGGGTCCTGTGTCCTATACCTTTGGGCTCCAGTGTGGGCAGCTCCAGGCCAGGGCCTGGGGTGGTCTAGGCTACTATATTTGGAGAAGAGGACATTGTTTCTGAGAAGTGTTTATATTCATATCTCTTGAGGAAGGCATGGGTCCTCATGTAATGAGGCAATATTTGATGCATTTCTTCCAGAGTCCCCATCTTTTTGTTGATCATTTATTAAAGAAGCGTGTTCAATGTAGCTCTGGAGAAGTGGGAGAGATAGAGAAATTGGGCACTTATTTGTTTGACTATACTATTAATTTTCTTGGTGATTGATGATGATGATGATGATGATGATGCTGATGCTGATGATGATGATATAGCGAGGTTGGTGATGATGGTGGTGATGCTGCTGCTGATAGGCATGTTGGTGGTGATGGTGGTGATGGCCAGGTAATATTTTCGGTATACATGCACATCCCAAGCCTCTCTTAAAGCAAGCTGCATGGTTTGAATGCCACTTATTCTCCTCACAGTCTTCAATATGTCCCTTTAGAGCCTTATAGTATTAATATCTTTTTCCTGGCCACGCAGCTGGTTAGGAATGGAACAGAGACTTAAAATGAAGGTCTGACTCCATTGTCATTACAGTTCACTAACAAAGAGAAAACCTCGATGTTACACAAGAAGAAGAATTTGATGAAATTGAGGCCAAGACCACTACTTCCGTCTTCAAAGACAGAACAACTTATTGGGATTATTAAAGCTATTGGCACTGTGAGAGGCCAGGAGAGGCCGTTGGTGAAGGTGCAGCCAGTGTAGCAACAGAAGTAAGCACGAGGACTGAAGAGGTCTTGGAGGAAGTTGAGGCTTTGCACCACGAAGAGCCCAGTGTAGCAGTCCAGCTACAGTAAAACCACAACATTTTGGAGATGTCAGTACCATAGGATGACCGCCAAGAACAGCAGGTATGGAGTAGAGCTGGCATGAGCCTAAAGTCAAGCTGTGTGCTGCAGAGGGCAGAGACAGAGAAGTGACCTAAGCCCTTTTGAGGAGCCCCGAAGATCATGGGGGAGTCCCCAGTACTGCTCTTCTGAGTTATTTACACTATTGAAATTTGGTTTTGCTTTGATCTGATTATGACTGTGCCCTGGTTCTTCTCTCTTGAAGTAAAGAAAGTATTTAATTTATTTTTGATTTTACAAGAGCCCACAGGTGAGAGAATAAATTTTTAAAGAGAGTTTTTTTTTTTAAGTTTTAAAAGAGACTTTAAATTTTTAAAGAGCCCGCATTTTAAAGTGTTTGAATTATCCTGGGATTTTTAAGTTTGTAAAATATTTTATATTGTGATGTTGATATTAATGTGTGATCTTGGGGGATGTACTTGTGTGTCAAGTTGACAAGGGGTCACTTGTTCTGGATAGTTTTATGTCCACTTGACACAAGTTAAAGTAACTTTGAGTAGGGAACCTCAATTAAGAAAATGCCTCCATGAGGTCGGGCTGTACCACTATGGAAATGAATATGGCGATTCCTCAGGAAATTGGAAATCAACCTACCTCAAGATCCAGCTGTACCACTCCCGGGCATATACCCAAAGGACACTCAATCCTACCGCAAGGACACTTGCTCAACTGTGTCCATAGAGGCTTATTCACAATAGCCAGAAACTAGAGACAACCTAGAAGTTCCTCAACTGAAGAATGGATAAGGAAAACGTGGTACATTTATACAATACTCAGCTATGAAAGTTGCAGGCAAATGGATGGACCTTGGCTAAGATAGAATAGAGTGGAGGTGTTATATGACCCTCAAAGACTCCACTCCCCTTCCTAGGAATGTACATAGATGCTAAGAGACCTAATTTCTTTCTACCTGGGCTCTGGAGGACCTAAGCGTAAGCATCTGCCCATATGAACTAGGAAAGGAAGTTAGACCAGAATAACAAAGACTGATGAACTGAACAGGCAGAGAAAAGAAAAGAGGTCGGGAAAACTGCAGAGAAGACTCATCCCTAACCTCGTGTTGCCTCTGCCCTTGAGAACAATGGTAGACCCCACAGCTTTACAAGCCTCGTCTTCTCTCCTTTTTTTAAAGCCAGACTCTTTAAGTGAGAAGACTGCAGTATCTATATGGTTCCATCAGGTCATGGCAACCTTCACAATTACTCTCTAGCTCCTCCCCCAGGTCTTCATCAGTTAACCACTATCATAGAACGGGAATGGGAGAAGAACAGAAAATGAGTTCTCTGAGACATTATACTACGCAAACTTTGAGAGACTGCTCAGGGCTATACCCAGGCATAGTACCAGATCCAAATTAAAGACCTGATGGTCTTTAAGAGGAGCCACTAGAAAGCACTAGAAGATTTCTTGTGTTTTATAGTATCTGCTCTGAATGCTCATGCCCTCCAGGGAACAGCTATGATGAATAAGTCCAGATCATCAGAGGAAAAGTTTGCTCAGCAGCACTGAGCCATGGCTTTGTGCCCATGCCTCCTAAATAGCTAACTGTCAAATCTGAAGTCCTAACTGTTCCAAAACTTTTTGAACCCTGAAATTCTAGACCATAGAACTTTATTTTATGTACAAAATCATATCTTTAAATATATGCATGTATGTAAATGACCCTCAGGCAGTGGGTCATGCTTAGACTTGAGGTACATCCCGAGAGATTTCATTTTGCATATGCAAATACTAGGAAATACAAAACAACTCTAAATGTAAAACACTTCCCGGCCCAAGCATTTCAGGAAACTCAGCCCTTAGTACTGTCTAAACTGATAACTACCCTCTGCCCAGGATCACTCAGGGAGACTATAGCTTAAGGATCCAGAAACTACCAGGATACAACACAGCCCCCCCCTCCCTGGACCCCTCTTTGGCGACACTTCACCGTCTAGCCTAGCATGCCAGAGCTCTTCCCATCACTGGGATAGGAACCTCTTCTATGAACCCTCTCTGAACACATGGGAAAGAGAACTAAAGTTTGCTTTGCTCCTTGGGTTGTTCAGTGAATCACGTTCCTTAAGATAGAGGCTCATTTAGGTTTATATTTATATCTATTCACATTCACTCCCTTAGAACCGGCCAGTTTGTCATTGCATAGACATAATCAAGGCATATTCTAACAATGGCTTCTCCCTCCTCCAGTGTGGCCAAGGAAACTGAACACTCAGCTTCTGACTTGACCTTGGACTCTCTCCACAGCTGTTTCTTGTCTGAATGTGTCGACCCTATGTGATTTTAAGAGGCCGTGTTACAGGTCGACCCCATGGAAATAATGAGGAAGAATGGAGGATAATTTATCCTGGGCTGCAGATGAGTACACGAGGAAGGTTCATAACTCAGCTGCCACATGGGCTGAGGAGGATGACCTATCTGTTGACCTAGGTCTCACGAACTATTTGTTCTATGTTCTAATTGATGCTGGGAACAATGTGGCCTTGAAGCGTCTGTCCAGCCATCTCTGACCCAGACAGCCCTCAGAGGCCCTGAGCATGTATTTCCTGTGCTCCTCAAGCCAGATGGGGTGCCGTGGGACCTCTGAAGATGGCCATGCTGTTAACTTGGTGCTAACGTGTCTTGGGTTTTATTTTTTTGGCTCTGCCACTGTGCTGAGTGCTTTGTAGAGATGACATCATGCATCATTATCCTGATTGGTTAACCCAGTTTGTATATATAAAAGAAGTTTAAATAGAACACGTTCCATATAATATGTTGGTCTAATGAGGCTGATGGCAGAAATTGACATTAGTCACACAGACCTAATATTCTCAAGCTGGCAGTCACCACAAGCCTGAAGTGCCTGGGCTACGAAGATGAGGAAAGGGAACTATGTTTTAGCATCTATTATTTACCAGATACTAGTTGCATGCTAGCTACCTTATATTCATATGCCATTTTAATCTTATCCTGCATAATTATCAAAATAATCCCAAGGGACTGAGAAATTGATTTATTGACTTGCTCATCTGCCCTGAATCCATCCATGTCTTCCTGGTTCTACACTAGGGACTCTTCCTGCTATTATCTAATGTTTCCTCTTTATTTCTTACTTTCTTTCTCATATCAAATGGAACAACCTTTCAAAGAAAAGAAAAAGAAAATTGACTAAATGTATGCACAGACGTTTATCACAGGATGACGAAAGTCACCATCTTTGGTCTTTAAACTAGGGCTGCAGCTAAGTGGTAGAGGGGTTGTGTCACATGCGTGAGACTTTCAGTTGAATCCCCAGGACCACCCCAAACTAGGCATCAACAAAATTCATTATCTGAGAACTTATTTGAAAGGTTAGCTAAGGCATTTGAAACAGCTCAAGAGATAAATATTTAATTTCTGTTAATGCCTCTAATCCCTCCCTCCAAACCCAAAATCTAATGAAGTTCTTAAATTGAACTCACATAGATTATTCTTCTGTGAGTTGTTCCTTCTTATAACACAACTCTGACCCTGATGGAGTCCTCTCTTCAGCTATCTTTGGGTCCCAAATGACCAGTGTTAGTCATCTCCTGTGATACCTTACATAGTCTGGGCCCTTTGCTCCCAATCCTTTCTCCTGTTCCTACTAACTCATGTACGTTGTTTATTCAAATTCTCCATGGGAAAGTAAATCCCATGAGGGTAAGGTTTGTTTCCAATTCATTAGGTCCCTAGAGTTAAGAAGGATTTTAGGTAATCATTGAGACTCCATATGTGTATGTAGTATGACTTCATGAATGAAAGACACAGTATATAGCTTGCTGACATCTTTGCCTTTACAAAAGTCAAACTGTCCCACTCAGGGGGTAGCTATGCAAAACCTGTATTGTATTCACAGTTTGTTATCTACCTGAAATCATTTGCCTATTTATCCCATAAACAAACCAGACTTTGTTCTTCTCAAACATCCCTAAACTTAATCAGGCAAGGCCCAGATTAAGAGGCTCATGACCTGCAACTTGGCCAGTAACAGATGAGGAACGCAGGGTGGGGTTATCTGGATGAGAACCTTTCCGACACAGAGAAACAGGAGCGGGATGACCAGCAGGATGCTAACCTCACACTCGGTACACTCGGTACACAATGATGAGCTGAGTGCCGGGGAACAACACTAGACAGAACTGTTGAAAGTGGGTAAGAAATGGAGGCACTTAGCCCTTACTGTTAAGTAGTGATTCTGAAACCCGGCCAGCCACCTGCCTCCAGTTCTCCCTCCTCTAGGGACTGAGAATTACTTATAGTAAAGTTGGTCTATTAATTCACCCTAGGAGTCCCACAGTTCATGGTTCTCCTTTCATTCTGGGCTCTGCCCTTAGGGGTCTCTGCTTCATGCTCTGGCACTCCGTTTTTCTTCTGCCCTATGCTTTCTACGGCAGCTTTCTGAGCATCCTTTGATTAAACAGAGGGACATTGAGACCTTCTTCATTTAAAACTATCATAAGGTCTTTTAGTGTAGGCTGCCATTACTGTCCCTAAGGAAATAATCTTAAACATTGGTGAGTTTCTTAAAATCTGATTGTGTTTATCACAGGCCCTGCCCACTTGTCCATACCCTTTATTCTGTTAGGGATAAACTGCTTCTAGGCCTACTGTGGGATAATATCCCTAAATTCTTTCTTTTGAGGTTTCTTTTTCTTTTAAAGATATAATATTGTATTAATCGTTTGAGCATTTCATACAATGAATTTTGGTCGTATTCATCTCCCAGTTCCTCCCACATCTACTCTCTCCTCGGCCACCTCCCAATGTCAAGTCCTCTTTTTAATTTAAATAGCTCACTTGGTCCAACTTGTGCTACCTGTATAAATATGGGTGTAGGGCCATTCACTGGAATATAGTTGGCTTAGTAGGGTCCACAATCTTCAAGAAAATTTATTCTCTCCCCAACCCAGCAGCTATCAGCTGTCAACAGCTATTCAGGCAGAGGTTGGGGCTTGAGAGACTTTCTCTATGCTAGGAGGTAGATTGGCTTAATAGTGTGCAGGTCTTATGGTTTTAAATTCTTATAACTTTTTTTTTTAAATCATAATTTACAGTCTTAATCTTTGAGAGAGATTAACTTAGAATCCTAGAGGCATACATATGAGTGGGTCTTGTGTGTGTGTGTGTGTGTGTGTGTGTGTGTGTGTGTGTGTGTGTAATGATTGTCAGGGTTGATCTTCCTTGGGCTCTTGTTTTGCATTGCTACCAATATTCTTTCAAACCCAAACTAGAAAATAAATGTTCTTTATCCTATCCATTAAATGAGTTTTAGTTACCATATTTTAAAAAATTATGCTTCATTGTAAAGTTTAATGCTGAGATTTCTAGCCTCATTTACCTGGAAACTCTGTCTTGAAATCCCTGCAGACCACGCTTTGGGGAGTCAGAACATAAGGAACACTATCGGCTTCCATCTTCTTTAAACTGTGTAAATGCTATCCCATGAGCTAGCTGAGCTGCCTTAGAGTTTCAAAGCCGTGCTCATGTTTGAACATTCAGTAAGTACAAGTTCTAGGAAAATTCTCAGCATCACACAGCTTGTGTATATCACTTCTTTAACCTTGCTCTCAGAACCTTGGGCTGGTGACGCCATCCTTAACAACAGTGTTATCTGGAGCTAAGTGACAGCATTATCCTAGGAAGTCCAGACTTTAGTTATAATTCCATACGCCAAAGGCTTAAACAACATATACTTGTTTCCCCACATTTGGGGGCTGAGAGTTTAACATTAAAGCTATAATAGAGTCAGTGGCTTACCTGACTTGTGAGATTCCTGCTCAGGGGTGGTAGATTCTTCCTGGATCTTCAGTGGGAGCTATGGGGAGGCAGGGGAGTTATGCCTCTTATAAGGATTTTCCAAACACTTTTGCATTGTGATTTTTTTTCTTTAGCTCTGAAGTATGAGGGAGCAATAAGTATTCAATCCATGGAACATATCTACCGCTTTAACTTGACGGTGAGTTTCTGGAGAATAGTTAATTTCTAGACTTCAGGGTTTAGGAAACATAGGACACTAATGCATCTATGGGAACACATTTTTATGGTTTTCCTGTAAGTGCCTCTCTCCCTTTCGTTGCCCCTTCCTTTTAAATAACTACTTATTATGGGGAATTCTGAAGTATACAAAAGTCCAGAGAGCGGTATGAAGGACCATGTGTTCATCATCTACTCCCAAGAACCTTGGTTCACCCATGTGGACAAAGCCTTTGGTAGTGATGGGTGTAAGGACTCAGTGCCTAGTCTCCGGTGAATCCAGACCAAGTTTGGGAATAGAGTTCTCACTCAGAATAATGTCCACAGAACAGTCCCATGAGCAGATGTCTTCACTGGGCTATTTGGAAGACAGAAAAGCAATATCTGAGCACATTTCCCAATAACATGAAGATCAATGGCTATACCACATAGACATATTCCTTTAATTAGTGGAAAAGATAAAGATGTTGGCTGAGATTTATCAGCCTCCTTCAGAAGCAGAATTAAGTTTCCATACTACATTTTTCTACTTATTAAAAGAAATATCTTGAGCTGTTATACAGCTACCTAGACAAGCACTTCATTATATAAATATAATACATGTCTTCCTTGAAGATGTGTGGTCTATGAAAAGGCTTCTGTCTCCTCAGCTTCTTAGGTAACTTTATAGATGATAGTTCTTATGACACAGGTGTGTGTAGCCACTGACCATGAGTTAGCACTGGGAGCACATTAGTGAAGATTTCATAGATCAATAGTATCTGCTTAATATATTTAACATACTGAAAGTCATGACTGTGCCCCTAAGAAAAAATCAAATTAAAGGTATCTCCTTAACTTAGAAGGCATGTACCTTAAACATTGATTGGTAAAACTGAGGTCAGAAATCTTCACTCTTCACAGAATAGATATTTCAGGGTACTGAGTCTGTAGTAACTGACCCATGTGTATATCAACATGCTCTTACGTGATGCTCTCATTTTAGAATCATGTGATATTTGTGGCCTAGAGTCCTATTAATGTGTATGCTGATTAGTTTTATATCAACTTGTCACACAAACTGGAGATATCTGAAAGGTATGAACCTTTATTGAGAAAAATGCCTCCATAAGATCCAGCTGTAAGGCATTTTCTTAATTAGTAATTGGTGGGGGAGGGCCAAGCCCATTGTGGGTGGTTCTACCCCTAGGCTGGCGGTCCCGGGTTCTATGAGAAAGCAGGCTGAGTAAGCCAAAAGAAGCAAGCCAGTAAGCAGCATACCTCTGTGGCCTCTGTATCAGCTCCTACATCCAAGTGTCAGCCCTGCTTGAGTTCCTGTGCTGGTTTCTTTCAATGATGCACTACCATGTGGAAGTGTAAGCCAAATAAACCATCTCTTCCCTGACCTTCTTTTGGTCATTGATGTTTCATTGCAACAATAGAAAGCCTAACTAAGATAGCGTGTGAGCAAGGCTATTCTTCAAGTCTTTCTTTCTTGTGTAAACTCTTCACTGAGTTCGCTCATATCTTCTAACCCAGACCACTAAGAGGCTATGGGATGATTAAAGGCCACCCTCCAAGGAAGATGAAAACGGTGACTCCTGGCTGTCAGCATCCTTGAGGGAGAGAATGAATGAATGAGGGGAAGGTTGAAGGAACCCGCTGGGAAACTAATATTATGAGGGCAAAAATCAGAATGGACTGGGTTGTATCTCTTCTTAGTGTGAACCTTAAATTCCATTTATGATGGAACTGGAGGCATGTGATGAAATACATGAAGGAAACACTGGTTTCTTCCCCCCAAAAGATCTCTATAAACATGGATTAGAATGTTCATTTGTTAGCTGTATTATTCCCCCCTCCCTCCTCCTTTCCCTCTCTCCTCACTCTCCTCCTGGCCTTCTCTTGCTTTCTGAACCCAGGAAGATTGGAACATTTCCTTTCACTGGGAAAATCACCTCCAACTCAGCAGCCCTGCCTCCACCAATCACCTCTCTTAGGAACATAGCTCAGTATGGATTCCTCATGAGTCTCCATCAACGGCTAATTGATTTCCTGAAGTCTCAGTAATGGATGGCCAGTCTCTGCTGGCCCTCTCTCTACGTTCCCAGCCCTGCCTGATCAGGCTGACATACCAGTGTAATGAACTGCCTCTGTCTTCTCGCCTTCCCACCACAGAAAACGGGACCACTTCCAATTAAAATCTGCATGATTTATGGAAACACATAAGCCTACTTGCCTTCATTCTCCCTTCTCCTGGCCATACAATCCTATTAAACTACTTCCTTAAAACCCAGTGCTCCAGCCTTGGAAAAAGCAAGGGCTGTTTTGCAGACAGACAGCCGGGAAAGAGAAGGGATGACAGGACAGAAATCGGCAGGTTCTTCTCTCCAGATAAGCATTCCACACTCAAGTGTACGGGAGGCATCGTACAGGTAAGGAGTCTATCCATGATTTCATTCAACACCTAAAAGTACTGAAGAGACCACTGTCCTTGTTCTGGACACCAAAATAAAATGGTCTTTTCTAAGGCCACATCTCACGTGGTAGAGATGTCACAAGGAAAGTATCAGACGTGTACTTTAGAGTTATGTTACCGGTGTTTGCCATTATTCAAGGTATTCAAAAAATTGCCAATTAATGTTTACCTCTTTTCTAGGCTGTGTGTCTGTACGTGTCTAGAAAAAGTTATTATCGGTGCTTCTAACTCCACTTTAACTATAGGTAACCAGCTTCTGCACTTGCCTGCCAAAAGGTGGCATTTTCTGTGTGTTTCCTAGTTTACAAGGGAAATGCCTCATTCTGATTACAGCATGACCCTTTCCCACTGTGTGTGCATGTGTATGTATATATGCATATGTATGTGTAAATAGATGTATGTATATGTACATGCTTGTGTGTGTGCAGGTAGAGGACAGGGGACAGCTTGGTTGTGGTCTTTTTTGCCTTCTTTCTTTTCTCTCTCTCTCTCTCTCTCTCTCTCTCTTGACAAGGATTTTCCCCCTAGTGTATCTCACCAAGTAGACTAGGCTGGCTGTCCATGAGCCCCAAGGACCCAACCATGTCTACCTTCCAGCACTGGGATTATAAGCATTTGCTATCACATTCAGGGATTTTTGTACTACATGGATTCTGGGGGTCAAATTTAGGTCCTCGTGCTCACAATATGAGCTCTTTGCTGACTGGGCCATTTCTCCTGCACCTCAATATGTAGATCCAAATGAATGATAGGGAAAGATACTTTTTTTTTTTTTGAGACAAGTTTTCTGTCTCACTGTCCTGGAACTCACTCTGTAAACCAGGCTGGCCTCGAACTCAGAGATCTGCCTGCCTCTGCTCACCAAGGGCTGGGATTAAAGGAATGTACCACCACTGCTGGCCAGGGAAAGATACTTAACAGGGTGAGGACAGCATCAAGGAATAGACACTGATCATAATTCCACAGAGCAAAGATAAGATACCTTTTTGTCATGGTAAAGAAGGCTCCGGGAAGAGAAATAGATGCCCGGTGATTGAATTCAACGGGCCATTCAAAATTTGAACCCAAATCCAGTGCTGGCTTGGGTGACACTGAACAACTGTTTCCCTACCGGACAATGAAACGCTCGTTGACCACATCTTGCCATCTCTCTGGTGCGCTTGCTGTGACTGCGGCTGCTTTTGAGCTCTTGGCGTGCAGTAATTGACTTGTGTAGTTGGGAAGAAGCTCTCCCAAGTTTCTCTTGAGGGCTGGTATGAGCCCTTTCCAGGCCACCACTGCCTCTGACTAGAGACTCCAGCACATTCCTCCCTCCCTTGTGACCACACCTGGGGGAAAGTTAGCCCTGTCCTGCTTTTCTGGAGGCTGGGTGATGACTGCGGGCTGGAATGCTTGGCTCTGGTGGATACCTCCCAAACCCACCGGGTGTGCATGCGACTTGTTTTAAATGACGGCATTTCCTTTCTCGGGGGGATTATGTTCATTAAGCTTGACAGAAGCAGTTCCTCCCAGAGGGTCCTGCTCTGCTGGATGGCTTTGGAAGAGAGTTCTGGAATGGCCCAGGTAATCCGATAGTACCTTTGGGGCCTACGAGGCCTACTTTTTAATTGATAATTCCATGTTTCTGTAATAAGTGGCCTCCTTAATAATAGCCTGCCACGTCATCCGCGATGATTGCTAATTTAGGTCTTCAGGCTCCCTGGATATAATGAGCTCTAATAAGCCCGAGACTTGTCACAGGTTCAGGAAAAGCCCCTGTCTCCCCTGGAAGAAATGGTTTCCCTCTATCCCTGGGCACAATTGGGCACAGTCTCAAAAAAATTAATAAGTATGACTGGGATGCTCACCCCTTTCCAAAGAAAACATAAAGTCCTGGTTTCATTAAGCCAAGCTATTAAATTAAGAAAGTGTTTTTAATTATCTGAGCATTTCAGGGAGCTCATAAAACATTTAAGGACCTCACGGGGGTGGTGCTGAGGCCCTTTCACAGTGAATTAGAGGCAAGACAGCCAGAGCTGGAGTGGCAGTGTTCAGCCGCCACTGTGAGTCCTCCTCTGGGTCCCCAGTACCGGCTGAGCAGAGAGGGCAAAGCCGAAGATTATGTGCCCTGGGAAGGTGTGTCTGCGTCCAAGCTTCAAGGGGAAACCAGATAAAGCTGCCTCAGAAAGACACGTGTAAATCTCAGACATTCCCCAGGTCCCCGGGGCCTGGCAGAGGCTGAGGTTACACACAACGGACTTCTGCTGAGGAGTCCTTCCAGTGTATGTATCCCATTTATACGACTTTATCCCACTGTTAAAAAACTGAGTCCCCTGCCAGCATCGCCTTCTGATAGGTGAAGAAACTGGACTAAGACCTGACAGAATAGGAATGTTCAGCTCCTTCTGTTCCAAGGCTCCTGAGCCAAATGACTCAGCAGTAACCAATACCACCTGCTGACTCATTGCCATATTACGGAGCCTCAAATAGTCTTTCTCTGTTGTTTTGTTACTTTTGCTTTGTTTTGAGGCAGTGCCCCTGCCCCACACTGTTGCCTGTAGCCCAGGCTGCCCTCAAACCCCTGACCATGTAGTCCAGGCTGCTCTCAACCCCAAGATTTTTTTTTTTTTGCATTGGCCTCCAGAGGGCCGGGATTATAGGCATGTGCCACCTTCAAATGCCCAGCTTCAAATACCATTTCTTAAGTGTCTCCAAGACGCTGGCGACAGTACCACTCTGTGAAGCTCATTGATTACTCCTCTTCATGACCCTGTGAAATTAAAGATCCGTTATATTACCAGTGAGGAAATTGAGTCACAGATGGAGGCCAGGAGAATTTTATGAGGCTATACATCTGGTACTAGGGATTTCGTTTGTACTGCGATGGTCTGAACTGCCAGTCTTGTTCCTCTGTACTCTGGCCCCCAGACTCCTCATTTGTACCTGTCTCATATGCTAACTGCTGTGGTGTTTGTTAAGTAGCTGAGTACTGGGTTGCACGTTTGCTTATAGCATGGAAATACCCTCTCATCCTAGCCCACACCGGCACATCTTCAAGTTCCTCGTCATCTCCAGTGCATTCCTCGTACACCAACTAATTCACCTGTTCCCAAACATCCCTTTAGGTTAATTGGCTTAAGGATCCAAAACAAAACCTCTTTCTTCCTGTTGATGCTACAGTTTCCTAACTGTTCTGACAGACAGCTTTGCTGCGACATTGGTTTCCCTAGCCAGGTACCTCTAGTCCTCGCTACCTGGGTCCTGAAGATTTCTGGGAAGCTGCCTCTGGCTACATGCATTTGCTGGTATGTTGTTCAAGTATCAGTGGGGAGTGTTGATGGTAGTTAAGACTCCAGGCAGAATTCATGTTTTGCCTACAAGATTGATACATAAAGGAAATCAGTTGGTTTTGAAGAAGAGGCCCTTGTGAGTTGAGAATGTCAATTAAACTCCCCTGGGATAACAATGGCATAACATTTATGACAAGCATATAAACTTTCACACAGCTATTTCACTTCTAGGATTTTTCTTTAGCTATATAGGAATGTATAATTATCATATTATTATTGGCTATATTATTTAAAACAGAAAAAAAATAAACTGCATATCGCTTTGAGTTTGGAGGAATAGCTTACATAAATTGTGGAGTACTTATATGATAGAATATTGTATAGTTATAAAAAGTAGGCACTAGAGTGTACCAAACTGGAGCAATCTTTAGAGTATATAATCTTGTTAAGAAAAAAGAGAAAACCAGGCACATATATAGTAGATTGTTCTACACCTTGCATAAAAGATGAGAGAAAGTGAAGTTGCTTTGAACATCTTAATGGATGTGGGGCTTAAGACCAGGAGGGAACTGGGTCATAATGGGAGGAGAATCTTGTGTGCGTAAATTTTAGAGTCTTAACTTACGAACCATGTGAATCTGTTGGCTTTATAAAAGTGATGCGAAAAATATACCGTGAAAAGAGAGTAGACTACAGAGATCTCAAAGAATATTCCAGAAAGAAGGGTTAGTGTGAAAGAAGGACCATCAGTGGATAAAGCTGAGATGGAGGAAGTGGGTGTGTTCTGGGTGGGCCTTTCAGAAGCGTGCTGTCACTATCCTGAGAGTCAGTGAAGGGTTCTCAGCAGGCAGAAGCTTCTCCAGCAAGCTTTTGGAGGGTTCATTCTGATGTGTGGAGAGCTGTTTGGGGGAAACCCCAGTTAATGGCTTCTACTTTTGTTCAGGTGAGAGACCAGCCCTGATGCTACTACAATCCAGCGTGGGTAGCCGCAATGACGTCATGGGTATGATTGGATGATTGGTCTCTGGGAGGCATTCATTTGGAAGTTGAGGGGCCTGGAGGCAGTCCAGGGGTTGGTTTAACTTGAGGAATAGCTCTAAAATGAAATACTGTCCAGCTGTTTAAAAAAAAAATGGTATCAGCTTGTACAGTGGATTAGGACAGTCATTCAGGCACATAGAAAATAAAGGAAGCAGGGTTCTGGCTGTACATATTACATTATTCTTTTTATAAAACCATGGAGAAGGTGACAGATGTGGCTATGTGTTTGGACAAGATTTAAGCATCTCTTAAAGTAGGATTGGTGAGGTCCTTTCCAAAGAGGAGTCAGGTGTGGGTGGGAAGAACTGGAGGTTGATGTTTAGGTACATTGAATAGAGTCTTCAGTCCTTCTGGTCCATCATAAAAAGGACTGGAAGAAGGTGATTGGAGGTGGCATTCTGGAATTCAGAGAGGTCCTGGAGATCCACGGGCAGGAGACACATACCTAGCTGGAGACTGAGCTCTGACATGCACAGGGGAAACCTTTCTGCAAAATACTTCTGCTCTGTTTCCTGAGATGCAGGAATTTGCAAGCAAGAACAAGCAGATCCTGCCTGCCCAGCTGTGTGGCCCTCATGTGGATCTCTGGTCACCTCTGTTCTTTGACATTCAGCCTTCTAGCCAGGAAACTCCCACTGTCCTTTGAGTCTTCTTCGAGACCACCCGCTTCACGATGCATTCTGGTACTGATGCTCTGGCAGAGAAGAGGTGAGCTGGTGACACTTCCCAGTGTCTCGGTACCTCCTGGCTCTGCCAGTAGCAATGTTCTGCAGGAGTAATTGATATTACAGAAAACTCAAGGCTGGGTGCCAGCCTCACATTTTCTAAACATTTAATGATTCAACTGTTTCAGCCTTATCAAAGCCAAGCCTGGAAAACTCCCCCAGTGGCTCACAGCTGATGATGAGCAGGCCACCTGTTTTACTGTTTTAGTAACCTTGCTTTTCTGGTTCCAGGGGCAGGGGCTTAGGGGCCATTGGTCAGATGCCAGAGCTATGTGGCCCTTGCAGGATCTTTGTGACCACACAGAGGCTTCAAGCTTGGCAAGCTGGGCAATCTTTCTCCCTTGCACTGATCAGCGAGAGTGTTTTGGCTTGATCATCTAGAGGTTGGCACAGTCTGCCTTATTGTTTTTAAGATTTGTTTGTTTAAGCTGTCATGATGGGGCCCAGCTGTCCATGACAGGGAATGAGAAGCACAAGGCAGTCTGGGTGGCAGAAGCAAGAGAGAACGTCTGCCCTGGAAGTGTCAGGGACACCAGGGAATGTGATAAAAGAGGGAGGGGATGAGGAACTGAGAAACTGGGAAGAACAGGAAACTTAGAAGACTATGATAGGGACAGACAAGGCAAAGGCAGAGGTGTGAAAGTGCACAGAGGCAAAATTAGAAATTATAGCTCTCCTATGCTTCAAAGATAACACTTCCCCCTCAGCACCACCAACAGGGTAACATGCGGTCACGGTAAGAAACTTTAGGGGAAACCAGATCCAGTCCACAACAGGTGCTGATGAATGGCACCATCGTTTACCCAGTGGCCAGTAGCAGTGAGCTGTTGTACCATGACAAAGGCTCCCACTCCCAACACTTGAAAGTGATCGTTATTGACTTAGCTCTGAATTGGTAGGAAGATATGCGTGTCTCCTGGGCTGAGCTGGGCTTGGTAGAACGAACCCATTTCTTGGTGATCCATTGATTATTAGCTTGCGAGCTTTGGTGATCTCAGCTGGGCTCTTCTGTGTGATGTTATGCTAAAGCAATTGAGTCTAGCCTTGACATTACACTGAAAATCTAAAATTCAAGAGAGACCTCTTTCTACTCCTTCTTATTGTATTGACTTAGCTTTTATCCTTAGCTGAGCCCAGTCAATGTGGAAAGGTCGCCTTGATGGGAACCCATAGACAAAGCTCTTCTCTCATCCTTGGTGAACTTTTAGGAAGCCTTAAAACACAACTGACTCCACTCAGTGGGTTGGAAAATGATAGTTGCTAAGGCCAGGAACTGAAGATACTAGAAATCTAGCACTTTCCAAGGAGATTGATGGGAGGGAATCAAGAGGGAGTGAAATTTTTAAACCTATATTTGTTGAAGGAATTTAGAACTACACATACTATTTGTCTCTGCAAGACATCTCAAATAGAGACCTCCTTTTACAACCGCCCCAGAACTTTTCTTTTTAAGGGCCAGAGCCCTTTCTCGTTATCAGGAATGAATGCTCTCAAGGAAACTGCAATCAACATGGGAAAAAGGCCTGGAAGATGGTTCAGTTGATAAAGTGCTCTCCCTGCAAGCATGGAGACTGCAGATGCATACAGGGAAAAGACTGGTCCTACCTGCAATTTCAGTGTAGAAGATGAGTGACAGGAGGACCCACAGGGCTCGATGACCAGCCAGGCTAGCTAAGCAGTGACCTCCAGGATCAGTGAAAGACTGTCTCAAAAACTGAGATGGAAAGCAGCCTAGGAAGATAATTGATGTCAACCTCTGTCTTCCACAAGCACGTGCAGGCATGCACATCAACATCCCAGTACGTACACACACAAACACACACACACATACACACACACACACGGAATACACACCAACACAAAAAGTTCAAGAGCAGACACTGATGGCTGGGGCAGCAGGAAACACAATATGGTAGTCCAGGGTCAGGGCCCTTCACCTAAGCAGGCAAACAATCTAGAGAAATCTACTTTAAATTGATTGTTTTATTTGTTAGACTTAATATTGACAAATTTTGTTTGGTTCTTGTGTGTTCTGGAACTTGGGCCTATTCATTTATTATTATTATTCAAAGCACTCTGGAGAACAGCCTTTGATTCCCTTTGCCTGCCCTCATTGAGGTCGGGTGTAACCTTCATATATCTGAGGATGCCTGTGACAGGAAGTGACAGACCCCACACGCTGGAGAAGTTTATTTTTAGTTATGTTTAAAATGTTTTTTTTTATGTACTGTTGAGTGGGGGCTGCCTAGGTTTTTGGAGTTTTGTATTGATTGCAGCTGTTGGATTTCTGTGGGGCATGTTTGATTGCTTATGATCTGCAGCTGAGGAGTTCAGAATCAATACGAACACCTGAGCTCAGATGCTCAGGGTTTGACTGCCCGGGTTGGCCCTTGCCATGGTGGTGGTTCCCTCTGCTGAGGCCTGGCAGGGTTTGCAGATATGAAAGTGCACCGCTGTCTCTGTTGGTGAGCCCCCACAGTGACTAACGACTACACCCATGTACCAGTTGCATCACTGGCATGTGTCTGGCACAGAGAACCCACCGTAGGAGGAAGGCTTGCACACTGTCTACCTTTTCTTACTATAGCTTTTCTGGCTTGGCTAATTTTCCACTCGTTCTCTTAGTCCCTTCCTGCCCCTCGGTTAGAAATCTCAGCAAAGCTTCAAGACTGGCCCTGCCACCAGGCATGAAGGACCAACCTCGCACCCATCTCTTAGCTAGAGTTCTCATTTACAAACTTGGCATTCTTTTAGGAATATATTCTGGGGAAAAAAAATCCAGTAATGGTTATGAAAACAATCTGACCTCAGTTTCCTTAACTAAAAAATGGGGATGGTTGCATCCCACCTTGTGGGGCTTAAATTTTTTAAACGTGTTTTATTTTTAATTACATTTGTGTGTAAATGTTTGTGGGGGTGTGTATGCATGAGTGCAGATGCCCACAGAGGCCAGACGAGAAAGTAAGGTGCACTGGAGTTACAGGTGGTTGTACATATCCCAATATAGTTTCTGGAAACCAAACTCAGGTCCCCCAAAAGAGCAGTCACATCCAACTGGTGAGCATTCTCTCTAGTCCTTAAATTTTAACTTTGATAGAAGAGAAATAGCTTTACAGGCTTAGGATGTAACCCACAGATATTTTTCCTTTCTAACAGATGAGCGCTGAAACTCAGGCAAGAGCCTTATCTGTAGATGACAAAATACAAACAACTACAAAAGCCAAAATACAAGCTGGGGTCCCACAAAAAGATTCATGAAGCGCATACATGGACCCTAGCTCAAAGGGAAACATTTGAGCACTTTTTACCCTAGGAATCTCCTGGGCTACTTCTTTTTAATTTGTAGTTGTGTGTGTGTGTGTGTGTGTGTGTGTGTGTGTGTGTGTGTGTGTGTGTGTATGTGCATGTATGTACGATATGGATATGTACATATGCACACATGCACCACCATGTGTTCAGGTACACATGGAGGCCAGAAGAAGGTGTCAGATGCCCTTCAGCTAGAGTTACAGGTGGTTGTGAGCTGCCTAACATGGGTTCTGGGAAACAAATTCTGGTCCTCTGGAAAAAACAGCAAGTGTTCTCAACTGGCAAGCCATTTCTCCAGTCCTCTTCACTCTCTTTCCAAATCTTTTGTGGGATTGGCTTGCTCCAATGTCCATCACCCACAGACTGTCTGGAACAGGTTTTGTCCTGATGTAGTAGTTTTCCACATCATCTTGAATACTATTTCCACTTTCTGAGATTTTTTTTTGGTAGAATATAGTGACCTTGTTTGTTTATTTAGTCAACAAATATTATATGAGGAATTCCAATATATGAGACGCTATCCTAAGAAATGACACATTCAAGGGTGCTGGCTGAACAAGCTAGAGAAAGATGCTATCCTTTTGCATCCTAAATGTATTTTGCAAGAGTAATGTTTGCATAGGCATGGTGATAGATGCTTATAATCAATCC
This sequence comes from Cricetomys ansorgei, assembly GCA_026225945.1. Classification (NCBI taxonomy): domain Eukaryota; kingdom Metazoa; phylum Chordata; class Mammalia; order Rodentia; family Nesomyidae; genus Cricetomys; species Cricetomys ansorgei. The sequence goes on from JAMJFZ010003163.1 coordinate 1,951,983, forward strand.
CATGACTGAGAGGCAGAGACAAGAGGATCACTGCAAGTTTGAGGCCAGTCAGAGCTGCATAACAAGACTCTGTCTCCAAAAACCAGAATAAAAGAACAAGAAAACTTGATATTTGGTTTTTCCTTTATGCCAGGAACAGAGCTAGAAGCTAGAACAAGTCCCAGTCCACTAGAGAACTCAGGGTGTAGGCGTGGATGTTAGCTATTTGGTTGACATACTGAAAGATGAGAGAGGGGAGATGGGGAATATGGATTCACCTGGAGTCATTTCCGAGTTCCTCCTCGAGCCAGTCCAGCACTGTGCGAAATGACTAAGAACACATTTACCACAGTCAAGGCCAGGGTGGCCCTGGCTTTGAGTGTGTACCAAGTGCTAGCTCTCACCATTCTGAGCAAGAGTCCTGCCTCCACCAGGTGAAATTTCCAGTTGAACATTCTTTCTTGGTTTCTCAGATCGGATGAACTCAGAGCCTCTTACTGTCTCATCTCAGGTGATAAAAGAAAGCCCAATATTGGTCACACGCTTTGGAAGTTTGAGAACATTTTAGATGCCTTCTAGAACAACGGGGTGTTGGATGATGCATTGACCATTCAATGGCTTTAATTCCTAAATTGTGAAATTCATGTTTTCAACTTAAGCTGATCAATGGACCATTAACCTCATTTTTATTTAACATCCCCTGATGTAATGCCACTCACTCTGTGCTAGAGCGTATTTAATTGTGTGAAGTTAGCACTTCCAACAGTAGAAGATGGCTGATGATTTGCTGCAGGAGGCTGAGCAGCACCCCAGGCTGCTGCCTACTGGAAACCAGTTGTAGTCCTCTGACTGTGACAAGCAAAAATGTCTCCATATATTCTCCTGTCTTCCTCCTTTCCTTTTCGTCCCTCTCCTCCCTCCCTTCTTCCCCCGCCTACTTTCTTACCTTCTCCTTCCCTTCCATCCTTTCCCCTTCTCTGTCTCCTTCTTCTTCCCTCCTCCACTTTCTTCCCGTCCTTCATCCCCTTCCTCCTCTTTTCTTTCCTCGTCCCTTCTCTTTTACTTCCTCCCTCCTTTTCTTCCTTCCTTCCCCCTCCCTTCTCTCTCTTCCTCCTTCCCTCCTTCCGCCTTCCCTCCCGTCTTTCCTCTCTCCTTTCCCTCCCCTCGTCTTTTACCTCGTTTCCCCCCTTTGTTTTGTTGAGACAAGTCCTGTCTATGTAGCTCAGACTGAGTAGTCCATCATCTTCCTGCCTCTGCTGCATGAATTCTGGGATTGCAGGTGGATGCCATTGAATCCAGTGGAAGCTATTTTCAAATACTCTCTAGAAAGGGTATTTGCCCCACACTTGAGCGAAAGTGCCTTGCATGTTCATGTAGCTAGACTTAATGAAGAATAGGCTTTATGAGTTATGCCTGATCTGGTGTTGAGTGCTGGCCCTGCCACATGCCAGCGGATGCTGACCAGTTAGTCCCTCATCTGAACAAGGAGAGCCCTGAAGTGTCTCTGCCTACGCTCTTACTGAGACTGAAAGATGAACCACGCACAGGGGGCCCGGGCAGCACAGTTGGTCTCCTTCTTTCCCTAGTAGAATTCTGTGTGTCTGGAGAACATGTGTGTGCCACCATACAAAGCATGCATTACTGAGAAAGAGCTAACCCCCCATGTGGCTCAGGAAGTCCTTGGCAGAGCATGAGTCATATAAAGCAGTTCCTAAATGAGGAAACACTGAATTGAACTTAAGGTCTCGATATACCCCCACATGTATGATGATGCGTGCCAGGCTTAGCAATATTCGTGCCTCAGTTTCCCTATTGAGCAAACGAAGATGCTCACAGCAAATGAAGACGGACCACTGGGTGAGGATGTTGGAGGGTCAAATGAAACCATGGGCATTGAACATTCAACTTCATGCCTGTGGCCCAGCAGTCCACTTTGCTTAAGAGTTATTAGTTATTGTTGCCTTTCTTATGTTTATTTCGCCCTTGGGGACAGCTTCACAGCAGACAGTGACCTCTTTCCAGAGGTTTTCTATCCTGTCAGAGAAGCTCCGTCAACCACTTCCCTAATGAGCTCCGCTCTGGGAGGTGGGGGCTTTGTTTGCCTAGTGTCTCCCTGTCGACACGGTTTCTTTCCGAGCTGACACTATACCAACTGTGTATTTACCAGCCTTCGTGGGACCTATGAATATCAACTGCTACAATGGAGTAAATGACATTCATTGTTAAAAAAGGCTAAATGCCTATTTCCCTTGCACAATGGAGCAAAGGAGCTCTTGGAGGCCATTGAGTAAATAAGTATAAATAACACACACCATAACATGCTTTCCATACGCCTGGTCGCACTGAACCGCCACACACTGAAGCAGCTGCTATGGCTGGGTAAATTACACATGCTCTTAAACACTGTCCAAAATACATATTTACACATACTTAAGGTCCTACACTAAACAGTCTCTATGGCAACTGGAAAAATAACACAAAAGCCTTATTAAGCATTCTTTGTATTATGTTTAGGAGTTTAATCATTAATAGAAAGCTCACAGGCCACGTAGACACCAGGGAACTCGAAGAAAGAAAGTCTTTGCAAGAACAAAAGAACGAGGCTGGCTTTGAACCTGGTGGGAGAGGATTGTGTAATTTCTTTATAATCACCGAGGGCCTTCTCTTTGGAAGGGAGTGCTGTGTTTGGGGTCCGTAAGACACAATTTTGGAATTAAGGGCTGGTTTTTCAGCAGAGAAGAAAGATTTGTCGATTAACATATTCCAGTCGAAGATTACTTTCAGAGTTTTCATTTTAGTCACAGCAAGAAATGGCTTTCTTTGCCGTTCAGAAATTAGGCAATGTGGAAGGGCTCTGCTGGGCTGGAGTCTCAAATGACTTCAAAGGGAGCTTCCAGTGGTTTCTGTGGAGTGGAGCCCTTGTGTACAGCCAGAGGGTCTATGGCACATTGGGACAGTAAGACCTAGAGCTATTGGTGACTTAGCAGAGCTCTCTTCTTCTCTTTCTTGCTCTGCTACATGCACGGCTTGTTGGTGGATTTTCTGTTCCACGTGGTTACTCCACTTCTATGGAATGCTCCCTGTTGTGACACCTCACCCATCCTAAGCTTGCTCTTCAGGGTTCTGTAGCAGACAGAGAACAGAGAGGAGACTTGAAGGTCCAGACGATATCCTCAACATATGTGCTTATAATCTCACTAGAAGAACCAGGGCATAGTTTAAACCAATCTAAAGCATGGATGGGGGAGCCAGGGACACGTATGGATCCTCTGATAAACACTACTCATCCCCGAGACAAGTGTCGCTAAATACCAGACTCTGCTACTTAGCTTCAGATGACACTATATTTAAGCAACACTAGACTATGTGAAATTTCCCTGATCTGTAAATAGGCTCAGCGATCTAAATGACATGCTTAAAGTCACTTGGTCCAACATAGACAGGGCAAAATTGAACCTCTATTTAGGTCAGTCTAAATAGAACTTGAGATTCTCCGTTACTCAATAGTTCCATGGCTAAACACTTTCCCAGGCATGCACAGGTGAGATTCACCAGAAAGGTATGTTCACGGCCTTTAATGTATACATGTACATATGCAAACGTAGATGTGTTTGGGTATAGAAAGGGAACGAGTCAGGATAATGCTGTTCGGTGAGGAGAAAAGATGGACACAGGTAAAGGACTCGGGTTGTGCAAGAGGATGAAACGCTCATTGCTTTTCCAGTTTTTATTATTATTATTATTATTATTATTATTATTATTATTATTATTATTATTATTTGAGTCAGCATTTCTCTGTTGTAACTCTGGCTGTCCTGAAACTCACTCTGTAGACCAGGCTGGCCCTGAACTCACAGAGATCCACCTGCCTCTGCCTCCCGAGTGCTGGGATTAAAGACATGCGCCACCACCACCTGGCTGTTTTACTAGTTTTAACTTTGTCACAGATTTTCCCTTTCTTGCGGCAGATAAATGAATACAAATATAATTGATAATAAAAATACAGAACCCTAAGTGAAGCTCCGTGGCTCCAGAATGTCTAGAATGTATGGACTCCAACTGTATAGAACATCACTGGGAGGTGGAGCGTGTTGGGCAAGTGTTTGACTGACTACCTGAATCTTCCAGCATGTGATGTTTTTATTTGTGAGTTCACAGAGAGAGAGAGAGAGAGAGAGAGAGAGAGAGAGAGAGAGAGAGAGATGCAGACAGAGGGAGAGCGAGACAGAAGGACAGAAGGAGAAAGGGAGAGAGAATATTCGTAGAGATCAGAACAGGACAGCCTGCGTCTATCTATCAACAATGGAACACATGAATTGATTGTAGGCTCCCAGCCTAACGCCATGCTTCACAGAGCCCAGACAGTGAAGTGCAGGTACAGAACACATGAGCACGAACACATCCGCTAATATCATGTTGAGGAGAGGTTGCTGCAGTCGTAGTTCGTCTCTGGGGATTCCATACTGGGTGACTCGGAGCTAACCACATGTGTGTAGGCTTACAAGGGTCTGGAACTGCTTGCTTTGAAGTGTAACAGTGAGCAAAAGCATGCATGTGCAGAGCAAGTGCTGGCTGTCACGCTGTGTTCACCCTCTGGAGACTTTCTATCTTCTCACTTAAGAGTTTGAGTATTACTTTAAAATGTTATATTTCAATTTTAAAAAAATTACATAGGGCCCAACACTTAAGAGCACTTGTTGGTCTTCCAGAGGGCATGAGTTTGATTCTCAGCATCCCCGTGGTGGCTCCCAACCATCCATAGGTGGTAATAAAATAAAACTAATATAAATTTTTAAACTACTTGAATAAAGTGCTTGCAGAAGTATCAATTACAGGATCAGAACTGATCTCAGGGCCCTACCCCTCTGGGACCACCTCATGCCCACTACCTGTCTGTGTTTCCCTCCCTCCCTCTGCCTCTAGGCTGGTAAAAATCACAGACTCCAGATCCAGAAGAGGGCAACACCTACCTTACCTCCCTCTTGTAGGTTCACAACTTGCTGTGGATTTCTGGAACTATCCTTAAAGCTGATGATAGAATCGTCATCGTTGCTTTAAAGATCCCTTTTATGGCACCAACTAAGAAAAAAAAATCATAATAAAACTTTACAAGTTAGCTGCCAGCCAGAATAAACAGGAGAACACTATGAGGAATGAATCCGGGGCCCTAACAAAATCTTCCCTGAGAACAATAACTCTAAAGTACAGGCCAGGTCCGAGGAGGTCACCATAGATAACTCTCCTGGGGAATTAGGTGGGAGGAAGGAGATGTTCCCCTCCCCGTCATCTTCATTTCCAGGCCTAATATGTCTGGGGATGTGCAGAGAAAACATAATGTTTGGCCTTGGCTGTGAATCAGGGTTGGAATGACCGGGGCCACTTAAGCTATCCCTGAGGATCCCCGAATTAACCCTCTGTGAACCCAAGGATGCCATTTCTGCTAAACCACCTAGAGAAAGCTGCTGGAATCTAATCAAGAGTAAGCCGGAATGTCACTTGCCATTAGGTTCAATTGGTGATTTTTTTTTTTTTTAATTACAAGATTACCTTTAAATTGTGTACAGGAGCCTATAACTGCTGCCCATTGACCGTAATCAAGACTGATTTCATTTTACCCATAGACTGCCTTCCTCTTCTGGAGTCCGTTTTCATTAAGCTTCTGTCTGTCCATTTAAGTATCAACGAGAGAAAAGTTACACAGAAGACGGAGTACGAGGCTTGTGTACCTGCAATGGTCAGCAGATGGTTCTGGAGAACAGGCTAGATTCTTCTGGAGTCTCACTGGAACATGTGGCAAACATATTATCTGGGTAAGATCTGGGTTCTCTCTGTCTCTGTCTCTGTCTGTCTCTCTGTGTGTGTGAGTGTGTGTGTGTGTGTGCTTGCATGTGCACATGTCTCCAGATACCCATGGATTCACAGGACAATTCAGATGAGTCAGATCTCTTCTTCCACCACCCGGGACCCAAGGATCAAACTCTTAACTGCTGAGCCATCTCTCCAGCCCAAGTATATTTTATTTTATTTTTTTTTAGATTCCACATAGACATGAGAATCCACAGTGCTTGTTTTCAAATGCTTGCTTTATTTAATTTGTCAATATGATTTCCAAGTTCATGAACATTGTTGTTGCAAATAACATGATTTTCTTCCTTTGTAAGTTTGACTAGTACCCCACTGTATTACATTTTCTTTATGTGTTTGCCCACACATGACATACAAGTTGGATCCCTATTTTGGTGTTTATACACAGTGCCACAGGGAGCACAGGAGAGTAGCTCTCTCTTTGGGATATGGATTTTTTTTTTTTTAGTTTGGTTACAAACCCAGAGTATGATCGCTAGATAATTACATTGCTAATACTATGGGGGGAATCTTCTGCATTGTTTCCATGGCTGTATTAACCTAATTGTTTCCAGGGTCCATTGATTCCATATCCGATTCAACGTTTGTGATTGCTTCCTCCTAATAAAATTACATGTTATGTTTATTCTGTGTACATGTATATATTGTATACGTGTCAGGGGATGGTAGGGGGAGGGTGTGAGCCATGATGTACATGTAGAAGTCAGAGGCAACTTAAATGAACCAGTCTTCTCCTTCTACCACATGGGTCCCAGGGAACTGAACTCAGGTCATCAGACTTGACAGTGAATGTTTTTACCCTTCTCTCCAACTCTAACACACACACACACACATACACACACACACATTTTATCTGGTATGAAACTTCAAGTCAGCTATTTTAACTTCTTTTCCTTGAAAGTTATTGAATATGATGATTTTTATATATCTTTTGGCTATTTTTACTTCTCCTTTAGAGAAATGTCTTTTTAGATCCTTTGATCATTTAAAAATCATTGCTATTTGTTTCTTGTCCATGAGCTGCTTTAGTTCCTTAAATACGTAGGAAATTAACCCCTTACTGGGTATAAGCGTTTGCTAGTACTATCTCTCACAGGTTGTCTCTTCACATTGCTGAATATTTCTCTCCCACCACAGGTCCCACATGTAGGGGCTCCTTAATGCGATCCTGTCTGTTTGTTTACATTTTTGTTGCCTGGGGTCTTGGATACGATCCAAGTAAGCCTTGACAAGGCCATTGTCAAGAAACTTTTCTTCTCGTAATTCTATAGCTTAACTCTTTAATGTACTGTGAGTTTTTTCGTTTAACGTATGATGTAAAATAAAGGTCGGATTTAATTCTCCCACTAGGTGTTCAGTTTCCCCACATTTATTTATTAAAGAGACAACCCTTTTCCTTATTATGTATTCTTAGGATCTTTTCCAAAGATGTGGGTTGTCTCTTGTCTCTCTATTCTTCGTGGTTGTTATCATTACTATTTTAATGATTGGGCTTTGTTGTATATTCTAAAATATGGTGGCATGGCATATCCAACTTTTTCCATTTTGATAAAGACTGCATTAGCTATTAGGCATCCTTTGTGTTTCCCTAGAGATCATGGAACTGTGTTTCTATTTCTGTGGGAAAAAAAGTCATTATAATTTGATAAGGATTATTTCAAATCTTTAGATAGCTTGGGATATTTTAACAATGTTAATTCTTTCAGTTTATGAATAGGGATTTCTTTCCATTTGTGACTATTTTAATGTCTTGCACAGGTCTTTGAGTGTTTAGTATATAGACTTTACTGGAATGACACTATTGGGTTTATATTGTTTCCTGATTCAGGTTTAGTAGGCCATGTACTTTAGGAATAAAATTATTTGTTGATAGTATTATAGAAATACCATTAATTTTTTTCCATGTTGATTTTCTTTTGTTCAACAACCTAGGTGAATCCACTTTTAAAGTTCTAATATATTTCCAGAAGTTTTTTTAACAAGCAAGCAAACAAAAACAAACAAGCAAACAAAACCAAAAAAAGCAAATGCTTGTCTTTCTCTCCATGTTAGTAACTGGACCCAGGATTTTGATTATGCTAGATGTGTGTGCTGCTTAGTTTTTGTCAGCTTGATACAAAATAGAGTCACTTGGGAAGAGGTAATCTCAACTGAGGAAATGTCTCCCTCAGATTGATTTGTGATCATGTTTTCATGCCATTTTCTTAATTACTAATTGATGTAAGATGGCCTAGCCCACTAAGGGTGGTTCCATCCCTAGGCATGTGGTCCTGGGCTGTTTAAGAAAAGTAACTGAGCAAGACAGAGGAAGCAAGCCAACCTTCTTCCATGGATGGTCTTTGCTCCAGATCCTGTCTCCAGGTTCCTGCCTTGGCTTCCCTTGATGGTGACAGACTATAAAGTGTAATAAGAAATAACTTTTACCTCCTCAAAAATTTTTTTTTTTGGTCAATTTTTTCCCACAGCATCAGAAAGCAAACTAAAACACAAGCTGTAACACCGAACTATATCTGCAGCCCCCCAGATTGTGTACTTAAAAGACAACATCCTATATGATGAAGAACATTTCAAATTATTTATTTCCAATCACGTTATTAGATTGGCTTGCTGCACAAGCTAAAGCATCAAGTACAGCACTGATTCTGAGTGGTGAGAATGGCTACCCTTTCTCAGCTTTTTTTGACCAGGGAGAGAGAACTCAATGTTTGAGGTTAGCCTTAGCCATAGATTGTGCACAGCTGCCCTTTGTCAGGCTGAAGGCGCTGTAGCAACAGTCAAGCCCCACTCACTTGCTGCCCATCTCTCCTGGTTCCTTGCCCTTCACTGTCTGATGCCCAGCATCTTAAAAGCCACCATGGAATGCATCCTTACGTAGTCATTGTTCTAGGAAGTGAGACAAGCCGGGTTCTGCCAAGCTATTTTGCCTAAAAGCAGAAGTCCCTATGTCCACTGTAAATAATTTCCCCATTAAAATAGAAAGGTTTAAAGTATTATGATGTCCACATGATGGATTAGTTTATTTTACTATGTAAAAATTTTGTGCTCTCTACAAAAATAAGAACACGCAGGCACACAGTGTATGGATCTGGCTGATGTTATAATCCTGGATTCAGCGACTGGATCATTCCACAGTTGTGTGTTGCATACAGTTCAGGTCTAGGCTCTGGAAAGAAAGTCTCTGTGTGGTGCAGGAGGTGGTGGGTACCAAACAGGCAAACATGTGGGTGGTGTCACCTCAAACAGCAGAGATTGCTCGAATCTTGGTGCGTGTAGGGTAATGACTGTGCAAATGGAGATCTTCAGACCTTCTCTCTGGATGGTTTCTCAGGGGGACTGACTTTTGCATTAGGACTCAGATAATGAGAAGGAGCCAGTTGTTCCAAGTTTGGAGAAAAGATCACTCCATGCATTGAAGTAGAAGGCTGCCAAAAAGTACTTAAGCAAGACACAGGATTTAGACACAGATTTATATTCCCCTATGAACAGAGGCCAAGAGCTTAATGAGAAGGGGATGCAAATTAATATTGGACCCAGACTCTAGATTATTTATAATTTGGTATTAAATTCCTGCTTTTCTAATGGGGTTGTATAGGTTGTTACATCCAGCATTGGTCTGCTACCCAAGATACACTGGTTGGGAAGTTGGATGAGATCTCTGGACCTATGCATGTGCAGCAGCATGCTGAGGCCTGCTCTGACAGGCTCTCTGCAGCAAGCATGTTTTTCTTCCTCATTCACGTTCTGTGACATCAACCTCTCCTCTCCAGCTTGAAGTCAACCACAGAGATGGTGAATGCTATGAATCAGGATCGTCCCCTCAGCAGGCTGCTTGCTAAATGTTTGCCAGTACAGTGCTATATTGCTCCTTATCAGCACTGCACTATGTGCTGAGTACTCTCTGTACAATTATAATTAAGGTCCATCAAGATAGTATTCCATTAAGAAGGAAAAGCTGCCAGCGACAACTTTGACTTTCCAAAGATGATGGTCACATTTCAGTTATGGCAAGACGTGCAAAAACCAAACTTTAACGTCAGAGAAATACAGCGTTAGTTCCAGAAAATTCTATGCAGTTTACTTTATGCAAGAGTTAGTCACATCAAATGGTTCACTCTTATTACAGAGCACTAAGTTTGGGGTTTTCTTTCGTAAGCCACAGCAACTTGGTTTTGGGAGGTTAGTAAAAATATTTGAACTTGATGAACTCAGTTCAGAATATGAGTCAAGATCTTGGGCAGACCAAGGAAGCAGCTCCCCTCTCACCGTCCCGCACAGAAAGCTCTCTCTGCTCTTGTTGATATAATCTGTCTAGTTATCTGTATCTACCAACTAGACACCAGCACATCTGAGATCAGAGGCTCCGCAAGTCTCACTACCCTTAACTTCCCAGTGCGGCGGTAGTTTTCTAGTTTGTAGAAAAGAATCAAGAAATGTCAAGTGAAAATGAGTCACATGTGAATGTGCGCACTCATCTGTCCTTGCTGTGATCCACCTGATATCCCATCATCATTTGCTGCCATCACCGACCAAGTGTCTTCTTTATCAACTTATTGTCAATCAATTTCACCAATCAATCAATCGATATCACTGTGTTAGCTGCTTTTCCTGTGGTTGTGACAAAGGGAGGGTTCATTTTGGCTCACAGGTCCAAGGTGTAGTCTGTCAGGATGGGGTTGTTGTGGCCGCATGAACTTAACGCTGCCGGTCACATTGCTTCCACTGCCAGGAAGCAGAGCGACACGGATACCCACACCCTTTTTTCTTTTTATCCGGGCTAGGATCCCAGCCATCTGTATCCAGGGTGGATCTTCCCATCTCGGTTCACCTAATCTAGAAATTTCCTCAAGACTTTCCCAGAGGTTTGTCTCCTAGGTAATTCTAGCTCCGTTGACAAAACAATGCTAACCATCACTGTTTCCACCGTGCGTGCGTGATTCCCAAGCAGCCCTTAGTGTTTGAGCACGCCACTCCTCACAGGTGGCAATCTGCACGTGCTGCTTCTGTAAAACTTTCATCAAGATTTACAAACTAGATACGCTTTCCCATAGCCTCTTTCCTTCCCACAGCTTCGCCAAAGAAGCCACATAATCTCATTGGTGAGTTAGATATTTCTATCAGATGTGTTGAGTACAGACATAATTAAACTCAATAATATTGAACACATCCTTGGCCTGCTCTGGGAGCATCCAGGCACTCTGACCTGGGTGGATTTGCCCTTCCTTGCTCTTCTCTTAAGGACTGAATACAGTTGAAAGTCTTCAGTCAGCCTTTGTATCCCCAGGTACTTAACAAGCTGCTAGACAGAGGGAAACTCTTCTAGGTGTCTCTGGGCTCACACAAAAGAAACTGGCCATTACTCCTGGTGCTAACTAGGCTCATATCTCTGGATAGATCCATTTGGACATGGTAGCTTCCTTCCTTCCATTTTTCCAGAAACTGAAAATATCCCCTGGTAGCTCAACAGAGAAGAATAAATTGCCCGTGTGTATTTACACAGAGAAAAAGATGCTTCTCATTGTATTTGAGATTCCGCCTCGTGCAATGACCTCCATTTTCATAATCCTTCATGGACTATCCTGATTTGAAAAGCTTTTTCTCCCTGCTGTTTCTGCTAAAAGGTTTTCTGGTGCAATTCTTGGAAAGTCAAATTCTGCATTTAAATGTTGTATTTTCCCAGATATAACGTAGAAAAGGCAATGCTTTTGCTGCTGTTTTTTTATTTTTATTTTTATTATTTCTTTCCTTGGAAAGCAGCAAGCAATTCCACCCTTCTGCATATATTGTTAACTAAACCACAAGAGCAGGCAACAGCTTTAATAGCAAAGCAATTGTGATTACATCTTGCTCATAATTGCATTTATTTGCTCACATATGTCCAGAAAGGCAAGTATTCTCCAGACCATGCGGGTATGTGTTTGCGCAGGGAAAGGATTGTCAATGGGGAAAATAGCTTTCAGCCACTTAGGTCTCTTCTGTCAGGGACACATGCAAAGACTGTCAGAAATTGTGTAGATTTTTGCTTTCGTGCTTCTGAAACCGATTGCATTTGGAAAACAGAAACATTGATTACGAGGGATGCATTTGCATCAAAATATTTGGGTCCGCCTATAGCATGTTACGTATCTATGGTCCTTGGAGGAGGGAGTCACCAGGTGCCACGGTTCAAAGCAGAATCAGGAATGGCCACTGTCCTCTCAGAGGAGAGGAGGGAAGTGGCTCCTCCGAGAAGTCAGAAGGAAGCACGAGGGTTAGGCATATGGAGGGACTTCTGATGTGGAATGTGCAGTGTCCCCGTGACATGAGACTGCAGTCAAACACCCTTGGCTTTGTGGGGGGGAAAAAAGCTCTGGATCCTGGCTGGGACAGCTATAGCTCAAAAGTCGCAGGAGAAGTTAGATTACTCCTACAGCCTTTATTTGCTTAGTGCTCAAACAGACAGGCCACGTCGAACTTGGGCTGCTCTCTCATGTATTACACATGCAACTGTGATAGATTCTCCACCAGCAGAGGCTGGAGCTGTCTGGCTTTCACTGTGCTTGGGGCTTCGCCCAACTCCCAGAGCATCCTATGTACTTAGTATTTCTTTTTTAATAAGTACATGTAAATCACCTCACAAATAGGATTACGTTCTTTTCTCGCTATCCCTCCAATAAATTACTCTGGGCTTAAAACAACATAACTTTCTTATCTAATATTTTTGTAGATTAGATGTCCTAAAAATCAAGGCATTCCTATGGTTCAGCTTTTTTAAAGACTCTCAGGAGGGAGAATCCATATTCTTCCCTCTTCTGGCTTCTGCCCTGTCTGTCACCTTCAAGGTTGGCAGCAGATCATCTCGAACCCTTTCCTGGCTTCAGTCGCAAGAGCACATTTGTTAATCCCTTCTGCCATACTATAAACTTGCTACAAGTTAGATTTGCCTGGTCTTTGAATTTTCAGTGCTGACCAGAGTTCAAGACACATAGTACAGAGTCCATTCTGGCTGAATTCATGCCGAGGTAATTGAGCAAAGTAGAACAAGCCAAGGACATTCAATAAACTGAGCTGGGTTTTAGCTTAGATCCTGGGATGGTTGAACTGTGGAGACTGGGCAAAGCCATTTGCTCCCCTTCCCCGGTTCCCGAGTTTTTATAACAACCATGTGAGATCATTCTGCAGATTAAAGGTGTGAATGATGGGAGTATGTTAGGGAAATGCGACTGTTTGTCTCAGGGTCCCCAAAGCCTTGCAGAACAGACCTTAGCTCTTTATATTTGCCAGCACTTTGAATCACATATTCAAAGAAAGATTTCTCACACTCTGTATCTGAACCTGCATATAAATATATACTATGGAATATAGCATATAATATATATGCATATACACATATGTAATACACATACATATACATATGTACATATGTATGTACATACATGAACATATGGAATGTATTATCAAGAACATAGATAATTTATATGTCTGTGTATGTGTGAATACATATAAACTTACACATATTCATACATCTATATATGTGTATATGTCACATATATAGAAAGAGGCATATATACACATATATAGGATCTATAATGGAATATATAACTATGAACTATCCTAACTATTAAAGTTCTTATTTCAATTATCTATTCTGCAATTTATTAATTGTTTGATTTTGGGAAAAGTCTTTTTTTTTTTTTTTTTTGGATGAGACAGGATTTCTCTGTGTATACCTGCCCAAGAGTAGTATAGCTGGATTTTGAGATGGACTGATTCCTAGATTCCTGAGGAACCACCACACTTGTGTTAAGACACTGAAGAAAGAAATTGAAGAAGACACCATAAGATAGAAAGCTCTCCCATGCTCGTGAATCAGTAGAATCAATAGTGTGAAAGGAACCATTCTACCAAAAGCAATGTACAGATTCAATGCAATCTCCACCAAAATCTCAACACAATTCTTCACAGAAATTGAAAAACAGTCTTCATCTTCATATGGAAGCATATAAAACCCAGAGTTTTAAAACAATTTTGATCAATGAAGGAACTGGAGCAGGTATCAGTATCCCAGATTTCAAGCTGTATTAGAGAGCTACAGTAATAAAAACAGCATGGTATTGGCATAAAATTAGACAGACTGGTTATAGAATGGGATTGAACATCATAAATTACCTTGTGGTTCTATAAGATAGAGGTCTGAGATGTGTCTCACTGTGATCTAAAGTGGTATGTTACCTAGATCGTTTTCTTTCCTGGAGGTTCTATGAGAGACCTCATTCTACTGTCTTTCAAAGCTTCTAGAAGCCTCTTCCAGCCCACAGCATGCAGCTCCTCCCTCCATCTCTAAAGCCAGAAATAATATGTCTGGCTCTCTCATATGTGTTTCTCTAATCCTTCTGCATCCTTGGGGAACTCTGTGTGTGTGTGTGTGTGTGTGTGTGTGTGTGTGTGTGTGTGTGTGTACGCTCACATGCAGGTGTGAATACACATGTGTGGATGTGTGAAAGCCAGACATTGGTGTGAAGTATGTTTCTCAATTAATCACCATCTTATATCTTAAGGCAGGGTGTCTCTCTCAACCTGCAGCTAAACCATTCTGCTAGGCTGGCTAGCCAGTAAGTCTCAGAGACCCTCCTGTCTCTGCCTCCCCAGCACCAGGATTATAGCCTCTTGCTTTTGTACTCAGCTTCGTTATGGTGGTTCTAAATGATCAAACACAGATCTTCATGCTTGCACAGCGGGTCTTTTGTCAACTAAGCCATCCCCACAGCCTTCCCTGGTTGACATGGCTAGCCTCGTGACTAATGCTTTGACTTACTCACACTGGCCAGTTTCTTTGCTACATGGTGTCAAATATTTCTATGTTCAGAGGATTGGGGCATTTACTAGTTCAGGGACCATGGTTCTGTGTACCTTGTAGTTACGAGAATGTGGGGCAGAGTTCTGAGCTGCACAAGGATTTGTGGAAAACCAGGCACTCACTAGTGGTGGACCCTGACTTTATTCACAGAGCACACAGGCAAGCCGCATCCGTGGCTCTGTCCTCTAATTCCTTTCCTTCCCCAGAATGCAATAAATTAAACATAGTATAAGATGCAAAAGGCTTACATTGAGACATATACTATTTGAAGGTTTAATTCATTTTCCTAGTGTGTAAGACACAAGGCTATTAAATTTTTAAAGCAGTGGGCTCCTAAACTCTCTTACTTTATGAGGGCTTTCTTCATAAAGATAAATGGTTTCCTTGCCAAATCAAATGCAGATTTGAAACAAATTAAGCTAATGCGCAATGGTACAAGGTAGAATGGGTGGGGCGGGGGGACGGCTGTTTTATCTTGAATTGTAATAACCATACCCACCTAAATCAATAGCTGTGGAAAAAAGCAATAATACCATGTAACTGCAGGAAATGAAATATAGTGGTTTGGTGGTGGGGAGGGGAACAGGCTGCAAAAAGAGAGGGGTTTGTATTAAAATAATGACATTTCATTAAACAGGGAAGGAGTGGTATTGAAGAGAAGTCCATAGTAGTAAATTCTATTTCTTATAATAACACTTGAGAGGAGTTAAATTTGGCTGGGTATTGTGATAAAGGATCACGCTGCCATCTTTCCGCGCATTGCGCTATAATTTTATGGTTAAAGAAACCTGAGATGTTAAAGAGGCTGTGCATGTTGCTGGAGCACATTCTCACTCCCTAATCTTTTCCTTAATTTTGCTCAAAGCCCTATAATCTGTCTGAAAGTCAGTGTTCGGTTCTTGAAGAGGAAATCAGTCCTTTTTTTTTTTTTTTTTTAGTTTAGTTAGTTTTTAGTTTTGATTTTGTTTTTGTTTGCCTACGAATGAAAGCAAGGGGATCATTTCATTTTCTTCTTTGGTGGAGGGCAGTGGAAGGGCAAAGTGGGCTGCCATTAAGATCGTAGGTTTTGTTAACAGGCACCTGAGATGCATTCATGCCTACAGATGCTATCTTGGAGCCCACCAATCTGTCTGTAGTCTATAGAGTTACTCACGGCTGTAAGAAACCCCAGGAAACCTCTCACCCTGGTAGGGGGCATGCCGAGAGACACCCTATCTGAAAGCTTTTAGGGCACACTGTTGGTATCTCCTCAAGCTGCCCTCTCAGAGGACTACTCAGAACACACTTTCCTGTCCTCCTAGCAGGGCCTCAAATGGGTAACTCCTGCCGAAAACCAGCCTCTAAGTTCCTGAACTGGACAAGAGTACCCGTGTCTTCATTTCTCCCTGCTGGAAAAAAATGGAAGCATCACTGCTGCTGAATACCTGTGCCCCCGTGACTCTGGTCCTACAGAGGTAGGAGGAACCAGTTAGCAGAAAGGTCAGCTCTCCCCAGGAAGCCTTCCACGGATTCCTCAGTCAGATGCACTTTCTGCCTGCATTGTTAGTGTGGCCTCAGGGTGGAGAGAGAGTATTCCTCATTGTACTGTATTATCCCAAGAAACCATGCCTTGGGTTCAGAAGAAATACCATGCTACATAAGTGCTTACACTCCAGGAAAGAAGCTAACGAAGAACAAAGGTCACATCTGTGAACTTGGATATCTCTTGGACTCTAGGCAATTTCCCTCACTTCTTTATTCCATGTTCTCCTCACCTGGAAAACAGCATCCGTCTTTCGGGGATGCTGTATGTCGTAGAAGAGAGACTGCATAAACAGTGATTAGCACTGTATCTGGCTGGCAGGTATCTCAACAACTGTTCAGAGTTGTTTTCAGTGTCACTGTCTTCATTATCTTTTAACCCTAAGAGTTCTTCCACCTTATTTATATGTGAATGTGAGGAACTTGAAGTTTAGAAGTACAGAGGGCACGTAGAGAGTGCTCAGTGAAACTCCCTTCCAGCCCGTCATCCCTCTCTGCATTTCTTATGTGATTGTAATGTTTTGGGGGTACTCTTTTGGGTAAAAGAGATCCCACTCATGGGACTGCAGAGGTGGCTCTAAGTTAAGAACTATTGCTGCTAACGCAGAAAACCTGAAATTGGTTCTCAGAATCCACATGTTGACTGACACCTGCCTGGAGCTCCAGCTCCAGGGGATCTGACTCCCTCTTCTGGCATCTCTAGGCACCACACTCATGTGTACACAGACACACAGACACACACACACACACACACACACACACACACACACACACACACACTCACACACCTGCATGCAGACATACGCATACATAATTAAAAATAAAAATAATTTTTAAAAGAGAAATGCTGTCACAGGGTGCTGGATGAAGATGACTGCACTATGACATAGGAAGGGGCTTCAAAATGTGTTTAATATATATGTCTGTAGTAGTTAGCCACTGTGTGGGCTCAGCAAGGAAGAGACAGAAGCTCTTTCATACGTGCAAACTCTGCCAGACCTCAGCAGAGGGAACCACTGTCCTTGCCAGCGCCATACTGGACAGTGTAATTCTGAACATCTGAGCTCAGGTGTTTTTATTGATCCAGAACTCCTCAGGTGTTCTACTGATAGCACATGCAGATATCAGCAATGAAACATCCCCCACATAAATCCAACATCTGCAGACAGTACAAAATGCCAAGGCCTGGACAGTCCTTCTCCTAACAGTGCACAAAACAATATTTTAAACACAACTAAAAGTTCTACCACAATTCCCCTTTTCCATATAAGCAAAAATTTTGCTTTATCTTTACAACACAATTTAACACTAAACCAGCAAAACATTTTACATTTTACAGGAGGAACAATCACGGGAGTTGCTAATGCGTAGCACCAAATGAAATCAAACATCTATCAAGCTTTTCACAATGTCTTTGGACAGCAGGAAAACATATCAATGTCCAATTATTTGGAATTCACTCATGATCTTTTGGGCTTCTCCAAAGGGCTTGGGTCACTTCTCTGGCTCTTCCCTCTGTAGCATACAGTTTGTCCTCCAGGCTCTGGCTGGCTCCATTCCACTGGTGATGCTGTTCTTGGTGGTTGTCCCATGGTACTGGCATCTTTAGAACACTGGGGTCCCTTGCTGAAACTAGGCTGTACTTTCACCAATAGCCTTTCCTGGGCTATCTTCATGGTACCAAACCTCAACTTCTCAGCATGACCCCTTTAATCTGGATCTTCAACTGCTACTGAAGCTGCACTTTCACCAATGGCATCTCCTGGGCTCTCTTCATGGTGCCAAACCTCAACTTCTTTACATGACCCCTTCAATCTGGGCCTTCGACTGATACTGAGGCTTCATCTTCACCAATAGCCTGTCCTGGCATCTCAGGGTGCCAAGCCTCAGTTGCTTTCCAAAGACCCCTTCACACTTTCAAAACCAGTACCACTTGGGTGATTCTTACTGTACTAAGTTCGGCTACCAGAACAAGATATAACCTCAGCCAGTTCTGGAAGACAGCTTCTCTGTGCTGTCCCAGAGGAAACACTTTCCAGATTTTAAGATAAAGTCTGGTTTTCTGGAAAACAACTGGTAACCTTGTCTGAAAGATGGGTTCCCTATTGGGGTGGAGTTCTCATCACCATAGCAGGTGTCTTGTGTCTTGTCAGGACAGCCTTACCTCACTAGTAACTGGACAGGATTGCAGAAAACAAAACAAAAACAAAATGGACTCTGCTAGGTCTGGAGTTTCATTTTCTTCCTTGTCTCTCCTTGGGTGTTAGCTGGTGTGATGTCCTCCCCCATGTTGCAGGTGCCATTTGTAGTAGTTGCTGTTGAAGCTCAGCAAAGAAGAGATGGAGGCATATTCATAGGTAGAAATCTTGCCAACCTCATCAGAGGGAACCACTATCATGGCAAGCACCATATTAGACAGTGGAAGCCTGAGCCTCTCAGCTCAGGTGTTTTTGCTGATCCAGAGTTCCTCAGGTGTTTCTACTGATAGCACATGCCAATCATCAGCAACTGAACATCTGCCACATAATTCCCACACCTGCAGACAGTACAAAATGCCTTCCCCCAACAGCACAAAAACAATATTTTAAACACAACTAAAAATAAATTCCTACAACATACGTCCATAATGCCTCAGGGTTCTCCAGCCCAACTGGGTGCCTCAAGACTCAGAACATGCCAGTCCCCTGAAGTAAGCTCATATGCCAAATGTTTATTCTTAAACAACCAAGAAGTTTTGCCCACACTTTAAAAGAATTCATATCAGCAAGCAAAGGTGCAAAGGATTCTATTATTCAGTCTGGTTCCCATAAAAATTTCTAAACCTTCCTAGGTATGCGAGCTAAGAATAGCAACTCAGACCCTTGAACCTGCTTCCATATTGATCAGATAGGGACTGTCATGGTGATGATGTCAGGATGAAGTTGGGCCATTCCATAAAACTATTGTCTCTGGCAGATAATTTGTGTAATGCATGCTTGCTGTTAATTTCTGATTGGCCAAGTATGAAAGCGGCACAGTGAAGCCAGTGTGGGCATCTGAAGAGATACCTCTCACCATGTTTTCACATCTCTCATACTGAAGAGATGCCGACTGGCCACTGACGTCTTGTGTGATAGGCGCAGAGCTTGGGGACTCTGAAGCCAGCTGTCCTGAGTTTGGATCTAAGCTCTGACATCTGTCCTTCTGGCGCCTTCCTTAGCAAGTCATTTTTATCATCTGTAAAATGGAGGCAGAGCCCTGTCAGTAGGGTCAGAGTGAGGATGGAATGAACCAAGGTAACAGAAGAATGAGAATGGAACCAGGTCAAAAGAAGGCACCCCAAAATAGTGATGGAAACCCACCGTGGCATGCCACACCCAACACCATCCTATAGACTGAGAGTGAGTGCCTCTATAAAAGGCAGGAGACTGAGGCTCAGACACACACACACACACACACACACACACGTGTGTGCACGTGTTTGCACATGTGCACATACACAAGCACAATTTCACTCACTGAGAAAGTGGTCATCCTGAATAAAACAAGTGCACTGTGCAATCTAAATCAGCATTCCACAGAAGAACTTGCACAAAGCTTGGGTAGCATTGCTCACAACAGCCAAGATGGTGAAGTCTAGACGTCCTCCTCAGGGGAATGAATGGCAAGAATATGATAGTCAGATGCCAGGTAGTCTTCTCTAGCTGTAAAGAATAAAATTATGTCATTTAGGGAGATGGATGGGTCGGGAGATAATCATGTTAATCAAAGTAAGCCAGGAGTAGAAAGACAAATGTCATTTTTGCAGAAATGGATTCTAGATTTAAATAAAGAAATATCATACACATATATGACAGGAAAATAGAAGGAGACTGTGTAAGGAGAAGAAAAAGTCTAAGAGGAAGGAAAGGTGTAAAGAGAGCAATGGGGACATAAAGGCGTATATCACATGCTTTATTTCATTAAAATGCATATATGTGTATACATAGAATATATGTATGTGTGTATGTTCATATCTCTATTTGTCTACCTATCTGTCTGTCTATCTATCTATCTATCTATCTATCTATCTATCTATCTATCTATCTACCTATGGCATAAAAGCCAAAGTAGGATTATTTGAAGGAAGGGGGAACTTTAGAAGGTGTATGGAGGACCAAGTGAGAAAAATATAGGCAAAGGACAAAGAATGGATCTACGTATCTATATATCTATATCTATATATTTAAATTCACTATTTTTTATTCTAATTTAAAAATTAATAGAAATAATCAAAATGACAAAACAAATGGTAACGACGACAAATTCAAACTCACAGCCACACTAGCTTTTAACGAGCCACCTCTGCTTCCCCTCCAGTGACACCATTTTTCTGTTCATGGGACTCTGGTGTCCTCTCATCCCCGAGTTCACCCATCAGACTCACCAACCATCTCTTCCAGAAGTCTGCCTACCCTGACCCCTTCTCTAGTCTGTAACAGGGGACTTCTTGCTAGCTGGCCCTGCCATCTGTTTTCTGGCTATGTTCCTGGACATCAGAGGCCAGTCAGGCTTTCACTGTAATCTTGAATGCACTCACAGTTGAAGAGCATGTTGATAATATCACTTGGAGCAGAGAAACAAAGAAAGAAGAGTAGAAAGAAGTGAAGATATTATCTTTGTTTAGAGGAATTTTAGATAATATTGCTTTTATTTTTAAGTTCCCCCCCTAAAATATTAAGACAAATGTCACCCTCATATAAAGTAGTTAGGCAATAACTATGTACAAAGCCAAGATCCAGTCTCATTTTCTGGATGATGAATTGATGAGGAGAACTTCAGAAAGCACGGGTTTCTTTGGATCCCAGCATAGCAACTGTTTACTGGAACAGTGGGTATTTAAAATACTTACTCAGGGAGGCTGTTGTGAGAATTTGGGATAATTGGCAGAGAAGGTATGATCCATATGACTCACCCTGTAAGTAGGAATGATTAGCCTCACTGAGGTAGGCATCAAAGGTACTGTTCTCTCCCACCTGTCTTTTAATTGAGAGCTGAGGCTTTTTTGTTCCAATTATTTCTATTTTTCAAGAAACACCTATTTCCAGCAAGTTTTTGGCTAAAACAGACTCTTCTCTCAGTAAAATGTTATATATATATATATATATATATATATATATATATATATATATATATATATATATTAGACTGTGTCCTGGACAAAGACAAATCCTAGTCTTTGCCCTTGTTACAGACAAGTTCATGATCCCAGTTGAGACAGCTAGGGGTCATACATAGTATTTTGGCCAAAGGATAAGGCCGATCTCATTAGCAGAGCATCTCAGTTGAGAAGGCACAGGATGGAAGTACCCCAGAGACTCTACCCCAGAGACTCTGGACCATCTGGCCGGTGTACTGTATCAATTGCCAGTTGCTGCTGTAACACATTCACAGAAGCTTACTTTTGCCATTTGGGAATTCCTAAGGCCAATGCAAGTCTTACTCTCTTAAACCCAAGATGTCAGCTGGCCTGTGCATCTTTTGTGATCTTCCATGGATAACCTGTTTCTTTGACTTTTCCCTTCTTTTAGAGACAGTTTGCATTTTTTAGCTCATAGCCTCCTCTGGCCCCTTCAAAGCCAATGATGTTGCCATTCTGGCTTAAGCCCTCAAACTGCAACTCATCTGCCTCCCTGGTCAATCTAAGTAAATGTCCCCATCTCAACAACCTTGATCACATCTGTAAAGTTCCCCCTGCTATGAAAGGCAACAGCGTTCACAGGGTCCAGAGATTGGACCCATTAAGGTCATAATGCAGACATAAGCTTCCGTGAGGGCCTCCAGAGGAAGTACAGAGTAACTTTCTGAAGGCTTTGGTGAGCAGGGCCATTTTGGAGAATGGGGAAGCCATTGTGTGGTTGCTTATCTCACTCTTCATTGAAGAACATGTCTGCTTTGGGTAGGAGGTGACTGTTAAAATGGCTACTGCCTCATTGGATGTCCTTGTTGGGTGACCATTAACTTTTTACATTTATTTATTATGTGTGCGTACGTGAGTGTGTATGTATGTATGTGTGCATGTGGGTACACATGCCACAAAGCACATGTCATGCAAGGACAACTTGCAAGAGTCAGTTCTCTCCTGCTACCATGTGGGGTTCTGGGGTACAAACTGAAGTTGTCAAGCTTCCCAAGCACTCTTAATGGCTAGGCCATCTCACTGTATAGATCGCTCATTATTTTGCAAAGTGCCTGAGCGCACAGCCTCACTCCATCTTCATGGTTACCTAGATAACATCATCTCTACTCTATTCCAAAACCCGTAACTATTATTACATATACCCGAGGGTGGAGCTGAGTCTGTCTTGTGTGAACACCAGACTCTTCCCCCACAGGGTGCACAAGTTCCTTGAAAAGAATTCTTCTCAGTGGGGAGCAAGACTCATCCACAGTGTCTGCTTCCCAGCCAGATGTGTAAGGACACAAGGCAAGAGACAATCAATGCCTTTCCAGCTTGAGCCTCAGCCCAGTGGAGAGGTCTGGGCTGGCAAGCGCTCGCCTCGTAGTAATCTGTTCCCTTCTCTCTCTGCCTTCTTGCAGCCAGCTCATGAAGGGGAAAGGATTTCCCTTCCAGTCTGACATCAAAAGGTTCTGGCCAGGGGTTCCCTAGGCCAGGATACTGTTAGCAGGGGGTATTAACCAAACATACTTCACCCCTCTGTGTTTGTCAAGGGTGGTTGTGCCTTTGACGCAGCCTCATTCCTTGGACTTAATTAAAACCCAGTTCCCTCTTTTATTCAATTTACGAGGCCTAGCCTGCAGGATTAAGCGATTACAGACAAAAAGCCCCATTTGTGAAACACTCCTAAACTCAAGCTGTTACGATACTTACTTGTACTCCATTAAATTAATAAGGAATGAATCGGCTGATCCGTTATGAGTTAAACGGTGGGGAGCCTGCCTGGTTCATACTTTCTGCTCCCTCCTTGGAGAACATTTGTGTAAAATGATTATATTCATATTCATTCCGCTGGAATTCTCTAAAAGTGGAACACATAAATTACTCTAAAGACACAGAGTTTATCTTAAACATTAACTACGAAGGGTGAATTAATAAGACTATTATAAAACCATTAGCATTCAGTGTATTTACCTACAACGGCAGTGTACCCCAACAGACTTCAACCTACAGTTGCCTTTTGCGTTGAGTGCTCAAGCTAGTTTATTTTAGCTTGCAGTTCATTTAAACTCCTAATGCATCTTTAAATATATAATTTTTTTTTTCTATTAGCTTCTTTCATTTCCAGGGTTTTTCTCAGACGCTCTTGGTTCCTAACTCAACCACTTAACTCTATCCAAAATTATGACGTCTAAAAGTCTCTAAATGTGATCATTAATCTCAAGTTAGAAATCAGGAGGCTGAGTCTTACTCAGGTAAACTGGAGAATTACACATGGGCTCCTGAAGAGTCAGCTGGAGAGAATGAAAGTAGTCTTTAAGAAGAGGGGATATTTGGGGCCTTCCGCTTGATCACAAGCTTAGGATGATTTTGAGAAGTGCATACGATTTTGCATAAGTCAGATGTCATTTTTGATCCTGGGTTTCCCAACCTAGACACCCTGCACATGCTGGACCAGATCATTCCTCAGGGCGCAGTGTCTTGCATGCTACTGGATGACTTACAGAATCTCTTGTCCCCTTCTCAGATGCTGAGAGCAGAACCCCTCTTCTTCCTCTAAATACAACTGGATTTTCTGGAACCTGAAGTCAGAGCAGAGCTGATTACAGACCCCCTACTCAGATCTGTTGCCAGAAGAGAGGTCATTCAACCACTTAACTAAAATGAAGAAAGATGGCCTTAAAAAGTTCCCGAAAGTCATTCAAAGACAGATCACTGGTGAGTGTAAACCTGCCAGGGGGCATGCACTTCTCTCTGCTCAAGATGCTGGGAGTACAGTAGCTGGGGAAGATGAGCCAGTCTGTTCTTCAAAAGCATTACCTCCATGTCCTTCCTCTCCTCTCCCCCTCATCAGAAGAATTTCCTGTTATGGTGTTGAGTGGACTGCAAACCACACGGAGGGAATGACTGTTTTCCCAATGCCTTTCCATTTCTTTCCCTGTCCGTACGACTTGAGGTCATATCTACCTGCCTCTCAGTTCTTTAACATCACATGATTGAATGCATTCAGGATGTGCTTTGGACCAGGGTGAGGGGTCACCTCCAGCGTATGTCTACACCCAAGCTTTCTCACACATGCACACAGCTGAGTGATTCCTGCCTGTAGGTTTCATGGCTGCCAGGTGGGTCTCAGTCACTCCCTAATCAAGCAGTTTCAGAAAATGGCTAGCTCTCTTCTTTCTGTAAGGCCAAAATTCACACGGCCAACAGCATGGCTTCTGACTTCCACATCTGTATCTGGGCACAAGATTCAGATAGAGGTGATCACCTGGCCAGCAGGATGGCTTCTGGGTCCCATACCTGGGCATGGCAGATTCAGGTAAGGAGGTCACAAGTCTGGGTAACAGGTAAGGTGCAGGATCCAGGTGCAGGGCGGGTAGATTTAAAATGTGAGGATCCTCTTTCAGAAATGTCTGTTTCCCTGCTTATGCTGGAACTGGGAGTTTGAAGACTTGCCAAGGATATCATCATTCTTTAGGGCAGGGAGTTGAGATGGAAAGGACTGGGGCAACACGTCCGTGACAGGGAGGTGGTGAGAGACAAGAAAGAGCAGAAGCCCCAGTGGCCCGGTTCCCAAAGCCTTGAATCTTGGATTCCAGCAATCAGCTTCCTTCCTATTTTCACATGATAGTGTTTATTAGGGCCCTTGACAAGGCAATGTCAAGGCCACACAGCTATTAATTAAATTTGCTTTAAAATCTTGTCTAGAACCAGAGTTCTGAGATCTCACACTCCTGTTTCCCTTTCCCTTTCAAAAACTACCAAAATACTTTTACTCCTGTATGTTTTAATTTTTAAAATTTATTTCTAATTCTTCCTCTTCTCTTCTCGGAGCCAACTGCTACTCTGCCTTGAGTATTATCAGTGTGTCTGTGTGTGTGTGTGTGTGTGTGTGTGTGTGTGTTTGCACGCGCATGCGTGCGCACATGTGCGTACATGTATGTATCCACATTCACAAATATGATATACCTGATGTACCTATGGCACATATTGATGGAGACCAAGTCACTACCCACTTTATTCACCGTGGCAGGGGCTCCTGCTGAAGCCACAGCTCACTATGCTAGCTAGCTAGTTTACCTCAGCTGGCCCAACAACAGATGAGTCATCCAGTCTGCTCGGTTGGTATGTGTATTTTGGGGATCCAGGCTCTAGTACTCATGCCTGTGCTTACAAACGCTTCATCCACCGAGCCATCTCCCCAGATTGAATATCATCAGTGCTATAAGGGAGACGAACGTCAGCCAGACGGACAGTCTTCCCTCAGCATGCATCTACTGACACTGACCAGTTGGTAAAAGGCAGCACTGGACGCAGTTGAGCATGAAGTGATGCTCTCTTGGTTTCTGCTCCTTCGTGCAACACAGAGCTTGCAACTAGACCGGATAGGGTTAAACCCCAGCTTAATATTTTACTAAGTTTCACAGGCTCAGGCAAGTGACTTAAAATCTAACCCAACAGTTTCACAATCTGTGCCCATCAGTGCTACAATGAGTTAAAGCGAGGTAGTTTAATGATGTTTGTATTAGGTCACTTATTAAAATGACCGCCATGGACTCCTTCCACATCCTTTAAACATGGAACTACAGTCAGGGAGACTGCCCCTTCCATGGGGTCCCCTAACACCTTATCCTCAGCCTAGCGGGAGGATTATTGAATTCTTTCTTGAAAGAACTTACATGTACATACAGAATTGGCAAAAAGTCTGGCCCTTTGGCCCAATTCCAAGCAAAACTAATCATCAGAAACTTCATGCAGATTTACGGTTACTCTTTCTATAACAGGGTTAGGCCCAAGCTGCTGAGACAGAATTAAAAGGGGCCGCTGCCAGCGGCCAGGGCTCAGGACTCCATAAAGAAGCGTTTTCCAGCCTCGCACCTTGTGTGGACACCCTGGCTCCAGGTGGGTTGTAAATGAATGTCAGATGTTAAAGTAGCCTCGCTCCTCCTTCCTACGATTGCTGCCACGGGCTTTATAATGGTACTGTGGGCTCTCATGCAAAGCTAACAAAGGAAGGCACACAGGATACTTTGAAAATAGTGCATTTAACTCAAGGCAGGATTTAATTTTATGATGACTGGTTTGTCTCAATAAAATTAAGTGTGTGCACAGAGATATTTCCCATTGTGACTGGAGGCCTTACCACTCCTAAGTGCAACACCAGTGATGAACAGCTTCTCTTACTTTTTAAAAGGGCTACCCGTCATCAGAACAGACCGTATCAGCTTTGAGCAGTTAGTAAACACTGAATATATTCTGCTAAGAGTTCAGCATTTGTTACCAATTCTAAAATGTTGATGTCCTTCACATTTCAAAAAACAAAAAACAAAAAACAAAACAAAAACAAAAACACAGATTTTGAGCAAGGGAGATAGCTCAGTTAATAGGCTTGCCACTCAGCTGGAGGACCTGAGTTTGACTCTCTGAGCTGATATGAAAAAGCTCTGAGTGGTGCTGTGCTCCTACAATCCCAGTTCTGGAGAGGGAGAGACAGGAAGGCACCTGGGACTTGCTGGCTGGCCAGCCCAGCCTAGATCAGGTTAGTGATAGACTCTGTCTCAATAAACAAGGTGAGATGACTCCTGGGGTTGATCTCTGATCCCCACACATGTGCTCCTACAGGGGAACATGCATCTATACCCACATATGCACACACATAAACATATACACACATGCAGGTGCACATATACACACAGAGGTACACACACACACACACACACACACACACACACACACACAGGTTTTGGCTTCTACTATGAAGCTAGGGTTTCTGGCAACAAGACACTAATGTTTCAGAGTAGAAACATTTGGAGACAACGGTCAGTAGTTGTTGCATTTTGCCTAGCCGTGCATTGCTCTTTCAGTTATCACTGATCCCACCACTCCCTATAGTGAAACCTGGACTCTATGACTTACGTATATCTTTTCTGATTTCTGGGTCATAGTTTGAAATCTCTCTGTTGCCAAAAAAAAAAGAGGGGCTTAAGTTTAAGGCCTTGCTCATCCTACACGATAAATTCAAGTTGGCCAGCTTAGCCAATTTATTGAGACCCTGCTTAAAAAGTACAAAATCAAAACAAACAAGTCAAAAATGATCTGGGGATATATCTATGTTAAAGCACTTGCATAGCATCATAATGCCCTAGGACAACTCTCCAAGACTACAAAAACATTTCTTGGGATTGTTTAGGATTATAAGAGTCAATGTGCTCAGACTAGAATGATAGCATACCTCTTTAATCCCAGCACTTAAGAGGTGGAGGCAGGAGGATCAGAAGTTCAAGGTCAGTCTTGGATACATAGTGAATCTGAGGCTTTCTGGGTTACATGAAAACTTGATCCCCCCCCAAAAAATGGGAATAAAGAATACAGAGTCACAAAGGAGAGTCACTTAGGAGGAAACTATTTTTGGTTTTGGAGACTGATCTAGAAAAGTCCAGGCAGATATGAGCATGACTAGACAGCAGAGGGCTGGAGGGAAGGGCTATAGAGGGAAGCTGCTGAAGAGGCAAAGGTGAGATCAGCTGAGCTATTTAAGTCATGACAGAGAGAGCCTGGGCACCCCAAAGCTCTTAGGAAAATAGATAGATGGTACTGTGAATGGATGCCCACCTTTACGAAGGTCAGGAAGTTTTCTGAATATGAAATAGATCTCTACTCTCTCAAGCCCCTCCCACTTCCTGAACCTCCTTCTGGTTTCTTTAGATGGCCCCTTCCCTATACAGCTGGTACTCCAAGAGGTTGATGCCATCAGAGCAATCATCTGCTCCTTGCAAGGACTGTGTAGCTCCTAAAAGCCAAGCACTGGGCTGTATGGTCTGGAAAGAGCACTTGTATGACACCCAGGGAGATCATAGACCACAGCTCTGCTTTCACACTGTGAACTGCTTATGAACCAGGGTCCAGAAAAGAAAATGTCCAATACTATAGGCTCATCATCATAGTCAGCCACCTGCTGGTCACCACGTCTTCTCCCAGGATAACTGTCAACCCAAATTCTAACCCCACAGAGAACAAATTCTGCCTGCTGGTGAACTTTGGATAAATGCAGGTGTGGTGTTTTTACTGGCTTCTTTTGCTTGACATTATGCTCCTGAGACCCACTTTTATGGTTAGCTATTATTCTCTCCGAAAGCGTACCATTTTGTGAATATGGCACATTGTATTACTCTTGCTGTAGATAGGTGTCTTAAGATTCCTTGGGGGGATAGAACAGGTTGGATGAATGTAAATTGGGGGCTAGATGCTACCCAGGCTCCTCCTTGTATTTCTCTCTACTTCCTGTCCCCAGTGTTATAAAGAATTTCCCACTTCACGCACCCCTGTTGGAATGAGGTTCTGCCCAAATGCTTGGAGCCAGGCAACCATAGACGGAACCCTTTGAAACCATGAGCCAAAATAAATCCTCCTTCCTTTATGTTGCTTCCATCCAGTGTTTCAGCCACACTTGTGAGAGGAAGCTATGATACCATGTCTCTCCAGGGCCTTAAAACATGTTTTTGTTTTCAAAGATAATATTTGTAGACACTGTTAAAGATTTTGTCATGAGATCTTCATGCATGAGGTGGACCCTATCTCAGCAGCTGGTCCTTAGACGAGTTTGGGATGCATGGACACTGAAGAAAGAGGCCATGTGAGGCTAGAAGCAGCATTTATAGGTGTGTCCACAAGCCAAGGAAAACCAAGGACATCCAGAAAGCCCCCATAAATTGTGTGATGGTGCTTCCATAGAATCCTCAGAAGGAAACATTGCAGACAACATCTTGGCTTGAGATCTCAAGCTTCCACAACTGTGAAAGAATCCATTCTCTTCCAATAAACCCTTCAGTCTGTGATCATCTGTCAGAGCAGACATCAAGAATTACCATACCTCTAACTGTGTGCTCTGGGGACACCGAGCCTCCTGAGCTTTCCAGTTATTGCAAGTTACTTTGTGGGGGTCTGGAAGATGATGCAGTGAGCATGGAAAGAACCACAGGTGGCTGTGACTTTATAATCCCTCTCTCCTTCCAGAGGGGCCCTCTTTGGACCTAAGGATACCTAACCCTCTTCACCAGGCTCATAGATACAGTGCCATCATCTCAAGCCATGTGTTCTTGGGATTTTGAGGTGGCTTCTAGCCTCAGCATACCCTGTTGCTTTACTTGCAAGCACGTACCACCACAGTCTCCTATCCCCCTTAGAACCATAAACACTCTAATAGCAGTAACGGGGCCGCCTCCATCATGACCAAACGTGATTACGTTCCACATAAAAATATAAAAGCTCATTTGAGCCGGGGCTCCCTCTGGGCCCATTGCCTGCACTTTTATTGAAAACCCCACATTCCTGACTCTGTGAACACTGATGTCAGGGCCCACTGAGCTGTATTTCGCAGTCTGCTGTAAAGCGCTAGGGCAGCCCAGCGAGATGACTGCAAGAAATCTCCATCTCTGCAGTGTTCTGTGGTTTGGAGGCCCTGCACTTTCCTCTCCACAGGCTCCCCTGTGTTCTGTCCATGACTTTTGCTTTTGCTGTATAATATAAGGTCCCCAGAGCTGGGAGTTGGCCTGTCCCCTCCTTTGCCCCCCGGCCAAATGCTCAAAGCCAAGCCTGAGTCAAGGCATGTGAGTGAAGATTCGGAAGAGCCCCTTTCCTGCGCCTGTCTGTCTGACTTGCATGCCTGCCCCATACTCTGTGTCCCCCAATCAAATCTCACCATTCAGGCCAAGATTTGGGCTCAGTTAACCTCTAATGCTCCTACCTGTCTCTTGCCCTTTGTAGGCTGGCTTTCTCAAATGCTTGGCCCTCTACTGGTAAACACCTGTCCTCTATGCCTCCCTCAGGGGTCCGCCTTAGGCATGGCTTCTTCCCAGGATGCTTTGCTGTGATCTTTGGAATTGCTGTGATTTCCCACACCCCACCATCTCTCCACTTTCCTGAACTTTTCTTTAATTTTTTATTCTATTGTTTAGTCATGTATATGTGTGTTTGTATATGAATGTGCTCCGAGGTATCCTCAGAGGTTAGAAGAGGGTGTCAGATGCCCTGGCGCTGTAGTTCCAGGAGATTGTAAGTCACCTGACAGGGGTCCTCTGAGAGAGCAGTGAGCAGCTCCTAATCACTGGTCCCTCTCTCCAGCCCCTTCCTGGCTTCTCTAGCCTAGGAGCGCAGTGATGTGCTTGGCAATGCCTGTTCTATCCTTCTCCCCCAAGGACCTGTCAGAGGCTCTGACTCCAGGCTTCCTTGATGAGTGTCGGTTGAATGGTTTAACAAACTGCTGAGAGCAGAACAAACCTTCAGAAAAATGGATACCGTGCAAAGGAGGAAGAGGAGAGAGAGCCAGAACGCTCGAGCACCGAGATGGAAATACAGTAAAAGTGTGACTTTAAAGAACTCCCAGACAATTTCATCCAATGGCAAGCGAGGGAGAGCTTAAATGCTCTCTCCCTCACGTACTCTTCTTTCACACACGATGAGAAGAAGGTAGCCAGAAAAGTTCACAGTCATTGACAGATACAGAGCCAGCAGGCCCAGGCTTGTAATGTAGATTTGTTAGACTTTAAACCCAAAGGTACTGCAAATGAACATATTTCTAAACATTTGTTATTCTTGCTATTATTGTGTGTGTGTGTGTGTGTGTGTGTGTGTGTGCATGTCTGTGTGAGTGCAGGTGCAGACATGAACAGTCTTGTGCCTGTGAAATTCAGAGGACAACTTTGTGGAGTCAAAAATCTCCTTCTACCTGGAGTTCAAGTGATCAGACTCGGGCGGTCAGTCTTGCAAGGCATGCGCTTTACCCCCTGAGCCGTGTCTCCAGCCCCAAACCCGTAATTTTAAGGAGTGCTTTTTCAGGAGTGTGTTATCTGTAAAAGCACAGGGGTGCAAGTCCAGCCTCCGGCGTGTGATCAGCCTGGGAGGAACTCTGGTTCCACCCTGGGCTCAGGATCCTCATCTCATATCAGGGTCTGGAGATATTTGGACACTCAGCCAGGTGCCTTTAATGCCATTATAGCTCCCAAAATACGCTGGAATTATGCACAATTTATAGGGAAAAACATATATTTTAAAATTCAGTGATTGAGGCAACAGCTGCTGGCATGAGATTTCTGTTTTAAGCTTTAAAAATAGATTTTACAGAAATGCCCGTGTGTGTGTGTGTGTGTGTGTGTGTGTGTGTGTGTGTCTATATGCATAGAAGCTCAGACTACAGATTTGCAACTGTGACTGTGACCACCTTGAAAACACATTCTGTCACTCTCAGTCCCCCAAGGCTGTGTGGCAGTGCTTCTCTGAGTCACTTCAGAGACTGACCAGGCTTCTGTCCGCATGGCTGTGCTGGTCCACCTGGATGCCCATCCAGACAGCATCTCTCTTCTCACTCAAGGAGGATATCAGCTCGGCGTGAGAAGCTGTAGGTCATTGGTGATAGAAAGGATGCTGAGGGAGCCTTTGTAATGGGTCAGGAAGATGAGGAGGCACCTAGGAAGTTCCAAGGGTAATTTCTAATAAGGAGGGAGGAATGGTTGGTGCTAGTTATAGAGGGGCAATAGATGTATTTGGAAGGGCAGAGGCTAAGTAAGTGTTCAGGGAGTTGTGCTTTGTTTCTTCTGCAGACTAGTTTCTATCAAATTATGTCATTTGTTCATTCATTAAACACAGGTGCGTGTGTGTGTGTGTGCGCGCGCTAGTGCGCATGTTTGTGCGCATGCATCATGTACATCAGGTGCACCACATCATGCACCTGATATTGTATTTGGCAATGCAGTGATAAAGATGGGAAACTCTGGCTATGAGAAAATTCATAGGCTAGTTGGGAAATGGGGTTGATCAGATTAATGGCCCCCAAAGTTGACTAGATCCAAATCCTTAGATATCTGAGAGATCATCTTCTTTAGCAAGAGGGACTTTGCAAAGAGAAGGATCTGGAGATGACGACGAACATGATGGTGATGACTGGGTGAGAGAGTGCTTCCTGGCTGATTCTTGTGGTACAGTGAGACCAGCAGGACTCTGAAGATGAAGGAGGCTCAGCAGGCGGGACAGAGCAACAAACCAAGCAATGCAGGTGCTCCCGGAGCTGGAGCTGGGAAGGGCAAAGTAACAGAATGTCCCCTTACCCTCTAGGACAATGGTTCCCAAGCTGTGGGTCCCAATCCCTTTGGGAGTGGAATGACCCATTCACAGGTTCACCTAAGACCATCCCCACATCAGATATTTACATTACGATTCATAACAGTAGCAAAATTACAGTTATGGAGAAGCAATGAAAACCATTTTATGGTATGGGTCACCACAACATGAAGAACTGCACTAAAGGGTCACAGCACTAGGAAGGTTGAGAACCACTGCTCTAGGAGGAACCAACTTGGTAGACACAGGTATTTCCACCTTCTAGAGCTACAAGAGAATGCATTTGTGTTACAGTAAGCTGCAACATCTTTAAAATAATTTTATAGCTGTGTTTGGAAGCAACGGAGTGGAAAAGCCTCCAACGAGGAGATCTGAAGACCTACTATGTGATGGTATGACATGGCTCCCGAGGTGTAGGAAGGGCTCAGAGTGATGCTGAAAGCTTCATCAGAGTACCCAGAAGCCACGCTGGGTGTCCTCAAAGGAGGATCCTGGCACTTTGGGACAGATGTGGTGGGAAGCAAATTCCATGCAATGCATATTCTCTATGTGAGACTGCAAGCAAAGAAGGAACCTAGGCTGGTTTGGAAAAGCGAAGGAATCCAGGAGGCCTGGTACACAGACGAAGAGAAAAACAATTTATACCCAGCTTGGAAAACAGGGCCCAGCAGACCCTTCTTACACTCTGCTAGGAAGCTGGCTCCTTCACCAGAAGAAGATAGGAATATTTTGCTTTGTGCTAAAGCGTGGTCAGATTGTTGAGGTATGTAAAAAGCCCATGATTCCAGAAATACAGCTGTCAGTCACACTAGTCACGGTCAAGCTAAGATGTCAATTGGGCTGTGGTCTTTACATAGGATAACACAGATGGAGAATCCACCTGGCACCATGGGAGCTGGAGGGCAGGGAGTTGTCCTAGGGAAGTTATCATCCTGAAGGGCTCAACATGAGATGTAACTACAGGTAAGACATGTGAGTGAGCATCTGGATGAAGCATCCTAAGATTCCAGGTTGGGGGGGGTGTTGGTGGTCATTTAGCTACCATAGTGACAGTGGACATGGACATGGTGGGCAGATATGAAGTCAACTTAGGAAGCTACAGTAAGGACTTGGGTACCTGCTCTCAAGACCTCCTCTGTGGCATGAAGGTCAAAAGGAACTGTACAGTGAGAATGAACCACACTGAATACGAACAATTCTGTTCCCACCACAACGGCAGGGCGCCCAAATGGAGCTGTTTTGTAATCAGAATGCCATGTAGGACCACACCAGGAAAGCGGGCTTGGGGGAAGTCAGGAGAAGAGCGTGCCATCCGTGTAGAGAAGATAATTGAATCCGTAGGAGGTCGACTGGGGCTCATTTCACAGAGAGCCGCACAAGAGCACATGGCTCCGGCGAAGACAATACGGCCTTGGGAGAGCGTTGTTGAAGGGAGCTTGTTTCTATATTAAGGCACAACTTACTCTTAGTGAGATGCACTGCTATGCCACGGCCTGGGCATAGCCATAAAAGAAATGAAGTATATTTGCCTTGTTAACACAGTTTGTGTTACATATTCATAAACCATTTCCTTGAAACTGCAAGGGAAAGATTCAATTGTCTTGGAAGCTGATAATGGCCCAACGGCCATCCAGAACTCAGGCAGTATGCTACAGAATTAGCCGCACAATGAATGAAACACAGCGCCTATAATAAACCCATTCAGATATAAATTATGGCGGAGTAGATGTAATGTTTGTTAAGCAATAAAGCTTGCCACCTTACACGGGAAATTGAATGAGATTTATCATCAAATACGGTAGAGGGTGCTTCAAGGGAATCTAGTTCCCTAAACTGGGTTTAATCAAAACAATCTGGAGAGAGCAGGCTTCCAGGAACAGGAAGCCAGAAGAAAATGTTAGCTGCAGGTTCGAAGGTCACCGTGACATCCTGACCCTGAATACCAGGGCTCCCTAGAAATTCCACAGAGGACATTTGCATTTATTAAAAGGTTCTGCTTTGACACCCCCGCCCCCCCCCCCAGCCCCTTTCCCCTTGGGGAATTACCAGAATGGCTTCAGCTCTGGGAATACACAGTTTGACCAATACTTGGCTTCCTGGTTACAGAGGACAATAATTCAATTCAAGGATAGGGAACTTGTCCAAGTGATACTGGGCTCTGACTCCCTTGAAATAGTTGAAGTTGGTCCCCCGTGAGGGGGGCTGGTACTAAGACTGGACTTCCTGATGTTTCCCTGGGTCTTTGGAGGCCCTGTATGTGTCTCCTCTGTTCAGATGACCTCCTTCAGTCTTCCACATGAGGGCATGCGGTCTACTGTCTCCCATGGCTGGGAGCTCAAGTTTATCTCAGTCTCGAGTTTCTGGGGAAAAATAAAATGGAACCAAATGAAATAAAATGGGAATTAACTCAGCATGATGCAGGCTTTCTGGTATTGTTCCTCGAAAATAACTGCAAATATTTTACAGCTTTATGAGCTGAAGTCGATGCTTTTAGTTTACTGAGAACAATGGAAACTACTTTAGGAATGGATTAGGGTCCCAGAGTTGGATTAAGAGCACTCGGAAGCCAAAAGGAATTTTCTGCCTGCTAATAACATTACCCTGCAATCTAATGAAATAATCTCCCTAAAGCCAAGTGCACACAGTAAGCTGATTTCCCATTCACCATTAAAACAAAACACTAGTTGGTCAGCTGGCCACTCAGTTCACATACCATTAACTAACTGTGCTTCAGACAACAAAGTTGTATGGTTTAAAGAATAAATTATGAAGATTAGAAATGCAGATTACCACACCATTCAGGGAAGAAAATTCGGGATTCCAGTAGGAGCCTGAGCTTCAACAACTCCTGAAAAACTTTAAGTGCGTTTTAGAATTGTTAGTGATGAATTCAGCTGGGCATTCACAAAAAAAAGTTCCGAAGAGTTAAATACGTAAGATTCTAACAAATAAATAACAAAATCACCACTTCTGTTCATCCACACCTTTCCCCAGGATAAAGCAAAGGGTGAAGTACCTAATCAGGAAATCGTGGTAATGCAGCAGGATATTGCAACTCCACACAAACCGGAAGCACTTGCGTGGCTACTGGTTTCTTCTTTACAGTCCTCTCATCTGTGTGTCGCGACCATCTCTGCAGAGCAGGGATGACTGGGGCCATTTCAAGGGTGAGGGAATCAATGACAGCCACGCATCATTTTAAAAATTCTTTCAGGTACAAAAAGCAGGCATCTGAACTTGAAGTGATAAAACTTGAAGCTTTCTCTCTTTTTTTTTTTTTTGTCCCATATAAGTCCGGTTAATAGTGCAGAAGAGAACATGCAGCCTCAGGATGCAAAGTGCTGGCCTTGCAAGTGCAAGGACCCAAGTTTGATCCCCAGGATCCAATTTTTAAAAAATGTTGGGCATGGTGGTACTGCTTTGTAATCCCAATGCTGCAGGATGGATCCCTGGGGCTCAGTGAGGGGCTAGCCTTGCATACATGGGGAGTTCTAGGTCAGTGAGGGACTCTAGCTCAAAAATAAAAGGTGAACAGGATCTGAGCAATGACGCATAATGTTGTTCTTTGGTATATGCACGTGCGTGTGTGCGTGTGCATGCTCACACCACCTGCATATGCGTACACACACACACACACACACACACACACACACACACACACACACGTACATACGTACATGCACACACCAACACTGAGTCCTTGTATCTTTCTTCTTGCCGCTGTCACGTAAAGATTTTA
This sequence comes from Cricetomys ansorgei, assembly GCA_026225945.1. Classification (NCBI taxonomy): domain Eukaryota; kingdom Metazoa; phylum Chordata; class Mammalia; order Rodentia; family Nesomyidae; genus Cricetomys; species Cricetomys ansorgei. Next base: position 1,988,169 of record JAMJFZ010003163.1, read on the forward strand.
GAGTGGAAAAGGGTGAAAGTTTTCATGGGTCAAAAGCCAGCCCTGCAGAGTGTGCCTTTTTATATCTCTAAACCAATATTTCCCCACAGCCAGCTATAGACTTTGCTTCATTGATCTGAGTTTGTTACTTGGCCACCACTCCCTGGGAAATGGCCAGAATGCAGGAACTATGCAACGGGGTCAGATGAGGCAACCGCTGGTGCCCCCCAGACATGTGTAACTCTTTGTATGAGCTTGTATTGTTCACTTGTTAACACGGGCCCAAGGAGCCAGCTTTCAAAGCTAGTGTTCGTTCACGCTTATATATGTGAATTATAACTGCAACATTTTCCTTTCTTTTGGCCCAGAATTGTATCTCTCAATTATATCTTTGTTAAACCAGTTTCAGAAGAAAGTAATATTATGCATGAATTACATAAATGAGAGTTTGCCCAACTGACACCTTTTGGATAATAGAAATTAGACTGCACTTGATATAAATTGGACAGACTCACACACTGTAGATTTCCAAAGGCTGGTTTATGGCTCTGAATTAGTTTAATCAATATGGATAATTTAGCGTAATTTCTGGACCATTTGGCCTTTATGGAAAGACTTGGGGAGGCAGCTGTTAGGCCTGGTTTTTAGAGCCTTCTAAGTGCCGGGGGCTCAGCTTCCAGTTGAGAGCCTTGATGTGCTTCATATTCTTCTCTGAAGTGAGCATTGTATGACCCTTACTTTCTTGTACATATCGATCCATTAGCCAGTACGGTTTTGCTCAGTAACCCAGACACTAGTCATTTCTCCTCACCTGCAGAAGGCTGAGATTCTGAGCTGTTAGTTTTAGAGTCCCAGAGAATGGCGAAGGATGCAATTTCCTCTTGAAAATCATCTTTAATAACCTCTATTTCCAGTGTGGACACAGCAGTGCCCACGACTCACTGTAGCCACAGTCCATACAGCATGGACCCTGCATGCAATTGTATGGAAGGGAGCTAAAACAAAACATTGTCTTAGTTAGAGTTTCTACCGCTGTGAAGAGACACCACGATCACAACAACTCTCATAAAGAAAAAACGTTGAATTGGAAAAGTCTTACAGTTCAGAGGTTTAGTCCATTATCGTCATGGCAGGAAGCATGGTGGCAGATAGACAGATATGGTGCTGGAGAGAAAGCCAAGAGTTCTACATCTGTATCAGCAGGCATCAGGAAGAGAGAGAGAGACACTGGGCCTGGCCTGGGCATTTGAAACCTCAAAGCCCACCCCCAGTGACACACTTCCTCCAACAAGGTCACATCTACTCTGACAAGGCCACATCTCTCCTAATAGTGTGCTACTCCCTATGGGCCCACAGGGGCCATTTTCATTCAAATCCCCATAAATACTATGTGACAGGTGACATTTGCCTCCAAGGTAGTGTTTGCTTCTAAAACAATCTTCAGGAAATGCTATGTTGCAAAGTTAGGTCCCAAACACTAAATCCAAGCAGAGGCTGTTCTATGGAGTCTGTATCACCATTATTTTCTGTTGTGTAATGAACCGTCCTCAAATTTAGTTCCTTAGGACAAGCACCCCATACTGGCTCAGGGTTCTGAAGTTTCATCAAGGTTGGGTGGAAGTGGCTTGTTTCTATACGAGGTGGGTTTGCTGCCATGACTCACTCATGTGCGTATCCCACTGGGAAAACTGGGATGACTTTTTGTTGTCATTGTTGGTGGTGGTGGTGGAGTTACTTGACTTCTTTTTCTCCAGGTGGTCTTTTACTTAGATGTCTTAGCTGAATGGCTTACATGGTAGATGGAGACCAAGAGAAGGATGCAGAAACTACTAGAATGAAGGACTCTCGTATCACTGTGCTGTATTGTATTGATCATAGCAAGTCACAGCTGGTCCACGTTTTAGAAGAAGCCCAGATTCTGTATGCTGACTGTGGAACATGCTGTTGGGCTGGGAAGAATTTGTGAGGGTCTTTGCAGTCCATCCATACATCTCGTATTATCTCCCTAGAGACTACCGACATCTTCCAGGTGGGCTTTTACCTTCCTAGGAACCCACAGAGGCTCAAATGAAGTATGGGAACAGGACAAGGTTTCAGAACAAGGGAAGTAGACCTGCTCTTTCTGGTGTCTCTCTTGCTCTCTGTCAAATCTTGGTCAAGTCATTCAATGCCTTTGGCCTTGGTGTTGTCCTCAGTCCAATAAAGGTAAGAGCAGCTTCCTTTACATAGGTTTCAAGGCATCTTACAGGGTCCATCCTTACAAACCATGAAAGGCAAAGCCTTACACTTGGTCAGGCCTCCGTCACATTGGTTTTCTCTGCATTCTCCTCTATCCTGTGAATGTTCACACAGGAGGCTAGTGTTTACATTTTGGACTCTCAGGATCCTGGAAAGCATGCCATGATATATGTGCTCAGCAAATATAGAATGAATGAATGAATGAATGAATGAATGAATAGGTAAATGAATGAGTGAGGAGGTACTGGGACTATTATTGTATTTAATTTACATCCATCTGATAGCAATTATTTAAGTTCAACAAAGGAAGGACTAAGGCAATATGCCATCTGTGCCTCGGGCTTTCACACTCTTCATTTACTCATTCAGCAAATATTTACTGAACATCTGTTATGGGAAAGGTATTTCATCAGGTTCCAGAAGCTGTGTGGTAAAGGAAGTAATGCATAGTCCCTGTCCTTATAGTCTAGTGAGAAGACAAAAATAAAGAAGTAAAAAGTAACATAGGCATAACACTAGCTAGTACTTTTGGAAGAAAATAGACATATGCTAGGGTGCTTATTGAACCCTGGGTAGGATTGGAGGTAAATTTAGGTCGGTTGATCAATGTCTGAAATCTTGGACTTTTCTGCAGACATTTGTCAGAGGAGAAAAATGTGTCACGGGGTGACCCATGTGTAGCATGTCCCAGGAAGAGTGAAGATCAAGAAGGCAGATTGTGGTGGAAAGTTGAGTGGTAGCTTTAAAATACCCAAGGTGCTCTTCCCTTGAAGCCTCGAGGAGCAATAGACAGGAAAGGTAGACAGGGCTCAATGGTGTAGCCCTACAATCAAATTTCTATACTAAGTAGGAAACCATTGAAGGAAATTTTAAGCACCACAGTCCGTGGACTTCATGCTTGGATTATGCGTTTGCTGACAGTCACCCGATGAAGCAGAGAACGCCCCACACACATGGTGGCTGGGCGATGAGGCGTAAGCTATCTGTGAACCAGCGTAAGAGTGGTGGTGCTGGGCTGGTCAGGAGAATGCCATTCCATTAACATTAAAACTATGCTGATTTCCTGGAGAAAAATACAGCTCATATTTTGCAGCGAGAACAAAATAATGATTAAGACAGACCCACCAATGTCTATCTCAATCTAGGTAACACTACAGGGTTCAGTTTTCACCAGAACCCAAGAAGTCACTGCCACTGGCTTCTCCTTTGGCACACAAACAGTGGGATTCTCAGAGGTGAAGGTCCTGGGCAAGGCAAAGCAGCTGGGGATTCGAATCAGATGCCCGCACCTCGTCTCTCTAGACTATCAGAATTCTTCTCGTCTCCATCCCCTCCCTCCAAGAAGCCTCACAGACAGCTCAGATGGATGAGGACTGAGCCTGGATGCTAAGTTAGATGATGTTCTCAAGAACTTTTGGAAATCACAGGGTGGGAAAGCCTCTCTGGTCTCCCAACAATGCTGCTAATGAGCAATTTAGCAGCACACGCTGCACATGTGCGGGGATCCGCGGCCGGCGCAGTCTGTCTGCGGCACATTTGTGTCATTGTTCGGTGTCTGCATGCAACTCGCGATTTCCAAATGCCACCAGAGGAAGTGGATGAGTAGCTTCTCTCCAGCTTTACAGATTCTGGGCCGAGGCAGGCTGAATGCTGGCCTCAAGTCACACGGCAAGCTGGCAGGTGCTTCGGAGGCTCACATGGAGAAGCTGAGAGCTCTGAGTGCCATTAATCCCAATAGTAAAGGATTTGACCTTCAGCTGAAGTCAGCATTTTGGGTATGTTGATTGATGCTTCAGCAACTATTTCTTTCACGTATTAAACAAATACAGAGTACCTATGATAACCCAGAGTCTCTGTTAGGTAAGTATAGGCATATAAGGAGGAACACGATGGTCACAACCCTTGTAAAAGTGTCCTTGTTGCCTCTTGGCCATTGTCCTCCTTCTTGTTGTCTCTTCAACCCCAGCATGCCCTGATCCAACCCTGATGTAATTCCCCTGGTTTTAACAATGGCTCAGTACGACCTTGGACTAGAGCCCCTCAGCTCTCTCCGCCGTGGAAGTCTGAGATCGGTACATTGTACATGACAGTACATAAACAGAATTACTGTGCAAACGAAATACAATTAATTAGGTGATTTTCCATGTTGAACTATAGCCTGTTAAAAAAATAGCTTTCTCAAGCTGCCTATCCGGGATCCAGCAGTCAAGGGACTGGAAACCTTGTTGTTCCCAGTATTCCCGGTGAAACTGGGAAGCATGGACATTCCTCACAGTGAAGGGACTTGAGGAGTCTTAAGATGCAGATCTCTGGGCTGCATTCAGATGCTGTTTTAAAAGGAGTGTCGTCAGACCATGATGCTCGCAGGCTCCCCTGTGTTTCTGTACAGACAGGAAAAACGGCCAATCTATAGTGTTCAGCACAGTGCCTGGACCAATGCAACCTGCAATCCATTGTCATTATTGAATCTTCTATCATCCCGCTCACGTATAGGAAGAATGACAGGAACACTCACAATTATTAACCCCTAATTTATCATTTAGAATCTTTAACCTTTAAACATTTTTTTTCCCTTTTTTATATTACGTTTATTTATTTGTGTGTGGAATCATGAGCTTGCCACAGCACGCGTGTGGAAATCAGAGACCAACTGACAGGACTAGAGTCTCCCCTTCTAACATGTGGGTCTGAGGGATCAAATTCAGGATGTCAGGTTTGGTAGGAAACACCTTTATCCAGTGAGCCATCTTCCCAGCCCATCTTTTCCCTTCTTGACTAAAGCTGTCAGCAAAACATTTGTTTCTTGTTTTCCTTTGCTATAATCTCTCAAAAGATATACCTAAAGTTCTGTGTATGCAGTGGGCGCCGGCAGAGCTCTCTTGGCACAATCACTTAGAGCACAGTATTTATACCACAGGCACTACTGAACTGTCTATCAACAGATAGGGTAGGCGCAGTTGTTCATGATGAATGAAGACAGAACTGAATGTGGGGGACAAGGAGAAAGAGCATTCGTAAATGTTGGGGGCACTTCTAAGTTCACATTAGAAGAAAGATCTGAGTTTTGTCCAGGGGCACGAGAGGGTGTACTTCTGGTGGGAAACTTTGCTTGAGTGAATTCAAAGAAGATATTGTTACGTGTAGAGCGAAAAGGAGAGAGAAGATTTGGATGGAGCATGGGATGGACCGATCAAGCTCCTCCTCAGTGGAAGCTGAGACAACGGCTCATGGTTCGTCTGAGAATTGAAGGTAGCTCAGGCAACTTCCTACCGTCGTCCTGTGCCTTCCACAGTTGGAGAATTCAGTGACGTTTGCAGACAGATGCCCGAGAGACTGTTCCTCCGAGGAACAATCATCTTGGTGGTGGTGAAGAGGAAAGTTTGCAGAGTGCGTGAAACTGGATATCAGGAGAAGGGCTCTTGCCAAACCTTTCCTTCTTAAATAGGGGACTGACGTACGGGCTTACCACAGACAGGCAGCCAGCTCTGAGGTCAGGACACAAAGTACATAAATACACGACATGCCTTCTAGTCCTCTGGAAAGAGCCAGGCCACAAATTTGTGTCTGGGTGTTCTGGCAGCCTGGTCACAGAAGGGCACGTGATCCATGGAGGTTATGAAAGTAAACCAGAATGGCCAGCCGCTCTGGGGATGCCAACTCATACTGCTACTGAGCCCAGAGGATAAATTTGCCCTGTGGTTCTGCAAGCAAGAAATCATGCCCAAGCTGGAGGCACTGTCTGTAATGAAGACCACAAAGTTGATGTGGCTGCTCTTCAAGTGAGCGTTAACAAAGAAGGTCTCACCTCCCTACCATAATCTTCCTTCAGAATTTGGACTCTCGATTTCAATATTTGAAAACATTTGCTTTTGCTGTCATGTAGTATATCACTTTTGTTTCCCGAAAGCACTGTCTGTCTTAACTGAAGGCGATCTAAGGTCTGGCTCCTGAACATTTCATTTTCTTTCTTGTGCTGTAAGCACAGGACCAGGCTTTCAAATATGCATCACACAATTTGTCGTCATTCCTTAAGCATTTATAATGAAATGCCAATAACTGCCACGGTTGATTAGACAGGTTCTTGCTAATGACACATTAAAAGGGCTGGTAGCATCCCGGCCTTCCTCCCTTGAAGATGTTTTTCTGCTTTAAAGATTCGATGTGCCCTGGTAGTGTGGACTCAAGGAGAGCTTCATGTTTGAAGTTGCTGAGTGCTTATCTAGCTATGAAACCTTTCCTTCTTCCCACAAGATATTGAAAACACGGCTTTAGTGGGGCTCTCTGCATTTCAAACGTTACTGCTACCCTTGTTGTAGGAGAGTGATTTCAGAGACGAAACGGTGAGTGGGAGCAAGAAATGGGATTAAGCACCAGTTCCTGTCAGGAGCTTCATAGTTCCCTACTCAGCATGACAACATGTTCTCGACAAGCACTCCCTTCCCAGTAGCGGAGGGAAAGCGAGGTTACAGAAGCTTTCAGATACAAATTCTCACTGGATAGAACCCGATGGCAAAGATGCAGTTGGTGGGCCAGCGAGATAGTTCACGAGGTAGAGGCATGTGCACCAAGCCTGTGATGGAAGCCTAGAATGAACTCCTGGAATTGTCCTCTGATCCCCACAGGTGTGCCATGGCAGGTACACCCCCAAGGTCATATAGTCTCTTCTGAATTGGCAATAATTCACATAGCTTGGAGTAGTTGTTTTTCTGTTATGCTTCAGATAGGATTTTACTATGTAGCTGAGGCTGGCCTTGAGCTCACGGAGATCTGTCTGCCTTTGCCTCCCAAGTGCTGGGATTAATAGCACGCATCACCGTGCCATGTATTAGGGATATTTTTAATGTCAACATTTCAGTTCCTTAGTTATAAAATAAATGGCCCAGGTGTCACATACTTTCAGCCCCAGCCCTCAGGAAGTTAAGGCAGGATAATTGTAGTTTTGAGATCAGCGATATGTGAGACCCTGTCTCAAGAAACAAATATAATAATATCAGTATCAATAGTATTATGATGAAAATAATAGCTAAATAATACAAGTATACATGTGGAAACATTCAAGGATTTAAATGTTTTAAAAGGCTGATACAATGCGCAGGGTTTGACCATTATAACACAAACACTTCTGCTTTCATTAAATCAAGCTTTTATTACAATTTCCATCACTGTCTACCATCCTCTTACACCCCAACTCTCTCGGTCTTATGATATTATTTACTTTGAACATCTTAGTTCACGCCTTCCAAACTTTTCCACCTACACATCCCTCCCACCAATCATGGACAATCTCAGATTCAATCAGACATCAGGAACAGAAATGAAACACATGTGAAATTACAGTGGAAGAAAAGTGGTTTGAGTGAGAAACATCCCCCATACACTCACGCATTTTAATACTTGATGCCAGGTTGGTGCTGCCGTTTGGGGAAGTTGTGGGCCCTTTAGGAAGTGGAGCCAGCCTTGCTGGAGGGGGTGGGCTTTGAGAGTTTATAGCCTTACCCCACATCCTGTTTACTTGCTCTGCTTCTTGGATACAGTTGAGATGTGATCTCTCAGCTTCCTACTCCTGCCATTTGCTGTCTTGCCCCCTCTCCGTGATGGACTCTTAGCCCTCTGGAACAATAAGCTAAAATAAATTCTTCCATAAATTGCTTTGGTCACGGTGTTCTACTACAGCAGCAGGAAAGCAGCTAATACAGGAAGCAGATTGCTTCATTCTGATCCCCTACTCCCTCAAGCTTTCTCTGTATATTTAGCGATTCAGTGTTCTTTAAGTCATCTCTCACTTCATATGCCCAGTGGCATTAAGTTCCTATGAATCTTTTTTTTTTTTTTAGCTCTATGTCCATATTTTGACAGCCTTTTCTGTTTTAGTATGAGGTCATTCCAGCCTGACCCAGTCTAGTGACACCTTGGTGAGTGACCCTATTGGTCAGCGAATTGTCCCACAGATAGGTCATCTGCTCATTTAAACAAAGCCTGGGACCAGACTCAAGCATTGAGCACCATCCGTCCCATTTCCTGTCTAGCAGAGCTACATTCTGTAGTTTTCCCACTTAGGTCAACCCTAGATGGTATCTCTTTGCAGCCACTAATTCAACCATATGCTAATCACATTAGTTAGTCAGCCATCAAGGGATGAACAACAGATTAGTGGATGAAATAGCGGGGCTGAGATGGTATCACGCAATGGGTGGTTGTAATGGTTCTGTGATTGTGACTGGACAGGATTGAGTACTGGCATCTGGTTCACTGAACAGGAGTTGACCTTACATGTCAGATCGCTTCTCTAGTGGAAATCAGATCATTTGACTAAAGCAACTTGGAGAGGAAAAAAGTTTATTATTGTGGTAGTTCATCATGAAGGGAAGCCAGGACAGAAAATCAAGGCAGGGTCCTAATTTGTGGATGAATATAGCTTACTGACTTGCTCCCCATGGCTTACTGAGACTGCTTTCTTATAGCACGGGAGACCACTTGCCCAGGGAGGGCCCTGCCTACAGTGATCTGGGCCCTCCCACATAAATCATCAATCAAGAAAGCACATTGAAAGCTTGCCCGTAGACCATCTCATGGAAATACTTCCTCAGCTGAAATTACTTCTTCCCAGATATGTGTAGATTTGTAGAACCAACCAGCATGGCCTTTCTCAACAGGATCATAGTATGACTTTTGTGATCTTTGTTATGATTTACTCATCCTGTAATGGCCAGAAATACCAAAGAAAGTCTGATAATGTGCTGATGTGATTGTAAAGCCATGTTTCCAACTCCCCAATTTCCTGTAACACTCCTGCTGTTGCTTTGGATAAAGGGCCTGTCTTTGTGCAGGAATTCTTCTGTGCCCTCCTCCCAAAGGTCACACTGTCCACATTTACCTACCATTTTCTTTGCACCAGGACAAGGAGTGCATACAGCAGGCACTCGGTGCTGTCTGTTAAACGAGTCAATGAGCAGAGTGTGGTGATGTATTTCTGTAAATTCAGATCTTAGAGGAGATGGAAGAAGGAAGATGAGAAGTTGAAGGCTATTCAAAGCTATGCTGAGAATTTGAGGCCACACTGAATCACAGGAGACCTTGAAGCAAAAACAAAACAAAGAAACAAACAAAACAAAACAAACAAACAAACAAACAAAAACCAAATCAGGAACAAAAGAATAACAACAAAAACCCAAAACCCATCCAAAGAATGAATGATCATTAATGTGAACGGGGATTCATGGGTGTTTATGTAAGGGATGCTCACTTGGGAATGAGGATAAACTGACCCTTGTCTGCTTATAGCAAGGTGGGATGGGTGTCATGACAAGATCTGATGTCAGATATTTTTCAAAACTGCTTCCAAGGGCTTCCTTGCCTTTAAAAGGCTGTAGGAGACTCCCCAGTGCAGGATATCAAAGTTGTCACTCAGCAGACTCAACTCTGTTTGCAGATTGTGCTGGGGAAGGCCAACCTCGTGTTGATCAGGGTTACGTTGTGTGATCTACTGTGTGATGTTTCTACATAGTAATTCTGTGAAGTTCTTGAGCTCATCTGTGTTTTGCAAACTGAGACTCAGAATGGGGGCCATCACAGGTTTGAGAGTGACCTAGTGTAGATGAGCTGGTACTCTCAGCTCTGTGACTCGGCCCATGAGGCTCAGGCAGTTTTAACTTCATCTCTTAGCCTAACTTTTTTTTTTTTTTATTAAGGTGAATGAAAAAATGATAGAGAATGCTATTTCTCTATAATCCGTCCAGGCAACCATACTGAGAAAAGTTGTAAAATAATGTATTCAAGGTCACTAGTTACAAAACAGAGGTCAATTGATTAAATTTTCTTTCTATTTCGTCAAAGCAATTCTTGTTGAGGGAACACTCATGCTGTTCTCACAATGACAGCTGTGAGATTTTTGTTTGTTTGTTTTTTGAGACAGGTTTTCTCTGCTGTAACTCTGGCTGTCCTGGAATTCACTCTGTAGACCAAGCTGGCCTTGAACTCACAGAGATCTACTCCGCCTGCCTCTGCCTCCTGCCTGCTGAGATTAAAGGCCTGTGCCACCACTGCCTGGCCTAGGCTTGAGATTTTAAAAAGAATTGAAAGTGACTACATATATATGTACATGTGAGATGTATATACATATATATGTATATATATTTATATATATGTATATATATATATAAAATTGTTTGTGTGTGTGTATTTATATATGTTATATAAATATAGATATGTAATATACATATATTCGTGTATGTATGTGTATATATATCAGTTTCTACAAATTTCAGCTCCAGTTTCCTCAGCAATAGAACCAAACTGGGTTTCTCAGTGAAACCCAAAGCAGCATCTCAGAGGAATCCAAAGAAATGGATTGTCTTCCAGGAGCACAAATCACCAAGGCTTTCCAAAAATAACTGCTGCTTTGTCTAATGCAGATTTATAACTCAACTTCTAATAAAGCTTTATTTCCCTCACATTGTGGTGTTTAAGATTCACATGATATAATGCTGTTAACTAACTTTGCCATTTATTTCTATTTGAGGCCTTGTGCAGTGGAACTGTAGCAGAATAGCTTAACAGAAGTGATCCCAAAAGATATTAAGTGTGAATGAAAGCACACTAAAGTAGCAATGGGCTAGATTTTCTGTTCCAGCATGGGGGGAAAGTACTCTTCAATCTTTGCAACATCTTGGCCAGGCCTGGTGGTGCAGCCAAGTTATCCCACCTACCAGGAGGCTGAGGCAGGAGGATTGCAATTTCAAAGTCTGTATGTACAGCAAAGTAAGTTTAAGGACATCCTAGCAAGACTTTGTCTCAAGATAAAAAGTCAGAAAGACCGGGTCTGTCTTGCATTCTTTGCATCTTCTTTTCCAGCATCTGGAGTGGGGGGAAGGTACTCTGTAAAACTCTGCCAACTGGACATGATATGGGTATTGTACTCACAAGCTCACAGAAGCTGTAGTTTACCTGCACAGGCCCCACATAAGAACAAGTCAGGCAAAATTTCAGCATAGAGGGGGAGGAGCTCAGGAGTCTAACTCTGTTTCCTACTTACTCTGAGACTGCTGACTGCATAAGCAATGTGACTAGCAGGTCTCCAGCTCCAGCTGCCATGCTTTCCTTCCATGATGGAATGTGTCTCCTGAAAGTATAAGTCAGAATAAACCCTTCTATCCTTCAATTGATTCTTGCACATATTTTGTCACAGCAACAAGAAAAGTGACTAAAACAGTCGATGGAGCCTACTTTGCCTTTTATTATTATCCGCCAGTTTTAGCTGGTTTCAAGCTAAAGCCACAAGTTCTTCTAGCCCAGTACCTTCACAGGTGTGTTTTCCCAGATGGCTCATGGATATCAAAGGGCAATTCTCTGAGCCCTGAGTCCACTGGGGTAGATGTCAAAGGCAACCTTGATCAAATGTGAAGAAGTGGAGTCATGGCTTGTGTACTCCAAGCCCATGGGAATTCAATAATGTGAAAAACCTGTGTCTGTCTCTAGTTCTACTACACCCAGTGAGATGGTGTTAATGAAATCCTTGGTAGGAAGGATAAGCAATTTGATTTCATGTTGGCTATTACTTTTAGTTTTTACAAGGAGATCATTTCAGATTCAACACAAGTATTTTTCCCTTCTAGATTATAAAGTGGAAAACTTCGTCTTGGGAGTCAAATATGGCCCTTGCCTTGTGTTTGTAAATAAAGTTTTATCAGAACACAACACCACTGCACATTTGTTTATATATGGTCAGTTGCTATTTTTGTACCTGAACAGCAGTGAGGTAGGTGTGGAGAGTTCTTGTCCTATTCCAAACCCAATCTCTTAAACTATTAACTCTCTGGTCTTTTCTATAAAATATTTCCATATCTTTCTATTCTTGGCTTTCTTCCGGCCTTTCCCACAGAAAGTTTGTTCATTGAAATTAGCAGTTTTCCTTTCTCTTCCTGCTCTTCTCTCCTATGCTTCCTGCATCTTGTCTTCACCTCTTTCCCAGGTGAAAATCTATTTTTTAAAACATCTTTAGATGGAGGTAATATCCTCCATCTTAATCTATCCCCTCAATTCTTGCATTTTATAAATTCTGAGATATAAGGTTTTGTAGCCTTTTCAAAAATATCTGTTGCCACCACTGGGCTGAGCTTTTGGAGCAGAAGCAAGAGTGGTTCTGGTACCTGGAACACTGGGCAAAGAGAAAATGTGAGGCACATGATTGTCACAAAACATGACCCAAAGTCATCTTCCTGGCTGTCCTCATCTGCTCTCTTGTCCTCAGTATAGCTAAGTCCTAACCATGCCAATGCTCCTACCCATCCCAGTGAGCCTAACCTGTGCCATTAGCCTCTGTGGTGTGCTTGGGATTGAAGATTTCCCTGGGTTTTTGGACTTCCAGTGGGAAAGTCATCACAGAAGTAAGGAAAGGAAGCTGGGAGGAAGTGGTTATGCTCAACCATTACCCTCCCTTCTCACCAGCCAGAGAATTCTCATTTAACCCATCCTTGACCACCTCCAGAAACCAGCTGAGTCCCAGGGAGGATGCCTGATGATATGTCTCAGTTTGTTATTTCAGTTAGAACAAAGTAATTCATGGTCTTCAAGTCCAATTAGGAGCAAAGGGGAAGCTCTTCTTTCTGACCTATCCCAAGATGCTTTCCTTCATTTGCTCATCTTTCTTCATAATTGGAACCCAAATCAAAAGTGTCACCGTGTCTCAGATGCAGAGAGATGAGAGGAAGGAAACACATGGTGCTGAATGAATTACCTTGCTCTGTCGAAGACTGAACAGACAGGAGACTCCATGTAAACTGGAACCAACGAGGCAGAGGGAGTTGATGGGGAATGAGAGCTGAGTTCAGCTCAGGTGTTGCCTCCTGTTCGGAATATGAGTTGGTCTGATTTGATGTTTTGAGAAACTTTCAGAATGATTAACGTATAGTGGCTCAGTTTTATAGCATCCTGAAAGACAGTTCCTGCCCAAATCAGTAGCAGCATGACTCTTCAGTTGTGGCCTCTGTTCTGGACCTCTGAAATAGAGATACAGAGATACCGCATTGAGTTAAGTTGAGGGTCATTTCACACTTGACCTAGCTCAATGAGACGAATATCGCTGGAGACTGTAGGAACTGTATCAGACAACATCAAGCAGGACGTGGTTACCCAGAATTTCACAAAAGACAAGTCCCATTTAATCAGTTTCTGAATTTTCCTGGTAACACACAAACTGTGTCTATCTTACACGGAGACAGTTTGGTGTTAGAAGTCTCCTTCACAGGTTTGGAGACCTTCCTGTCTATACAGCTGTTGTTGGCTTTGTAGTCATTGTGTATAAACTACATGCCTACAATCCCAGCAGGAAGATTAGAAACTCGAGGTTATCCCAAACTACATAGCCTGGGCTACACGAGACCAACTCTAAATAAACAAATTAGCCAAGGCTTTGTTGAATAAAGAATGGTTTTGAAATACAGCATGTTTCATTTTTTTAAGTTTTGGAGGGGGCAGTTGCAGATGACCTTGGTAGGTGGCTAAGTGTAGGGTCATTCCCCTGGGGTTGTCCTGTCTTAGAAAGTGAGGAGAACATCAGAATGATGTCAGACCAGGAGAACAGCTTGTGGATGAACTCAGTTTTCCCTGCTCCACCCAAGGGGACCTGCTTCACAGAGGCTGATCTTTGTTCTTTATACATAAAAAGGTATGGGGGGGAGGGAGTGGGCTTGTGTTAATGAAGCTTGCAATTTGGTGGTCCGTTCCCCCTACTTGTTCTTTTGGTTTGTCTTGGTTTCACAGATCCTCTGGGGGAGACACAGTTGTTTAAGTAAGGTTTGGGTGATGTCTGAACCTCTCCCACTTGGTTCAGCTGTGGAGTCCGGTGTGTCCTTGTAAGCCCTTAAGCAGAAATCAAAACCACCTGTAAGATGCTGGCTTGTAACTGTGTTTAAGACACAGCATGGCGGGACCACTTTCACTGTGGGCAGCTAGGTCTTCCAAACACATCTCATCTTTTATTCTAAGCGATAAGCAAACACCGGAATTTTTTTGACAGTTGTACAGCGGCAGGAGCCACCGACATGTGTCTCCCACTATCCTTAGCACGAGTCCTCGCACAGTGGTAAAATCTAGGGACTTCCTTGCAAGATTTTGTGTTTTGACAGTCTAGAGGACCAGGTGATAGAGTCACCCTGAGCCCTGAATGGGGAAGTAATTTCAGTCAGAGACTCAAGTACAGGAATGAGAAAGTCAGACTCATCAGAAGCCTCCCATAACGCCACGAGAAGGACCTTTGCACAGTTCTCTCATGCCTCAGATGTCTTCAGGGTGATGCGACCTGTGTTTAATTCCCTTTACTGCCGTCTTGAGACTCTCTATAAGTTCTGAACAAGGGACTGTGTGAGCCATAGAGTCCTAAATGAAGGGGAAGTTAATTTCTTTCAAACTCGGTATTTCTAGATGATTTGTTCGCAAAGAAAACGAAGAGTAAACATGCTGATGGGGAAAGATTACCATCTCAGCAGCTCATTCAATATTTCTTTATTTACCGAACACTCTCTGAACATCTGCTCCGAACCAGACATTTTGTGAAGCACTAAAGAGATAAAACTCGCCTACTGCCAGACACGTGGCTTTGCCACTGTAGCCACTGGATGAATCTCAATCGACTTAGTTAATCTACACCTCCCCATCTATTCTATAGCACGGGAAACTGGGGCTCAGATAGAACTAAGTCGTGGGCCTAAAATGCGGCTGCAGGCAGGCTGGCGGCAGAGCTCTCTCCTGACAGTCTGACATACTGCCTATTTGCCTTCCAAAATTTGCCTAGTCACTTTTTCTGTGCTGTCGTTTGTGCCGTGGCACAATCATTGCCGTGGCAAAATCCCTGATATAAACAACGTAAAGGCATGAGGATTTAATTCGGCTCACTATTTCTGAGATTTCCTTCATAATCCTTGGCTTCGGCTATTTGGGGACCCAGGATAAAGTCACACCGTTGTGGTGGGAACCTGTGGAAGACGTGGCTCACTTGGTGGTGGATAGGAAAGAGAGAAGGAGGAGGAGGGAAAAGAGGAGGGGGGTGGAGAAAGAGAGAGAGAGAGAGAGAGAGAGAGAGAGGTTGAGATATGCCCTTCAAAGATGTAGCCCCAGTGATCTACGTCCTCCAACTAGGCCCTATCTCCTAAAGTTTTCTGAACCTCCCAAAATAGCACCAGCAGCTAATCAGGTGTTTAGTGCACAAGCCTATCTATCCCCGTTGTATTTTCTCCTTTGAGCATTACAGGAATGACCACTGTCTTATGCCACAAAACTTGGAGTGGTCAGTGTATCCGCTAAGAAGCCAGGAGCTCCTAATTGATGTGGGAACGTGGTGGAAAGAAATGCACTTTTTTGTAGAGTTGACTGTGGGCCACCGTGAGGCCAGATCATTGTGACCATTGGTGATAATCCTGAAAGAACTGTCAAAATTCCAAGCCTCGGTCACCTTTCCCGAGTCCTTATGAGTGACTCAGGGCCACAGAAATGGCCTGAGTATCCGTGGTTATGCCACAAGTCATTAGCTTTTCCCTGGAACTGATCCTGAAAACCTCCCAATTGTGGTGCCTAAACGGGTACCATCTTTAAAAGAGGTGTCCAGTCAACATGACTATAGTGGATGTGAAATCTAGGCCTCTAGTCAGATTTCTGACACTGACACTTGCTGTCAGGAACGGTCTTCAAATTCCTGGCCTCATTTTTCCAACAACTGTAGACTCCTTACTCCAGGCACTGGACAACACTATGATTGTTCTGTTAGAGACTAAATGGGACCAAGGGTTTTAACAGTCACCCTCCTCTAATGAGAAACAACATGGAGACAAGATGTGCCTGGCCCAGGAATCCAGCCTAGCTGGTTACAGTCTTGTAAAAGAGCTCGATAAATAAATAAGCAACGTTTCCAGGCTGTCTTCTCCTCTGCAGATGAGATGAACCAGCTGGCCTCAGAGAGAAGCCCTGTGTTTTGTTAACTGGAAACAGATTATCAAACTCTGTCAATGGACCGTGGCCTTGTAATGTATGAAAAAGAGAATTTGGGGTGAGAATTTGTTCAGCAAAGCTCCCGTAGCAGATGTCCCAAGCTTGGCATGAAAGTGTTCTGATGGGTAAAAATAGTTAAAAAGAAATATGCAAGTCTCCTCTTTAACTTTCCTTATGGGTCTTTGGCAAAAATCTCAGGGAATTCTATGGAGTGTGTATTGTCAGTATTTTAATCAGCTTTCAGCTGTCAAAACTCTTGTAACCCGCCTCTTCTATTTAAACCGTATCTTCTAGGCATAAAATAATTAAAGGTACGGGGCCACACAGTAGCTCAGAGCCCCTGCAATGTGGCAGAACTGTATGGATAACAGGTATTATTTCAGGAAGTTTTAAATATAAATTTTGTTTTGTCAAAAGGCTGCAGGGCACACATTTTCTATACTGTCAATCTTGATAGTAACAATATTTATATTTCAAATAAAAAGATTAAATTGCAGTCTTCCGTGTTTCTGGGTTTCATCATTTTTTTTTCCCAGTTTATCATGTATCTTGGTATGTCACCATACTTTTCTTTCCCTGACAGTAGTTTTGTTTTATTGAACGGTTATGTCTTTTACTGTCAGTCTCAGGATTGGAATAACGAAGGCAGACAGCGAGCCACTTGGGTTTGGTTGTTTTACAAACAACTTCTTTCTGCACCTTGTTGGAGGTTCTGTGAGAAATGCAGAATGAGAAATCCAAACGGGGAAATAAACACTGCAGACCATGTGTTCTGTGCACTGTCTGAACCGACCTAGAGTTTTTCACCTGGAGTCATGTGTGTGCATTCTCATCTCAGTGCACACAAACACACATGGGGCCAGGGCAGGTCAGCTGAGCTCTGGGAAGGAGCTTCGCTGGTGAGTAGCTGTGCTGGCTGCTTTGTGTCAGAGCTTGTTAGCTGCTAAAATGCCCATTGCTCCAAAGGGGCTGAGGCTGCCGAGGGAGTTCTCAAAGCACAGGAGCTGATGAGTCTCAGGGTTAGGGGGCTGGCTCGGTGTCAGCCTTTCCATGTTGTACTCCACAGAGCTGCATAAAGGGAAGGAGAGGAGGGGATAATCTTGCCAGCAGTGGGAGCAGAGCCTAACTATGGGGGCTCTGGACTTGCACACTGGAAAATGAAGAGTCCTGGCCTTCTGAATGAATGTGTGAGCCCCTTTTCCAAGTCAACAAACTCCTCAGGGAGGCCCTCTCATCTCTATGATGGCAGATCAACAGGTAGGAATGTACCTCTCTGCACCCTGGCAGACATTACCAATCAATCTCAGCATTTTCACACTGAGCCAGATGCCTCCACAGAATCATTTTCAAACGAGTTCCCCAGGTAGCCAAAACCAACCCATCAGAGTTGATACCCTGAGGTCCCTCAGCTGAGAGAAAGACAACTGGCCAGGCATAGGGGTCCCCAGCAGTCACATGACTCAAGAAACACTTGTTTTTATGCCATATTTTACTGCCCCTGAATACATCACAGCTTAATCATGTTTGTGTTCACTAAATCTTTTCTATCCTAACCTTACCATGTTCACCTCCATTTTCAAGAGGGAAGAGCAAGACTTACAGGAAGTAAGCAGCTTATCCAAGGGCAGATTGTCACAAGCAACACAGATTCAATTGAACCTGGGTCTTCTAATTCAATGTCCCATGCATAGGGTTCTGAAAGAAAATGGGATTGGAGAGATAGCTTAGTCAGTAAAGTGTTTACTATTCAAGCATGAGAAGCTAAGTTTGATTCCCAGCACCTTTGCAAAGGTCTGGGGATGATGGCACCTATTTGAAATTTCAGTGCTGGAGAGGTAGAGACATGAGAATAACTGGTGTTCAGTGGCCAGCTGGCCTGGCCTATGTGATGGATTCCAGGTTAGTGAGAGACACTATCTCAAAAACCAAAATGGATGGTGTTTTAGGAATAACAACTGAGGGTGATCTCTAGTCTGCACACACATGAACATGTGCACCCATACACCGGGAATACACACACACACACACACACACACACACACACACACACACACGGAAAGAGAAAGAAACAAGAGAGAAAGACAAAGGCAGGATCTCATGTAGCCCAAGCTGACTTCAAACTCACTATGTAGCTGAAGATGACCTTGAATTAACTTTTGATCTTTCTGCCTTTAACCCCTCAGTAGTGGGATCATAGGTCTGTCTATGATCAATTTCTGAAATTATGGGGAAGGGACCTAGATCTTGATACCTGTCAGGCAAGCTCTCTACCAACTGAACCACGTCCCCAGCCCAGAGACTGCTTTTGAAGGAACAGCCTCTTCGTCACACTCAGCCTTTAGCACCAAGGCCACCCTGTGAGGCCACTCCCCATATCCACTTCAGCACAATCTCACAATCTTACTATTTCCAAATGCAGGTTTTGTTTTCTTTTGACTAATTCCAGAGGGGACTGTCATCATGGCAGAGCCCACAGCTCACTGACTGCAGTGTTGACAGATCAAGGGTATGTCCAGTGTGCATCATAAAAGAAAAGACACTCCCCAAAACTCCTGGAGGGGACATTACTAAACCCAAGTTTCATAACCAGAAACTCACAGGGATAGAAGCCATTAGCGCAGTTTTCCAATAGGTGATTAATAGTCCTGAAATTACCTGCAAAGAAGGGTTTAACTATCCAGAGCAAAAAAAAAAAAGTCACTTATAAGCCTAAGTAGTAACATGTCCCCGGGCAGTGTGCAAAGTTCTCTTCCATTTAGACAAGTCTGACAGAGCCCATTAGAGTCCACTTTCACACGTCAAATGATGCTCAGGGCTTCCTTGAGAAGCTTAGCAACCTGTGTTGTGAAAAACAAAGAGAAAGACAAAATAGGAGGCAAACACAAAGTTAATATTCTAATTGGATGAAATCATAGACTGTGGGCTTGTAGAATGGATATGTTCCCGTTTCCAACAACCACACCAAAGAAGCAAGAAGACATGAGGGTCCTCAGCAAACGTAATGAGATGGGACCATTTCAGGACCTATAACCAAACCGTCTGAAAGGTACACAGACATTGCTCTAACAGGGCCTAGAGACGAGTTAAAGTAGGCAAACCCTGGCCAACTTCCATTAGGAAGTCTGGTAGGAGTACTTATCTAATCACAGGCCCTCTCTGCCCCTAAAAGGATATATTCCGAATTAGATACATTCTGAATAAAATTAATCAATCAATAAAAATGGCACAAGTTCAAGAAAAAAAGTGAAAGTCTCTCTAATCCTAAAATCACACACACACACACAAATAGTTAAGACTATTAAAGTCAGACTTAAGGAGGAACTTATCTTTCTATTAGGACCAACTTAGTTACAGGAAGAATAGTGGCCACAATGTAAGAAATCAGCATGGAAAGTGAAGATTCAGTCTTTTGAGGGGATGGGAGGAAAGGAATCAACAGGAAAGAATAGGGTGGGGGCCACTATGCAGAAACTCAACTCTATCATGAACTGTAATTGACAGTAGCAGCAAATTAATCAAGAAGCTTGCTGGTTTGATGATAAGGAAGCTGTCACTCTCCCTGCTGAGATTGGCATGCCTCGTGACATGGGTATAATTGATGTCTATTCCATGATACCCAGATCTGTCCCAGAATCTGGGTGAGAACAGCTGATAGATGCATCAAACTTAGACATGAAATGCTAGAGAGGAGAGGATGCAGATGGTCACAGATGTTCTCAGATAAAATAAGATTTTTTTTTAATTATTAAAAGCTGTTTAGCAGATGCCAAATTTAACAAAGGAATGTTTCAGGGTGTGTGTGTTGGTTTGGGAGGGATATCTGAGCTAGGCTGGGCTTTGAGCAAGGACCCTTATCAACCTAAGAGATGTCTGCCGTAACCCTGGTATAATTTTGTATAAGGTCACTATGGCTTCCTCCAGAGAAAGCCTTCTTTTCTATATTGGCAAACTATAAACATGTATTCAGAGAGAGCCATCTCTGTTTAATCTTAAACAATCATAGCAGCTCAAAGGGTGCACTCAAAGGGTCAGATACTTGCCCATACTGAATTTTGTAGGGTCTTGATTTATGATATAACAGCAAAGATACCTATCTCTCTACACAGAGAGCCTTTCAGTATCAACTTTCTGTAGTAGATACACCAGCAAAGGGCTGTGAGATTGCCAAAGGAAGTCACAGGTGACACGCTAGGCAGGGAAGCTACACAGAAGGTTCATTTGGGATAGAGGTCATACACTAAAAGCCACGGGCCAAATCTGATATGCCATGTGTCTTTGTAAATAAAGTTTTATTGACATGTAGCCAAGGCCTCCTTTTCATGTATAGTCTATGCCTGTGTTTGCTAGTAACAGCAAAGGTGAATCACTAGCCAGAGACTACAAAGCCCGCAGAGTTGGAAATCTTTTCTCTCTGTTGGCAGAAAAGTAGCAAATTGATGAGCCATACTATAGGGTCTCACTCTCAGGGCTGTCCCTTGGTCAGGAAGACCTTCCCTTCTCCCAAGATAGCAACTTGAGCATGATTTCACCCATGATTCCATTTACTTTCTCTTCTTTCAGCAAATATTTATTAAGCTCCCCCTCTCTCCACCACTTTTTTTTCTTTTTGTAGAAAGGTATACAACCTCTGTAATAAAAGTCCCTAAAGGCCAGGTTGGAAAGATGACTCAACAGTTAATAGAACATACGATACTCATGCTAGGGGGCTCAAAACCTCCTATAACTCCAACTACGGGGGATCCAATGTCACCTTCATAGGCAACTGTACTCCTGGGCACATACCCCCATACAGACATGCATGAATATACACAATAAAAATAAAAATACATTTTCAAAAATTTGCTTTATTTATAACTAGTGCTTGGTTTATTACTGCTGTTCTCAAGGTATGCTGGGAATACCTTACATTTACTAAGCTCTTTCTGTGTATCATAAACTCAGTGGCAATCTCTTGGCCTGCAGCACAGCCTCCATTTCAAACCCTGTAGCACCAGTAGCCTTCATACCCATTTGACAGATGAGAACACTGGGGCTTGTAGGCACCGTGTCACTCGTCCAAGCTCATAACCAGAGAGTTTTGGGCTACTTAATGAAACCTAGTTTTTTTCCAGAAGCAAAGTTCATGTTATTAGAATGCCCCGGTGCCACTCAATACATTGGTCTGTACCTGATCGTCTCTGACTTGGTGGGCAGAGAGGGAGGAAATAGGCTTAGTAGGTGCTTCTACGAACCATGTGCTTTAACTTAAACCCAGCCTTGCCTGGCAGCTGTGTGAGTGACATCTTGTGAGTGACACGCCCTCTCCAGAGTGGTGCTGGGAAAGCCACCTCGTGATCAGCCACCACACTCCCTATATGCTTATTTTTCTCTTACGGTGCACAAGAAGCTAAAGAGATCCAGTGTCATAGTTCTCAAGAGAGGACAGAACCCAGTTACCTTCTTTCCCTTCTTTCCTCTAGGAGCTATGGACAAAGCTCTCGCAGGGCATTTAATTCCCATGACTTCTTCTTCTTCTCATGACTCAGACTCCTGACACGTGGTAGCCGCTCCAGCTTGAGTTTCCATTCTGATTCTTTCCTAAGCTGAGGACACAGTTGTTTAGACAGCAGATAAAGTTTGTTTGACAAAGCAATTTTAAGCCTAAAAAGGCCCAATCAGCCCCTCTAGGCAAACACCTCCCGGATCAATCTCCTCAGAGCTGGATGGCCGGGTCTGTTACATTGTTGTCAGCGCTCTTTGGATACATAGAGGAGAACTTCCGCCCTCTCCCCAAGCATCCAAGGTCTCCTCTTTCAAAGAAAAAGAACCGAAATCAAGGAGACGGCAGGTCCCCAACCCAGGAGTCAATGAAGCACCCCAAATGAGAAGTTAGCCTGTCATAGATGCCCTGGTATCACTCTACCCATTTCCAAACATCGTCTTCTTTTGGTTACTTTTATTTATGCAGGGCCAGGAGACATACTTACCAAGGTGTGTATACGGAGGCCTGAGGACAACCAGGAGGGTCCGGTCTCTCCTCCCACCACAAGGGCAACATGCTTTAAAATTTATGTTTCCTGTTTCCCCTCTATATGTACATGGAGCTTATGTACATTTGGGGAAATTACACCAACCACAGCACTAAAAGGGAGAGTTTGATATTCCAAAAGAGGTGCCCTCCCTGACTGGATCATCATCCGTAGACCTTTCTTTTTCTTTTGGGACAGGTCCCACTGTGTAGCCCTGGCTGACCTGGAACTTTCTACATAGATGATGCTGGCCTCAAACTCACAGAAATCCACCTGCCTCTGCCTCTGCCTCCCAAGAGAAGGGGTTAAAGGTGTGCACTGCCATGCTTGGTATCAGTAGACTTTTTAAAAAACGCTTTTAATGATCCAAGATGACTATGATTTTTGTTGGGAATCTTGCTGACACAATATGGCTGCCAGTCTGTCCGTGGATCTCGTTTGGCCATGTTACAACCTAATTCCAATACTTCAGATCCCCAGGGTCAATATGATGGACACCCTTAGGGAGGGTGGTGGAGAAGTGGTGAGGGGTCTAGGGCAGAAAGACAAATGGAATTGTCTCATTTGTTGATGGTGCTTTGATTTGGAATGTCAAGATGGAGTCAGGAGTGCAGATCAACAATGCTATGAATGGCCTTCTTGGCTTGGGACCTAATGGGGTCTGTATTCAACTCCCAGTCGTAGTTGAGCTTTGCAGGCTCCTTCATTAGGGTCCAGAAGCCTTTCCTTCAAAGTCAACATGTGTTGTGAGTTTATATTGAAAAAGAGTCTGGAAATTGCTCAGGGACTGAGCCATAATTATGAGGCAAGCACTGACTGCTTAGGAAGAGGCTCAGGCCCTACCACAACTAGAAGGTTGGAAAAGTTTGATTCGGGCCTGCTCAACCTTTCCCCTCAATTCTACTGTGTTTCTTTCCTCTCACTTCTTTAGTTTCTCGACCTTTGGAATGTACTGATAGAAATTTTCAAGCATCATACCCCCCCTACCCCCATTCTAGTTGTGATCTTTACCATATAATTATAACTAATATTTATTTCTTTAATGACTTCTTTCAAATGACTGGCTTGTTGTAGGCCTATCATTACTTTGTCTTGTTCTAAGCATTGATATATGAATTAAACATATGTCCAGACACAAAACAATGTTAAACAGGAAGTTGATGCACCAGTTAAACCCACCCTGGGTACCAACGGCTGATTTTTGGATGCCCTAACACAGGAATGGGGACACTGCCAGCCAGATGCTCACCCATCCTGTCCAGAGAACCCCATGAGGTGGTTGAAGACATCTCCGCAGCTTCTATTCACACAGAGCTGCTAATACCTCAAATGCTTCAAACGTAAGTTTAAAATGGAATCTTTATATTTAATCTTTATTGATGCAAACATTCATTTAAACAACCACATGGATTAGTAACTTTTTCACGACTCTGGCCAAACACCTAAATGAAATGAATCAAGGGAGGGTGGATTTATTTGTACTCATGACCTCAGAGAATGCAGTCTACCATAATAGAAGGATGGATGGCAGCAGGAGCTCTGGACAGCTGGTTGCATCACAGCTCCATGAAGTCTAGAAGCAGAGAGCTCAGCTGGAGCTGTGGTCCATAAAAGGTCTGACGAACCAGCTTCCCACTTCTCCTAGTCTGGCATACTCCTGAAGTCTCTCCTGAAACTGTGCTGCCAGCTGGGGACCACGTATTCAAACAATGAGCCAGGTTGGGGCTGGGGCTATTTCATATTCAAATCATAACGTGTCCCTCCGTGAGAGGCTACACAGCTCTGGTCGAAGTTCTGAGCCTCGGGTCAGACACCGTGTGAGGGCTTCATCATTTTATATATTGAGGTAAAATAGACCTCATCCTGTGGTCAGGTAGGGGTGATTTCCTATTGCATATTTAAATATAGAAATGAGGCCATCCTCTGTTATTTACAGCAAAAGAAGAGAGAGAGGAAGTAGGAGAGAGAGAAAGAGAGAGAGAGAGAGAGAGAGCGCTGCTAGTGAGCAAACTGTCACCCAAGCCCAACTACATTCAAGATTTAAAAGGTTGACATTTCTGGTTTTTCACTTCCTCCTTTTCAAACACCCAGCCCTCCTCATTAACCAGATATCTTTATTCTCTAAATATTTACCACCCAAACGAAATTTACAGTTTAATTTGCTGTATAAAATCATTTATTGACTGATAAACCTCATTACTAAACCCCGCACAGCCCCTGGTACTGCCGACAGTTTTAATTCGTGTAGCAGCAGGCTACTGGGAGAGAAAAACAATCCTGTCAAATTAACGACGGGGGGTCTAAATTATTCAAATACACTAAATCCATGCAGAACCGTTCCCCTGCTC
Organism: Cricetomys ansorgei; assembly: GCA_026225945.1. Lineage (NCBI taxonomy): Eukaryota > Metazoa > Chordata > Mammalia > Rodentia > Nesomyidae > Cricetomys > Cricetomys ansorgei. Next base: position 2,012,719 of record JAMJFZ010003163.1, read on the forward strand.
ATAATTTTTCTGTTGGAGCCAACAATTAACTGGCAATATTCTAACTTAAACAATGACAGCCATTCTAGAAGAATTCTGGGAACAGGTTACCTTCCACCTTCCCATGTTCCCATGTGTCCTTCTGCTGCCTGGGGCACCCACGGAGTGACCTCGGAGGGAGCCCCTTTGAGAGGCTTCCTCTGCCAATGCTTCTCACCTCTGCTGAGCTCAAGGTCCTCTGGGCCCCTTTTCTGTCCCCCAGGTCAGAGGCTACCGTTAGGGCATCAAGGTGTGTGTCTGTGTCCCTAGTGTCCACAGCAGGTGTGTGTTAGGCTGCAATTAGTTAATTGCCTGTGATTCTCTGTGCTTGTGGGAGAAAGGGGGGCTCCCAGTTTCTGCTCTGCAACAGCAACCAAACTAATTACCAAGTTGCTGATGTGGAAGACAGGCCCACCTAATTCAGCCTGTGAGACAGAAAATACCCAGGGGGGAAAGAAAAGAATCCTGAGAAAGTGATCTCAGTTTCAGAACAACACAGTAGGGGGCAAACCATTCCATTGTGTTACATCTCAGACATGACCTGTATACTGAATGACCATGGCTGTGGGTAGCCCCTGTGTGTTCATCCAATTCCCAAAGTCTGAGAGCCTTAGCAATGGTGAGTCTCTGGGTATGACACCCAGTGCCAGAGTTTTTAATGGTGAGTGCGTATGTAGATAACTCAGTTGATATGAAACCATGAGGACATGAGTGAGATCCACGAGAACCGTTGTTAAAAATAATCTTCAGGGTATGGTGTCTATAATACCAGCTGGAGAAAGGAGGGCTCTTAGGATTCCTGTCAAATTGGTGAGCTCCAGGTTTAGGGAGAGACAGACCCTGTTTCAAAAACTAAAGTGAAGAGTAATAGAGGAAGACATCCAATACACTCACACACTCACACTCACACACACCTACACACACACACACACACACACACACACACACACAACCTGCATGCACACAACCCTACACCTATACAAACACACACACACACACACTCACCTGCACACACACACACACACAACCTGCATGCACACAACTCTATACTTACACAAACGCATACCTAAACATACATACACATACCTACACACACATACACCTATACATACCCACACATACACCTGCACATATACACAGACACATACAGCTATGTATAAACACACATACCTGCATACTTCTATACCTACACAAACACACACCTGAACATACATTTACACATACCCCTACACCTACATATACACACACACATACACCTACACATAAACACACACACATGCACACACACACCCTTATACCTACACCTACACACACCTACACATACACACCTACACACACATCTATACGCACACACACACACACACACACACACACCTACACATATCCACACACACCTACAAGCACAAATACACACAATAGTGATCATGACTCTTCTTATATGTATTCTTTTATTAAAAGAAACTGAACACTGAGTGTCAACTGTCTGCCAAACACGTAGAACCAGGTGCATCAAGGCACTAAATGCACGAGGAGATAATAAGTAAAGAATGCTATAGCAAACAGTCCCGGCCAGCTCTGTAGGTCAGAATGTATGAGCAAGGCCATCCCAAGAATCCCAGTACAGACGCAGGTGAACACACTCACACACACTGATCGGGGATCTCCGCATCAAACACAGGAACAAGCCTTGCCACGTCTGCCCAGCTCATTCTTAGCACTTGTGGGTCTGAGAACATCTGTTTCTCTTTTGCCAGATGATGGCACAGATCAGAGAGTGCCAGGCGATAATGGTCATAACAGAAATGCTGTTGCCAATAGTGCAGAAAGGCACCAACAAATATCAGGAAGGGGCATGCTTGGTGGTGCACACAGTGACCCTATCAAAGGCAGCACAGAGCTGAAGGTGCGGAGCAGCTTGGGATGAGTCCGTCTGCTTGCAACAGCCTCAAGGATCCTCTTCTTACTCTCGTTGGGAGACCAATCCGTGCTGTTCGTTTCCCACGTTTTTATAACTTTATTTGCTCTATTAAATGTCTTCTTTTATAGTTATTTTAAACATTTGGAGAACTATGAAAGATAGTATAGTCTCCTTTACTTTATGCCCAACTCTCTCTATTGAACATTGCACATTCTTTTCTGAGTTACTTTTCTCATTGCTCTGACAAAAGCAGCTGAAGGAAGGAAGGTTTTATCTGAATCCATACTTCCAAGGTACAGTCCATCGTGGCAGGGCAGTCATGACAGCAGGAAGACTGGTGACACAGCATCCACAGTCAAGAAAAAGATAAATAACAGTGGTGTTTAACTCCTTTTATCCTTTTGAATTCAGTCTGGTAGCCCAGTCCATGGGATGATGCTATGCTCCGTTATGGTGAGTCTTCTTGCTTCAGTTAACCCAACATAGAAACCGCTTCAGCTTTGTCTTCTAGGTGATTCTAGATCCTGTCCAGGTGACAATATTGACCATCACAACTACTGTGATCCATTTGCAACAGTTAATGAATCGCTATACTTAATGTGGTTCCCTTAGTTTTTATGGCCATATCCTTGTTCTATCAACTATGATATGATTATTTATTTGTTCAACTTTATTGTTTACACATCTATCATCTATCTATCTATCTATCTATCTATCATCTATCTATCATCTATCTATCTATCTATCATCTATCTATCTATCATCTATCTATCATCTATCTATCATCTATCATCTATCTATCATCTATCTATCTATCTATCTATCTATCATCTATCTATCATCTATCTATCTATCTATCTATCTATCATCTATCTATCTATCTATCTATCTATCATCTATCTATCTATCATCTATCTATCTATGTATCATCTATGTATCATCTATGTATCATCTATCTATCATCTATCTATCTATCTATCTATCTATCTATCTATCTATCTATCATCTATCTATCTATCATCTATCTATCTATGTATCATCTATCTATCATCTATTTATCATCTAATCTGTATCTATATGTCTATCATCTATTAATGGCTTCAGAATTAACCTGCACCCTGATACAGCTCTATTTTTATGTAGTCTTTTTATAATTAAAAGAATGTTTCTGGCCTGAGGCACATGTTGGGCACAAGCTTGCAGGAACTCCTTTCACATTAGAGATGCAGTTACTGCCCTGGGCCCTGTTGTCCTTTCTCAGACCTGTGCTTTTAGATAACAGCTCATCGTGCATTAGCAACAGCCCCAGAGTTTGCCCTAGGTCTGTATCTGATGCCCTCAGCAACCTGGGGCACAGTAGAGCACTGCTAACCATTCAGGAATAATCCATGCACAGGTCTATGCTAAGGACAGGCTTGCTGGGATGGAAAGTGACCCAAGTCATTCTGTGATGAACTGAGGTGGGGAGGTCGAGTCCTCAATTCCATTTGTTAGGGACACTTCTCTGAGTGGCATCAAATGAGGTAACATGAGATGCTACAGTGTCTCAGAGGACAGAGGTTTCTTCTAGGCTGGGACAGGTGACAAAGCTTCTCAAAGCAGGTGATCATTTTGCTGAGCTAGGAAGCATCTGTTGAGTATTCAAGTGCAGGCTGGGTGCTGGAAATGTAAAGGAGAGGAGAGGACAAGGTTGCAGATCTCCTGGAGACCCCAGCTAAGCAAGGGAGTCAGGCACTTAACAGCATAAGTGGTCATTAATCAGGTGGGAATAAGATGTGAGTGTCAGCCCTGAGATTGTGCCTTCAAGAATTCCTTTTATTTCCCACTTCTCTGCCTCTACCAAGTTCCTGTGGGAAGGTCTCTGGGAATATTTCAAAGCCCTTAGTTCACTCAGAGAGCCTTGTGCCCTAATGCATGTGCATTAATTCCGGGGTAGGGGGAATCAGGGTACCAGTGGGACCACAAGCATTTGATCCTTTTTTTATATGTAAATGTGACTTTAAATAATATTTTGTAATGACCTGCATTCCTGTTAGGGGATATCTCTTGATGATTAAGCTTTCTCTCTGCAATTACGACAGCCTAGTGATCTTGTTAATTAATGCCAAAGAGGGTTTTTCAGTACCTCATTAAAGACTTTCCCTTTTCAGGGCAGCCAGTGCTCTGGTGCACAGCCACGGGCAGAGGAAGCCATTTGCCTGTGGGTGGAAACTCGTCCGTTTGATCCTCTGCTTCTTCCTTCTTCTCTGGTCTCATTTTTTATGGTATCCCCCCCCCCCTTGTTTTATGTTCTTCTTATTGTCTCTCTTCTTCGGCTCTCTTCTCTTCTTTTTATCCTTTTATTTCAAAATATAGTTGGATCTGGTTCTGAAATATCTTGAATCCACCAAGCAATGTACTTTTCTCTGGGAAGAACAGTTTTAAGTTTAATCTATTTATTCGCGTGTTACTTTTTGTATTTATTTGTGCGCATGTGTGTATGTTCGGTGTGGAAGCCAGAAGTGGACACTCGGTGCCTTTCTTCTATTGCTATTTCCCTTGGTTTTTGAGACAGGGCCTCTCATTGAACTCAGACTGGCTGCGCCATCAAGCTTTAGGGTAAATCTTTACCCCTGCCTCAGTGTTGTGGCTACAGACATGTGCTGTTGAGTGTGGCCTTTACGTGTGGGTGCTAGGGGTGGCAACCTCAACCCTCAAGTTGCAAAGCCAGATATATCTACCAACTGAGCCATCTCCCTGACCTTCAATTTTGCTTTAATCCCAATACTTTCTATCGGATGCATTTTGGCTGAGAATCTTCGCTGTTTCTAACTCTTTTCCAGACACTAACAGATTACCAAGTAACATCTTTGTTTTGTCCAATAGAAATAGCCATGGATGAAATGATGGTTGAAGGTCTAGTGCAGTTTGTTAACGCTGTCTCCCTTACTGCAGGGCATTAAAGCTGACTGGCAGTCAGTGTCCTGAAAACCAAATCTTAACCCTTGGTCACTCTGTAAAAACGTAATTGTTTTTAGAACCCAGACACAGCCATCATTCACACATCCCTCTTGGCTGCTTTGGTGCTCCGATGGTTGAGCAGGTGAGACATTTTTGTCCCACAAAGCCTAAAACGTTTATGATTTGTTCTTCATAGACAATGTTTGCCGACCTCTGATAACTTCTGTCATTGGAGATTCTGATGTCCATGACATAGTCAAACTATAAAAGTAACCATGTTTAATTTTCTTTCATTTTTCCTGCCCCCAATGCATTTGATCTTAGAATATTCTTTCAATTCCTTTTTTTTTTTTCTTGTAATTCTTTGAGCCAGGGTCTCACTATGTAGCCCTGGCTGGTCTGGAGCTTACTATGTGGATCAGATTGGTGTCGTTTTCACAGAGATCCACCTACCTCTGACTCCTGGAAGCTGGACCAAAAATTGTACACCACACCACCTGATTCAATTCACTTTTTAAAAATGAATCAATTCGGGAACATTTTCTCTGTTAATGCTCTCTTTCCCTGCTTGGTATCAAAGTCATCTCTGTAATTCTTGCCTTTTGACTAGGTTTTATAGTAAACCAAACATTCCGCTCCCAGAAATTACAATCCAGCCCCCCTCTTGGCCACTGTTAAAATTTTCAACAAGAGCCTAGACATGTGGAACCCAAGTTCCTTCAGGGAGTGGGGAGGAGCTTGAGTGGTCTCTCTGTAGGCTTTCTGCTCTTGCTTCATCTGACTCAACATAAAGGAAACTCACTGAGATTAGGATTCCTTATTGTAAGCCATTGTTGAAGCTGACATTGAACTGATCTGACTTTGAACATAAGCTAGACCTAAGAGACAAGTCAAGGCCATGCTGGAGATCTCCAGAGGCGTAGATTTTCACGAGGGCCCAAGACACCTGAGAGAGGTGTGACAGGGTGGATGTCTCCCTCGTCCTTCAAGGTAAGGAAGGTGGTTTGGATTTGGAGAATCACAATTAGCATTTGATGAACACAGTACAGTAGAAACAGCCTGCAGGTCAATTACTAGCTCGGCTACTTCTTCCCTTCTCATCCAGAGGTCTGAGCAAAGCAGAGAGTGCCACAGGGGGATGTGGAGGCAGATGCTACCTCACTTACATTGGATGGGCATGGATCCAGTGGCCAAATGCCATATAAAAGGACATTACTAAGGGTCTCCAGATTATGGCTGAGGTGAAGGGTCAATGTGCAAAGGCCAAGTATGACAGGCATATTTCCACCCAGTCTTAAGAATGTTTGCTTTAACTCCCAAGAATACAGAGAGCGACATGCCTATTGTGTTATATGTCAAAAGGGATTTTGCAAACTCTCCTAATTTACTTTTTATTGCTATAATAAAGGCCATGGCCAAAAACAACTTGAGGAAAAAGAGTTTATTTTATCTTACAGCTTAAAGTCCATCATGGAGAGAAATCAAGGCTGGAACTCAAGGTGAGGAACCTGGAGGCGGGAGCAAAGAACATGGAAGACTGTTGCTGACTGGCTTGCTTCCCTTGGCTTGCTCAGCCTGCTTTTTTATACAACCCAGGACCACTGTCTGCCTTGACACTGTCCCTAGTGGGCTGGGCTCTCCTACATCAGTCATCAAGACAACACCCCACAAACTTGCCTACACGCCAATCTAATGGAAGAATTTTCTCAGTTCATGTTCCATCTTCCCAGATGACCCTAGATTGTACCAAGCCAACAACAACAATAAAGCCCAAACCAAAACAACGACAACAAAAACCCAACTATCCAGCACACGCTATAAGGAAGGTCCTTGATGCTTTGATAGCAAAATAGGGGAAGCAAGGGGTTTTTCTGCAACTGATGGCAGGAAGGGGCATCAGAGTAGTGTGACTCTTCGGAACAGATTGACGCACTGCTGCTGGCTTTAGGAACGGAGGGAGTCGCGTGTAAAGAGAGAAGTCTCCTAAAGCTGCCTGCAGCCCGCCGCGTATCAGTCCCTCAAACCACAAGGTACTAAACTCTGGCAACAGCTTAAGGATGCTGAGAGTTCCTCATAGCTTAGACCTTGTGAGGCTGATGAGAAACTAATAAAAGGCCCTCCGGCCACAAAGTATCCCTGTTCCACAGAACTGCAAGCTGCCAGATGCGTTTTGTTTAAACTCATAGGTTGGTAGCCAAGTAAAGGGACCCAGATTTCCTGAGTCTCAGAGTTTGAAGGTCCCCTGGGCGAATGTTGGACATACTGTAATGGAGAGAAAAAGCAGATGTAAGAAGCACAGGTGAGGATGGACCTTCACGCAGCCAGGTGTGAAAATAGAAACTGGCCTTGGGATACATTAGAAGACACTGTTCCGAGGCCAAATTGGACAGGTGGGATTAATTTGAGCAAGTGAGACCAATTTGGAGAGGCAAATTACCTCTGTGGGTAATGAGCTTGCTTCTACATGCAGTGCGTTAAAGTCCACCTGGGCGGAGGGTGGGGTTAAGCCAGGAGCTGAGAGAGGCAGATAGACCACCGAGGATGCCAAGCAAGGGAAAGTTTTAGATGGGAAAAGAGGAAGATGCAAGGAGCAGCTCCCTCCAGGAAGCTGCCCTTAAGCTAAGGCCTAAAATGTGAATCCTAGTGGGACACTAAGGTTCTTTGTAGGGCAACGGGAACTGCAGCAGCGACGGAGATCACAGGAAGTCCCAAAGCTACACACCCGAAGTGCTGAATAGCACTCCTCGATTTAGAGAGACAACAACCTTGGTTACCTCCAAGCTAAGTCTTCAGTTGAGACTTGTCAGTCACAGGGGCTTGTCTGAGCAAATGTCTTGCATTTATTGCAGGAAGGCTCTGTTCCTTGTCTACTTAACATACCTCCTATCTATTATCTACCTATCACCCATCTATCAATTATCTGTGTCTATCACGAATCATCTTTCCAACCATCCATTCATCCATCTATATACATCTATGTGCATATGTATATGTTTACAAACACATACACACGCACCCTGATGTTTACCATCTGAAAGCATTATGTTTTTCTTCAAGCAATTTTACTTTTTTTCCATTTTTTTTTTGAACCAGGAGATCACACTAGAAATGATGTTAGGGTTATTTTAATTAAACCACGGTTACCACTGCTCCGTTGATTGATCTTAGAAATATTTAAGTGGAAGAACGGAGATGGCTGAGAGAAGCTTTGTCTGTCTGTTTCTGAGAAGTCCAGTCATAAGCTTAAAAGGGAAGAGATTTAGCAATTAATTTAAACAAGAAAGAAGCCGGAAGGTGGTTTTCTGCTTAGTGCTTGATTGCTCTTTTCCTCTTGTCGGTGTGTCCACAAGTCCAGCTAAGGCCAGTTTCTCTGCACTGAGTGAAGAGTTCACATTGTGAACTTGTAGACACTATCTGGAAGCTTCTCACATAACATTTTCATTTGAATAAAAACCTAAGACATAAGTGAGTGCTGTTTATTACTATGACTCCCCTGTAACAGGAATGGACATAGACTTTAAATATAATTTCCTTCCAGAAGTTATGTTATTTGTTCACATAAACATTCATGGAATTCACCAGAACACACAAAAAACAAGCCTGTTGTGTGGTCTATGTAGAAGCCTGTCTTATCCTGTAAATTTTCCATTGGGGCGGAGAGAGGGCTCCATGGTCAAGTTTTAACCTTTTTCCCTCAAATTTAATTTTTGCGGCTTGGCTTCATAAAAAGCAATTTTTTTTATGATGGTTTTTAGGTAGCCATAATTGAAAGAGAAAATTCTCACCCTCGAAGAGCCTCCCCGGATAGCTTTCTTTGACATTGATATGTCTCTGCTTGGCCAGAAGCCGTGGAGATAGATCCCCTCATGTTAGATAGTTCATTGTTCTTTGCCAGGTCTACACACAGGGAGCTGAGAACCAAGGCAATTATGCAAATAAGTCAAACAAAAAAAAGCCACGAACATGCTCCAATAAGCTAGGGCTTCAGTTGACAGTGGTCTTGACTTGACTTGTCCAGATAATTGCCTCAAGTTCTTCATGACCATGACTGCCCTGCAAAGTATGTGAGCTCCTTCAGAGCATGTTTAATTTTTTTTTCTCTTTTAAACAATGCTGCTATCTTCTTTAAGGGAAAAGGATAGAGGTGGATCCTGATATCCCTTAGCCAGATGCAACTGGCTCTGAGATCATACTGCAGTTTAGCAAAGTGACTTGACCAGGAAGGAAGCCCAGAAAAACCAGGCATGGGACACTGGGAAAGCAGAGAGAAAGCACTTCATTGGTACCTCTGCTTTATCTCTACTGCAGAACTCCAGTGGGAACCAGGCTGAGGGTGCTCAGTGGGGCCTTAAGTCTTTCATATTCCTGCGTAGATGGCCTCCCAGCCACAGTCAATACACTCAGGCAAACATGCAATGTCTTCCTGCAAAAACTGGCAGCCATCCATGGACAAATCCCAAGGAGATGTCAAGGGTTACCAACTCTACTTATAGACTTCCTCAAGCCCAAAGACTTCAGTTTTTTTAATCCCTCAACTCTCAGTCAGACTTACTTCCATTCGGTTCTGTTTTGCTTTGAGACACTATTTTATTCAATCAGAGCCTGCTCCTGGGGAGTGGGGTCAGCTGTGCTCTGGATCCTATCTAGCCCCTTCCTTAAGCTGCTAAACTCTTCATGTTTGGCAACTCCAAATTAAGGTGGGACAATAGCATTAGCCCTCTGACATGGCCTCGTCTCCTTTGTTAGTCTGCTAAATTCAGAAACTCACACCCTCTGAGCTCAGGGATGCTTCCCCTCTAAGGTCTATAAATGTAAGGCTTTTTCTTTGTTCTCTGTGATGCTGATGTATCTCCACTATATTCCAGCTTCCTCTGCTATGAGTGGCTGGCATGATCAAAGGACTGATCAACTGATACCCATCTCAGTACCTCTCTCTACCAAGATTGGAAAGAGTTTTTAATATTTAAAACAGATAGGTGTCACGTAGCCCAGGCTGACCTCTAACTCACTATATAACTGAGTGTGACCTTGAACTTCTGATCAGTCTTCCTGCCTATGTCTCCCAAGTACTGGTATTTCAAATACAGGCCACCACAGCCAGTTTAAAACTGTGCTTTGTCCTAACTTAGGGCAAAACTAGGTGATTGCATGTGAAGCTGAAGAACGTGTGCTCTGAAGAAGGAACCTTCCAGGCAGGCGTGCTTCTAACTCTCCAGTTTCTTTACAAACTTACTTGTTACTCAAGACACCACAGTTTAAAAAAAAAAGCAAAACACTTAGGTGATGGGCTATTATTCATCTTCAGCCTCCTTTTATATCACTAACTCTGAAATGCTGTGGATTTTCTCTCTCTCTCTCTCTCTCTCTCACACACACACACACACACACACACACACATATATAGATATATAAATATATATGTATATATACATATATATTTCTGTTTTAACTTTAAAACAGACAGACCTCACTCTATCTGATCTTAACTTGTAAACATTTCTGAAGCCTTTGGCTCAAGGCACTACAATTCTGCCCAGAATTTTTCTTTAGCCAAGCCAGGCCAAATCAACACGTTTGTTGAGCACTTAGCATGCATCTTGATTCCACAAGATAAATGCTTCTAAACCACACACTGTGCTATTTGCTCAAGATAACTTCTTTTAAAACCTTGTCCGTGGCGTTACTGGCAAATATAGTCCGTGAGGAAATGGTGAGAGAACTCCTAATGGGTTGTGGGGTAGAAATGGCAATTGCTTCATATTTTGGTTCATGTAGCATTCTTAGAAAACCTGAGTACACAGAGCTCAGGAATAGCCACTAAAACAAAACAAAACAAAATTAAAACAACAGCAACAAGAACAACAAAATGAAAGACTGTTTTGATTATGACTTCAAGAATATTTGAGATTATCGACTTTGCTCAAATATGGTGTGTTCAGAAATTCTGGAAACTGTTTTGAGATCTACTTGTACAGACACCCATAAGAGAGCTTGGAAGGGAGTACTGTGAGCTTGTTACTCTTAACAGGCAGAGAATCATTTAATTATGCTTTTAATTGGTCATATATTCTGAGACCCTTGACTGGCTCTTTCCAGCAGTCTGTGTCTCTGAGCCCCTGGCCAGGTTCTCTTATCTTCATCTATTGTACTTCCTGGATGAATATTTGTAGTGTGGTTTTCTTTGAACCAGGATGATATGGGATAGCTCATGTAAAATATATCCCCTGACATATTTCACTGACTGGAACACAATGGTTAATCATTAATGCCTTTTGACTTTGTGTTTTCTTTATTGTAACACAGAGTAACTGAGAGAGAAAATGTGTAGGGTAGAGAGGCGGGGGAGAGAAGGGAGAGGGAGAGAAGTTGGAGAGAGAGAGAGAGAAGGAGGGAGTGGAAGAAGGAGAAGAAAAAGAGACATCTATGGTGATTTATACTTAACATCATCTTGCAGGTCTTATTCAGTTGCATACAGGAGGAAATGAAATGTAAAGACACTTACAGAGATGGCTCACTCAGTAGGTAAACATTCTTGCTGCCAAACCTGATGACCTGTCGAAGGAGAGAATCTGTTCCTGAAAGGTGGCCCATAACTCCCAATGGTACACACACACACACACACACACACACACACACACACACACTGAGTATATAAAGCTAATGAAATATTTTTAAAACTTTTAAAGTAAAAAGCATGAAGAAATGTAACTATCATTAGATTTCCTGCTAGAAAAAATAGAAACTGCAATGAATCTACGAAGTGTGAGAACCACTGAGGCAATTCAGCAAGATTGTTAAATATAAAGTCTGTATTAACACATCACTGTATTCTATATGCCAACACCAAATACCTCAAAACTGACACTAAAACACTTGTAACACAAACAATAGCATCACATAGTTCAAACACTTGGGAATGAGTTAAGTTCCCAGTCCTGAGCCTTAGAGTAAGATGTGCAAGACTGTAACACAGAAAATTATAAAACACCAAAGACTTAAATGAATGTAACGTGCCAATTGCTTCTGAACAATATTCAATACAATCTTGATTTTTAAAACACACACACACACACACACACTAAAATTTGTAGAAGAATTTGAAGGGTTAAAGTTAGCTAAAAAATCCTGAGGAAGAATACAAGAGGTGATTAACTTATATGATCAGATTCCAAGCCAGGTTACAAAGCTACAGCAAACTAAACTATATGATGTTGGTACAAATACAGATAAGTAAATGACAAAGAGAAATGGAGTCAGGAAACATAAGTTTACCCTAGTTAGCTTTCGTTGTCTAATTGACAGAGCCTAGAGTCATCTGAAAGGAGAGCCCCAATTGAAGAGTGCATAGATCACTTTGGCCTGTGGGCATCTCTATGGGCACTGTCTGGATTGTTAATTAATATAGGCGCTCCCAGCCCACTGTAGGCAGCACCATTCCCTTGAAAAGTGGCCCTGAACTGTATAAGAAAGATAGCTGATTATAAGACAGCATGATAGCTAGCAAGTAACATTTTCTATGATCCCTGTTGTACTTCTTTGTCTATGAATGAGTGAGTGCCTTGGTTGAAGAAAATAACAAGCAGGCCTGCCTTGAGGTCCTGCCTTGATTTCCCTTAGCTATTTTATTGACTGTGATCTGAAATTGTAAGCTAAAAGAAAACTTTACTCCTCAGTGTTTTTAATCACAGGGAAAAAAAAAGAACAAAGAAGAAAGAAAGAAAGAAAGAAAGAAAGAAAGAAAGAAAGAAAGAAAGAAAGAAAGAAAGAAAGAAAAGAAGAAAGGAAGAAAGAAAGAAAGAAAGAAAGAAAGAAAGAAAGAAAGAAAGAAAAGAGAGGAAGGAAAAAAAAGAGAGGAAAGAAGAAAAACAAACTAGAACAGCTAGCCTGGATTGAAGCGAGAAAATGAATGGCCTTCTCAATAATCAGTGCCAAATCCACTCATAGTCACACAGAGAAAAACACAGTGTGGTTTGTACTTAACACCATCCACAGTAAGTAAACATGTAAATCTAAATGTAAGGGTTTTTTTTTTAACTTTGAATAAAACACACACTCAAGGTCTACATGTGAGTGCTGGTGCCCTTGGAGGCCAACAGAGAGCACTGGGTCTCCCTGGAGCTGGAGTTGCAGAAGGGAGTTGTGAACCATCCAATGAAAGTGCTGGAAACAACTCAGATATTTTAGAAGAGCATCATCTGCTCTTCATCACTGAGCCATCTCTCCAGCTTCTATGCAGAGGATAGAAGCTTTGAGAGAATTTTGATGAACTTAGAGTAAGAAAAGTGTTCTTAATCTAGACTTACAAAACACAAAGCCTAAAGAAATAAATTGGTAAAATAACCTGGAAAACTAAAGGGTGTGGCTGGGATGACAGATAGATAGGTTAACTGCCTGCACAAGCATAAAGACTCGAGTTTAGATACCCAGGACTCATACAAATGCTGAATGTGCATCGATAACCCTACTGTAGAGAGGTGCAGGGCAGAGATAAAGTTTCAGCACCAGCCTAGTCAAATGAGGAGCTACAGGTTCACTAAGAGACCCTGTCTCAAATACATAAATAAATAAATAAATAAATAAATAAATAAATAAATAAATAAATGAAAAAAGTCAAAAGAGAAAAGGCAGAAAGAACAAAAGAGCTAAGCATGAGGAGGAGTGCTGTGAAGTACTGAATTCTAGACAGGATAAGGCTATTGTGAGCATGAACTCACAGCAACTGTGGTTACCTGAACAAGATCTATACAAGATCAAGCCAGTCACAATTCCTGCATGGACTGGTGAGGCGCTCTCCAGGCCTGGACCCTACTGAGGTGCCATTGCTTACCGGATAGATGCTGTGGGAGGGAGACTCATTCATTTCTGAGTGTACGGGTACTTCCGTGTGGAGCAGTGTGGAGCCGTCTCTCCATCCAAGCACCAAGTGAAAGCCCTACCTGGGCTTAGTAGGTTATCAAAAAAAAAAAAAGAAAAAGAGGAAGAGAAGAAAAAGAAGGAAGAGAAGGAAGAGACATGACAATTGGATGACAGTAAGTTGGGGAGAAGTAGGGGCACATATTGTCATATTTCATTGTAAAAATTTATGAAAAACTTAAAGAATAAGAACATAATGACAAAATGCAATATGGCACAGGACTGGGGAAGACACTCGCTGTCAAGTTGTGGTTTCCACGTGCATGGTTAAATGTGCATACTTTCCACATGTTCAGGTTACAGGTTCAAACACAGAGAGAGAAAGAGCGAGAGAGAGAGGAGAAACAAGGACCTTTGTTTATATTTTACAATATCCATCAAAAGAATGAAAAGGCAAGCTATACAGTAGATGTTTTGTCTAGAAGGAAGAAACTCTAGAAAACTCTAGAAAACTCTAGAAAGTCCACAAGAGATTTATTGATGTTCCAATTTCTGGGCAGGATTAAACAAACTTGGGAGGGCACTTGAGTTGTTCAGTGACTTGAGTTGGGAGGATGATGGGATGGAATAGCACCAACTCCATGTTTTCTCTGAACCAGCTTACTCATCAAAATCACTCATTTGATTTGAGGAACAAAACAAAAGCTGAAAGAGAAAGTTGACAGGATAAATACATCTAAAATCAAGCAAATAAACAGATAAGCAACGAATCAGAACTTAGACATCCTTTTTGGATCTAATAAAGTCGAGGACCTCAGGATGGGTGCTTGGAATGGTGGTGTGATTTCCACTGCTGTTATCAAGAGACACTTGTCCTGCAAGTCACCGCTTATGACCTGAGGCTGACAGTGGGGCCACCTTGCTGGCAGGGCTCCGGAGAGAATATACCAGTCCAATCAGACTTACAAAAGGAGACAGTAATGCAACAGTGCCAGCTCACAGTTGCTCTCGTATGCTCACCTAATACACTTGCTCCCAACTAGTCATTGTTCCACTGTAGTTGCTCAAAATCAGCTCTCATGATCCAGGTTTGGAGAACTGACATCCGTGGAAACTGATATCCATGGATATCCACAAGTCAGATCCCTCTGCCCCACCACTGGCCAGACAACTAACAAAATTAGATACACTGGGAATGGAGAAATGGGTTGGCAGTTAGTGGTGCTTGCTGCCTTTACAGAGGAACGGCGTTAACAGGACAGCACACATGTCAGCCAGATCGCAACTCAGCTGTATGGGATCTGATGCCTTCTTCTGGCCTGTGTGGGTACTACACACTTATGGGCGTACAGAGCACACAAACACACACAAATAAGAGTGATGGAAAATTTTAAATATATATTTAAAAATAAAACACGTAAATACCTCACTAAAAAGTGAACATGCTATTGGTATTACTTACAAAGATTGGTTTTCTGGGATAATGTCTTTCTATGTTAGTAACGCTGGTCGTGAAGTAATTCTCCTGCTCCAGCCACCTCATGGGTGCTGTGATTACAAGTACCCCTTGTCCCCATTTCAAAAAGGAAAATGTGAGTATGTACTTGTATAAAGAGAACAATCTCAATTTAGAACTATTTTGAGTTCCAAAGGACTGAAAGCCACCCACTTTAATTAAAAATAAGAATCTTATTGTGTTTGGATTCAGTGGAAGTGAGGGATTTAAAAAAATGATTTTTGTTTTAGGGGGTCAATAAAATTTTATTAATTTAATTAGTTGCTATCAATTTTTAAATAAGTTGTGGCTTAGATTAAATGTGCTTCCTCTCCCAGTTCTCTTTCTGCACTCTTTCTCTGAGTGCATTATTGGGTTGGGCTTATGATTTTGTTATTGTTCTTTGCAGAGGGAACACCTTTTGTGGTTAAAAATCAAGAGGGAGTTTGGTGCTGAAATTATGAATGTCATTCCCAGTGACATGGGGAACGAAAAAATGGCATATGAAATCAGGAAAGAACAGAATTTGGCTAGATACAGGAAGAGACTTCCGTGCAGTGACTACTATCCTATGCTGCTTGCCCCCAGTCTCATGTTCAGGGAACAGAGGTGGTAAAGCTGGAGCCAGATTAGTGAATGTTTGGAGTCCACTTTCCATGTAGGTGTGTGGCCTGGAGGGGAAAGTGGGGCAGAGAAGAGGCAGGCTAGGTGAGACACACATGGTCCCAGGTTCCAGGTTCTGATGAGGAGTGCTTTGTGGCAGGGATGAAATAAACACAAAGTAGGTTAAATTTTGAAGAATGAGAATTCTCTCGCTCACTTGGACTATGTATACTCTTCAGAATTTGGGATTTGTAATTAAACGACATCACAACTTAGAGGCATATTTGATTCTTTCTTGGGTGTAGCAGGGACTAATGTACTTAAAGCCATGCATTGAGAATGCTTATGTGTGTTGCTTAGTTCCTTTGAGCTTAGACCACACTGTTTGTGTGTGTGTGTGTTTGTGTGTGTTATTGTTTGTGTATGTATGTGTGTTTGTGTGTGTGTGTTTGTGTATGTTACTGTGTGTGAGTGTGTGTGTGTGTGAGTGTGTGTGGTGTGTATGTTTGTGTGTGTGAGTGTGTGTGAGTGTGTGTGGTATGTATGTTTGTATGTGTGAGTGTGTGTGTGTGTGTGTGTGTGTGTGTGTGAGTGTGTGTGTGAGTGTGTGTGTTTGTGTGTATGTTTGTGTGTGTGTGATGTGTGTGTGTGTTGTGTGTGTGTGTGAATGTGTGTGTGTGTATGAGTGTGTGTGGTGTGTATGTTTGTGTGTGTGAGTGTGTGTTTGTGTGTGTGAGAGTGTGTGAATGTGTGTGTGTGTGTGAGTGTGTGTGTGTGTGTTTGTATTCAGGTGCATGTGAATATGAACATGAGAATGGAGCCCAGAGGACAGTCTTGGACATGGTTCAGGCAACATCCACCTTGTTTTATTTATTTATTTATTTATTTATTTATTTATTTATTTATTTACTTATTTATTTATTTATTTATTTAACCATATATCTGAGGAAGGACCGCTCACTGACCAGGAACTGGTCAAGTAGGCTAGACTGACTGACCAGGGACCTGCCTGTCACAGCCTGTGTTCTCGTCTCTCCAGCCCTGGCGTTACAAGCACAACTGTCAGCACACCCAGCTGTTTAAACTCAGGCTCTGCAGATCAAATTCAGCTCCTTGTGCTTAGAAGACAAACACCTTACTGACTTAGCCACTTCCTCAGCCCACGGACCACATTTTCAACACACTTAAAACAATATTAATGTTCGACAGGACTGTGAAGTACAGAAAGACCAGTCTAAGAAGTGTGGTGGTAGAAAGAACATGAGCTTACAGTTCAGATCCAGACTAAATTCTATCTCTGTCTGATACATCAGAAGTCAAGTGCAGTTGGGCAGCTCACATCTCTGAGTCTCAGTTTCTTTATCTACTGAGTCAAAGGCCCTCATATTGAGCAGATAGGAGGTTGGGAGTACGGAGATCCGCAGACAGGCATAGCACTGGGCACATCATAGATATCAACAGAAGAGGAGCCTGGGTTCTACCTGTGCAGGAACAGGTGTGATCCAGAGGAGGCTCTGACCTCACAGGGAAGGTGGGAAGGCTACCAATCTAAGAAGAAGGTGCTGAGAGAGCTCAACTCAAGAAATTTCAAAAAGTAAGGACAGAGAGAGTTCATAACGGTCCCAGAAGCTGCCATTTCTCCACACCACCATGATGCAGAAGTATATTTTTAATTATGTTTAAAACAGTTGTTTTTTTTTTTTTTTGCATTGTTTGGTGAAGAGCTGCTTAGGCCTTGGCATTTTGTATGGTCTGCAGGTGTTGGCTTTATGTACAAGATGTTTGATTCCTCATGATCTGCGAGTGCTATCAGTAGAACACCTGAGGAGCTTAGGTATTGAAAACAAAACAAAACAAAAAGAACACCTGAGATGAGAGGCTCAGGGTTCCACTGTCTAGTATGGCCCCTGCCATGATGGTAGTTCCCTCTGCTAAGGTCTGGCAGGGTTTATATCTATGAAAATAGCTCCTGGTTTTGTTGGTGAGCCGCCACAGTAGCGGTACAACTACACACCACCCTTCCTGTTTTTTGGAGGCAAACTTCAGAGGCTTATGTCACCTTGCTGACCCTCATTTTTATCAAAAGGATTATGTTTGTTAGTGATAATTTGAGGGCTCAGAAAAAAAATTAGTGTTGGAAATGCAGGCTACATGTGCACACAGGGTTAGCTTCCTGGGCTTACTAAGTGACTCTGTTTTCTTCTCTTTCGAGTGACCTGTAAAGCCAGGATTCTGTCTCCAGGAGTTTTCTCAGGTCTAAAATAACAGAATTAAATGAGATGATGTTTCTACAAACCTGGGCATAAATAATAGGAGAGAAGGGAGAGGCTGTTTGTGTCATGGTGATCAAAAGTTGTTGGTTCATTTCACTTTACAGCTTTTTTCCAGGGTGGGGACAGCCTGAGGGAGGCCGGCCTTGGGATTAGTATCCAGGGGTCTGTCCTTAGCTCTGCAGTCATTTCACACACAGCACTGAATTGGCTGAAGCAAAGTACAGGACGGGTTCAGATCTCCATTACTAAGCAGTTTGCACTGTGCTCTGTACCAGGTATTGTGTTAGTGTAGTGACTAGGAGGATGAGGAGTAAGAAGGAGTCATCACCCTCTCTGAATTGACTTCTGAGCTGAGGAGTGAGAGCAGATATACACGCTAACTGTTCATTAAACCACCCAGCAATGAATGCTAGGATTATCGATGCCAAATATTGAGAATGCTGTCTGAGCACATGATAAGACTCAATGTGCCTTGATTACTATGACAGTCAATATAATAATAATAATTATAATTACTATTATTATTAAACATCAGGGTGGGTTTGGAGGAGGGGATGACTCATTTTTGCCTGGAAGCTGAGAAAAAAAACTTCATAGAAAAAAAAAAGGTCTTTAGTCTTGCAAAGATATAGTAGTATTGTATGTTTCGAGTGGGTGGGAAGGGAGCTGGAACCAATCACGTGGAGATAATCATGGTTAAGCAAGGAATGAAGGTGTATGTGTCAGTGGACAACTAGCAGGAGTTGGCTCTCTCCTCTACTCTGTGGGCCCTAAGGATGGAATCAATTCCTGCAAGGTGTCCTCTGACCTCCACTCTTGTGCTGTGACATGTGTGCACACACATAAACTAAATAAATGTTACAAAAAAAAACACATTACTACCAGCTAGTTCCAATTCACAGTCTGTCTTGATATAGTCTGACATCCTTGTCAAACTGCCAGGGGAAGTCTGGGAGAAGAGGAGCTACAGAGTACACTGCAGCCATTGTGTGCGATTCTCCAATGTGACTACTCGCACCAATACTGAAGCTCAGCGTTGGGCATCTTGGGAGAGCACCAAATAATGAAGCACGAAGTGAATAGAAGCCTAGAACGAAATGTCTATAAACAAGATTCTTAACGTTACTGCCAAAGGTGCTACGCTTACACTTAGACTGAGTTACAGATTAGACTGCAATGTCTCAGAAGGCTAAAGTTGTCACCTGCAGTGGGAGGAGTCATGGGGAATGTTTATCTTCTCATTTGTAATTTCACCAGTGGGGAAGTGGAGGCAGCATGCCCCTAGTCAGCAGACAATGGCTACTACATAGCCTCCTGGATTTCACCAGTGCTTCCCTGAGCTTGAAAACAAAGCTGTGGCACCTCCATTTGGTAACTGGAGAGCTGGATTGTCTCTAACAAAAGTGATCAGAGTTCTTGTGCAAAAAAGTCATGGTGTCCAGCGTGGTAGAGGAATTTTACCTTGGGCCATGGGCTATAAACTGGGCCTTAAGGCACCCAAATGCTGTGATATACGGAAGAGAGACACATTACCTGAAAGTTCTGCTCTTCAAGAAGCATTTGGTTTCCCCCTTTCTGAACATCTGTCACCCACTGGTGCCTCATCTGCGTGTTGATGTCTCTTGAAGGGAAATGAGATGCATCAGGCTAGCCATCTCTTTGGGGACAAGCTTGTAATCACAGACATGATAGTAATAATAGTTTCACCTCACTAATGCAGAATTTGGTTATAATCCACTGCATTTACAGATTGGAAAACTGATGCTGGGCAAGATCACCTAAAGCCAACTATATTAGTTGATTTCTCATTGCAGTGATAAAACCAGCCTGACAAAGCAACTTAAAAGAGAAAGGTTTACTTTCGGCTTACAGTTCCAGGGGATACAGTCCATCAGAGTAGGTCACATGACAACAGGAAGGGAAAGCACGGAGGCAGAAACAGGAGGCGGACTGGTCACATTGCACACACACTCTGGAAGCAGAGAATGAATACAGAGAGGGACTAGGCTACAGAGTTTCAAGGCCAGCAACAGTGACTTAATTTCTCTAGGGAGGCTGTGCTTCCTAGAGGTTCTAAAACCCTTTCCAATTGGCTCCAACAGCTGGGATCAAATGTTCAGATACATTAGCCTTTGTGGGGGATATTTCACATTCAAACCACATCATTCCCACATGCTAGAGATGAGCACGGAGTCCTGGGCCATCCAGTTCCAAGGCCTGGGAGTGTGACCAGCAGATGACTTCTATCATAGGGTATTCCATTAGGGAACCAATCAAAATCTTTGATATTGCATCTTACTGAGCCACATAATTCCCAATGAGAGCAGCATTACCTGATATGTAATTTCAATGTATGTGTGTGTGTGTGTGTGTATGTGTATATATGTGTATGTATGTGTGTGTATGTGGTGTGTGTGTATGTGTATGTATGTGTGTGTATATGTGTGTGTGTGTGTGTGTGTGTGTGTGTGTGTGTAGCATGTCTGTGCACATGCATGCTCCTTTGTGGGCAAATAGAAGCCAGAGGAAGGTCAGGTGTTCTCTGTCACTCTCCACATTGTTCTTTGAAACAAGGTCTCTCACTGAACCTAGAGCTTGGCTAGGGGCCAGCAATGCCCCTCCCCTAACGGGGCTGTGGTTATAGGTCTGTGTGTTTGTATGGTACCACACTTGGCTTTTTATTTACATGTTAGGATCTGAACTTGGGTCCTTATGATGGCTCAGAAATCACCCTTAGCATTAAGCCATCTCTCAAGCTCCATGGTCTTTTTCTTTCTGGATGAGAACACAGAGTAAAATTGCTGTGCTAAGTAACGGAGAGATCGGAGAAGTGAACAGAGGTGTTCTCAGCTGGGATCTGAATGAAGAACTCCAGGCATTCTGTGGCATGGTGGGTGGTCAGCACATTAGGTCCTGGCCAGGTGCCAAGTCCTATGTTCTCTGTGGCTGGTAGTATAGGAACCCAGTTCCACAGCAGAAAGACCTCTCTGAGCAAGCTGTGTGCCCTCAGGCTAATGCCTGACCTTCTCTGATCCTATTTATTTGACTACAAAAATTGCCAAGAACAAATATAGTGGTTTGCAGAGCGTCTCTAGTCTCAGCCATGATCCCCCCCCCACACACACACACATAAGAGAAGGAAGAGGGGATGCATCATGTGAAGGAGACTTCAGGGCACAGTATATGATGCCCAGCATGCTGCTCCATGTGTATGCTGCCCACTGACAGGTGAGATAGTAGGACTGACCTGAGGTGAGAGATAGTAGGACATGGCCATTTTCCTTAAAGGCATGGGGTGGGCTGTGTGGGGAGGAAGGGTACTTCCTGGGCTGGTTGCATTCAAGGTCTTGCCCTGGAGGCTGGTGCCACAGATGGGTCCACTTGGAGGTGTTAGGCTGACCTATGCTCTTGTGCATGTGATTTGTCTTCTCTGTGTTTGAAAAGAAACTATTTCAATAAATTCCAGTGGTTCCCACAGAGTGTTTCTTAGAAGGAGGGAAGAAGAGAGAGATACATAGATAGATGGATAGATAGATAGATAGATAGATAGATAGATAGATAGATAGATAGATAGATAGATAGGGACAGAGAGACATAGACAGACATACAGAGAGACACAGACAGAAAAAGGATAGGACTGGTAACGCTATCTGCTGGTAACCAGCACAGGTAGACTCTCCTTCCTCTGGGCTTCAGGATCTTACCAAGGGCTGCAGTCCTTCTTCGTGCATGGGCAACAAAAGATCTGTTCACTTAGAACCAGCCTGGTTTTCCCAGCTTCACTGAATGTGGCCCAGAAGCCACTGAGTTGAAGTACACTGCCCAGCCCGGAGCCCTGGAAAAAAAGCACGTATTGCCAGCATTCAACAGGCGGCGCTCTTCGCTAGGTGTCAGAAGCCAAGTCCTGGTGCCTGCTCAGAGCAGCTGAATAAACTGGATGCTCATCTGAAAACAAAAGGTTGCTCCCTTCCCTGGAGTCGGGGCTGACTAATCCTGCCCCTGCGCACTGTTTGGCGCTCTCTGGAGCTGCCCTGAGAAGCCAGCAAAGGTGAGCCCTTGGCCTTGATCTGTCTAGGAGCCCTCAGTTCCTCAGTGTGTCTCAGCTGGGGGATCCAAGCCCTCCTGCAGGGTTCTCCTTCTAGGGGGCTGTCTTGAAAACAAGAGCGAGAGAAATTTCTGGGAACCTGGGTGAACACTCCAACAGAGAGAGGAGTAATGAATATTTCATGGAGGCGGCTGGAGTTATTAAACAACATTACACGCGGAGCGTGTTGGCAGGGATCTGAGACACATTTACATGAGTAAAAATAGTGGGAGAAAAAGACCCGGGGCTAGGCCAGCATCAAGGAAATCCCAGCGGAGCTCAGGAGGAAGAAGGCAGCTTTCAGCCCCCTTCAGGTTCAGGTGAAGCACTGGTCCCTGTACCCTCTGACCCCACCTCCAGGAACATTCCATTCCAAAGTAGGGGTGTGGATAGGTCAGAGCTGAGAACTGGCAAAGTCCCCAGGGACTTTGATTCTCAAACTGCATAGTGTGTGTGTGTAGGGGGGTGCTCAGGCAATACTTTGCTGGTCTTAGGGGATCTCCGGGGTCGGAAGAGGCTTAGAAATCTGGCCTACCCCAGGAGTCTGTCCTGGAGTCTCAGATGTCTGAGCCTGGGGAGTCAACGCTGCAGGGCGACTGTATGCTTTGGCCCACAGTGAGGTGGATACGCTGGGGTTCCATGACCCCT
Organism: Cricetomys ansorgei; assembly: GCA_026225945.1. Lineage (NCBI taxonomy): Eukaryota > Metazoa > Chordata > Mammalia > Rodentia > Nesomyidae > Cricetomys > Cricetomys ansorgei. The sequence continues at coordinate 2,035,551 of JAMJFZ010003163.1, forward strand.
GAGCCCACCCCTGGCTGAACTGTTCCCAGACCTTGTCTCTAATGGACAAGAATACTCAAAGGCCTCTTTGTCCTCCACCCGCAGCACTGAGAATTTTGTTCTGTCTGTTCTTGTGGCCTTCCCTCTTCATACTTAAAATCACCGAGGTGTTGAAAAGAATAGCGGAGCACAGGCCGAGCACTCCTGGGCCCAGTGCTGTGCTAACTTAGCTCTTGGCCTAAGTGAGTTCTCTCAGACCACCGTCTAATTAATGCACGAAGGCACCAAGGCTTACAGAGGTTGAATACAATGTCCAAATTTACACCGTTCAAGGTCGTCAAGATCTGAAATCTAAGTTTATCGAATTAGAGTCTACATCTTCTCACCATCTCGGCTGGATAATGGGTCAAAAGCCTCTGCTTCCACAGCTCCCTGAAATCTCCAGAGAGGAGAGCTCACAGAAGAAAGCGAAAATGGAGGGCACTGGAGTCAGAGAAAGCCTGGACCATCTTTGAATGACCCCTTGGGCAAGCAGCTTAACCACACTGGACCTCTGTGTTCTCTAATTCCTGTGAACATTAACTGAAGGACTATCTGTAAAATGGCGGACCGGTGACCCATGCCTAGTATGCAATCTGTGCCCAACGAATATTCGAGTCTTTGTTTTTCTGCTCTCCCAGCCTGCCTAGTGACACAGAATTCTTTTACAGGGTTGATTCTTCTGGAAGATGGGGGATGGGGGGGCAATGACCAGTGACTCCAAGACTGAGCTATGTGTCTGTTAGCTGTACTCTCTCTGCACCTTGAACTTCTCTTATCTCAATCCTGTGGTGCTATCAGCTTTTTAATTACTCAAATGACTCTCCAGAACTGAGAACGTGGAGAGGCAGAAAATGTGTCTATTGGGCTCACTCACAATACCAAGGTACTAAAACAAGCTCAGTAAGTGTTGGTGGGTGGATTCACAGAATAGAATGAAATGGATAGATGGGTGGGAAGAAGGGTAGGTGGATAGATGGACAGGTGGGTGGGTGGAAGAATGGATGGGTGAACCAACGGGTGAGTGGAAGGATGGATGGGTGGGTAGGTGGATTAATGGATGGATGGACTGAGGGTAGGTAGAAGGCTAACTGGCTGGATACACAAATGGATAGACTGATGGATTGCTGGATCTTGGACATGTAAATAGTCAGCTCAGGTGTCTTCATTTTTACCAGTCTATCTCACACACTGTTTTTCGGCGGAGTGTCTTGTTTTAATTAGTTTGGTTTCATCATCTTGGATACACAAGAGAAACATCCACAGCTTGCCCTTCCCAAGCAGATAAGGGTCATTATCCACCTCCAACCCACAAGTAACCATTTCCTAGACCCTTTCTTTCCTCCTGAACATCTGGGAGGGGTGGTCAAAAACCTATTGGACAAGGATAAATGCCAAGCTTAGTCCCCTTCTATTACCAGGCTTGCCCTCCGCTTCACTTGGGATGAAGAACTGCTTTGGGTCTCTGCAGCTGTGAGGGTTTTGTTTGCATTGGTTTTGTTTTTATTTTGCTTTTATGTGTGTGTGTGTGTGGGGGGGGGGTGTTATGCTGATACAAAGGAGAGGAACTAAAAACCCAGGCTGCTGACTATTTCTCAGAAGATGATATTTTTCTGGAGTGTTTGTGGGGAGTAGGTGGTTCAAAAGGCCAGATGATGTCTATTCCAAGGAGCCCGTGGCTTGGCAGGGTCAAGGTCCTAGCTTAGAAGGCAGGGTTCAGAAAGGAGGCAACAGTTCAGGGACACCGCTTGCCAGATTATCTCAGGCCTTATCACCAGCACGTTTCCCCTACATACCAACTGTTGATCCCAACTTAAACCTTCGAAAGCATAAAGGCAGTTTCAATTTCCTGGACCCGAGAAAGAAGACTCTTGTGTTCTTGACTTGAGAGAGATCCTGGGGTGTTTCCTATGTTCCCACCCCTCCTTTCTTGATTCTGTGTTTCCTTCCTTGCACATTCCATAAGCCCACTCCTGATTCTCACCCCATTATATCCAGTTCTAGAGTGCAGACCACAGAGGCCTCTGTGATGGACAGACTCAGCTGCGCAGCATCTAACTTGTGATCAGAAGTACTGTGTACGTTTGTAGAAATGAAGCTTCTTTCATAGAGTAAAGGGTTCCTCCAGTAAAAGGGTGTGGGGATAACGGTTCAAGTACAACCAATTGACAGCAAGTACTCCCATAAATAAAGCGAGAGAAGCCAGGCATGGTGCTTCATGCATAAAATCCTAGCGCTTCGAGACTGGAGAAGGCAGATCCAACTTGTGAGTCAGCCTGGGCTACATAGCAAGGCCTCGAGTAAAAGCAAGCCAAATCAAGTGAAGGGGATGGAACCAGCGAGCAGGAGAGCTCACAGCTGGCATCCCTGGGTATGTTTCTTATGAGTTTTAATGGTGTTCTTCATTGTCTGTACTGGTTTTGTGGTTAACATGAAGAAACCCATTCTCATATGAGCCCTGGATATCTTTTTAAAACAATCGTTGCTATCATGGATTGACACATATTAGTTGTACCTATTTCTGGGTCACAGTGTGAAACTCCCATGTGTGGATATGTATGCCATGATCAGATCAGAATAATGGTGTACTCATCATCTCAGACACGCACCTCTTACTTATGTAAAGAGTATTCACACTCTTCTCTGCTGGCTATTTTGAAATATTCAATGAGTTGTTACCCACCATCCCTCTGTCTGTGTAGAGCATTAGGAGGTGCCTATACGTGCCCACCCCTTCCTCCCTCTCTACTCTTTCTCAGATGTGTCCTGGTGGCTAGAATCCTACCACCTTTTCCTGTTCAGGGTCTTCTTGTTTTTAGATCCCAGCTGTGCTTCAATTTCTTCAGGAAAAAAAGAATTAGGAATTTACGTGTTCATCTGAATCTTCCTTTTCCTATGTGTTTTTCTCCCACGTGATTCTTAAAATCATACCATTATGTCAATTTATGAGTTATCTTTTCCTCAAAAGAAATGTTAAACATCATAATGTAGGGGTTTCTCCCTGGTTTATCGTGTCTATTTCTCTCCTGAGAACATGTGATAAAGTTCATCATGTATTGAATGAATGTGTGCACGTGAGAAAAGAATGGCTGGGGAGAGGGGAAGAGAGGGCAGAGGAATGGAAGGAGGAATCGAAAACTACGTGTGGCTGACTTTTTTCTTTAAAAAAAAAAAAAGACATTTATAAGCTATTACAATGGATAGGACAGCCAGAGGTGGTCCCAAGCCAGTAAAACCTCTTCATAGCTCTAATTGCCCAGGGCCGAGTTTTCCTGGACATTGCCCTCTGGTACCTGGAGCCCTGACCAGGATAAGAACATTATTTATTGCTGGAGACCTTCTGTCTTGCAAGGTCCTCCCATCCTCTCATCACATACTTTCTTGATCAAACTATAACCCAGCAAGACAGGGTTCGGCAATCATTAACGCTGTTCTTGGGGAATGACTCGATCATATATAATAGAACATTGACAAACCTTCACCCCAGCCGGCGTTCCACCTCTGTGGCCAAGCATATCCTCTAGCAGCATCGCAAACAAGACTCCTGGCGAAGATCAGAAAGAGAAGGTGGTATAAGAGGGGAGAAAGTTCCAGAAAGCAAGACACACGCTAGAAAGTTCCCAAGAAGCTTAAGGCCACAGTATCTTGGCTCGCTGCTAAGTGAATATGTAACTACTTTATATATTTCAACAAAATTAAACTTAAACCTACAGAATTAGGTTTATTAATTTCTGCCAGGGCTCAATGGGGGAATAAGAATGGCCATTCATTATGGACACACAATTACTAAAGACAAAAATGAAGCCCAGCACTATTAAGTATAATAAAAATGTTGAACACTAAGGAAATTTTCATTAAATATAATCTATTCTTTATATTACTACACTTAATCCTTGCTGTCCGCTTCTCTGTTTTCCTCCCACCTATTTAATTTTATTACTTAACTTTTTATAAATGTTTCTTAATATAATTATGATTAAATATTTGGGAGGAAAGAAGAAAGTCTCTTCAGGAAAAAAAAAAGAGGGGAATAGAAAGGAAGGAAAGAGAGCATTCCTTCAACTCCTATTTTCTTCATCCCTTCCATGGTGAAAAATGATGGTTTTTCTGGAAAAAGTAAGTGCTAAGTGGGATTTTATTGTTGGGGGCAAGGCCAGAGCAGGCAAAGAAAGGCAATAAATAAGAACGAAGCACTGATCAGCAATAGCAAGCAGCCCTTTATATTACACACAAACGCCCATCGCCTTGCTAAAAGTGTCCACGGATATTTGCATGTCCAGACCATGTAATTAAAAGATGGGTCTGGCTGCTGCTGCTGCTTGCACCACACAAAGACATTTGCCGTCTGAACATTTATTTTCCCTAAGCCAGGATGGGTTCCTAAGCTTTCTCTTAGTGAGGACTGTACCCTCCCTAGGCAGTTCTACTCCCTAGAAGAAGGAATTGGAGGGCTGGGTACAGAGAACTAAGCTCCAATCACCTTAGGGAAACTCTCAAAGGTATTTAAGAACAGAGAGTAAACTGACTGGGTGTGTCTGCAAGCAGAGGGGCAACCGGGCGCTCAATGGGCAGTGGGGTCTGTGTGATGTTCATTGACAGATTGTGGTGCTGTTGCTGCATCTTCAGCTCCTTACTGATCATAGCATACTTTTACATATTTTTTCAATTGTGTGTGTGTGTGTGTATGTGCATGTGTGTGCTTGTATGTATGTGATGGCCAAAGCCTAATCTTGGATGACATTCCCGGGAGCCACACACCTTGTTTTTTTGAGACAGTGTCTCTCACTGGTCCAAAGCTTGCTAGTTGACTAGGCTGGCTAGTCAGTGCCCGTACCCACATATATCTATCTGCACCCTCAGAGTTGGGATTACGAAAGCTCTCCACTATGTCTGACTTTTTGGCCTCTGCTTTGGGAATTGAACTCAGGTATTCATGCTTGTGTGGCAAGTGCTTTGCCAACTAAGTTATCTGTCTTTAAACATTTTTAACAATGCCCCATCAGAAAGTAGTACTCACATAAACATGGGATTATGGATACAGAAAGAGAACAATGATTCAGCATCCCTCAGTCATTTGTGTTTTGCTTTAGTGACTGAGTTCAGAATATAGAGTCTTGGTCCCAGGGCAGTTTACGTCAACAGTCCTTAAGCACCAGATGTTCTGCTGCAATATTCCACTCTCTTGTAGTTTTGCAAAAGGAGGCTGAAGATTGTATTTATAGAGCCTCATCTACCCAGGGCCCTTTCCTCCCAACGTGTTGATTTTGTAGTTTTATTCTGATAGCTATTTGACATTTGTAGATAATAATTGTCTGAACTGTACTTGTCTCTAAGACATGTATAAATGGTATGGTGACTGCTTTTCATTTACAGAGTTCTTTGGAAGCCAAATGTGGTGTCTTTGTTGCTGTTTTTGACTGTTAGTCCTATTTGCAAAATTCTTGGCATAATTATTTGTCCCCCTGATTCTTTCTGCTGTGTGGGTAAATATTTTCAAAACTCGGGTATGTTATCAATGTGACTGTCCTGGTTTCATTTCTATTGCTGTGATAAAATACTCCAACAAAAAGCAGCTTAGGGGAGAAAGAATCTTTTTCACTTTATAATTCTAGGCCACAGTCTATCATAGCAGGGCAGGCAGTCAAGGTAGAAACGTCAAACAGCTAGTCACATTTCACTCATAGTCAAGAGAAGAAAGCAATGAATGTTTGTATTCTTACTACTCCACTCTTATCCAGTTTAGGACCCTTGCCAAGGGAATAGTGCTACCCACAGTGGACAAGTCTCTTTGCCTCAGTTAACATAATCAAGACAACCCCCCCCCCAAGTGCCAACCTGATCTAGACAATCCATCATTAAGATATCTTTTTAGAGTCTGGAGAAATGGTTCAATGTTAAGAGCACTGTCTGATCTTCCAGACTATCCAGGTTCAATTCCAAGCACTCACATGGCAGCTCACAACTGTCTGTAACTCCAGTTCCAGGGGATCCAACAACCTCACACAGGCATGCATACAGCATAAATGCCAATGCACATAAAATAAATAAATTATAAAAAAGAGCTCATTCAAAAAATTCTGATTCTAGATTGTGTCAAGTAGAGAGTTAACGCTAACCATCACAACTACCTTCTTCAAAGTGTATGTCTTCTTCTTGTGCCTTCACACTTGCTTCAATATAGATGAATCACCACTAGCCATGGTCTAGGGATCTCCTCATTACCAACTTAGATGTCCGCAACTCTCATGCTGAGATTCTTTTCCAAGCTCCAGTATCTCTATCTATCTATCTGTCTATCTATCTATCTATCTATCTATCTATCTATCTATCTATCTATCTATCTCTTGCGGGAGTTCATTCTTTCCTTCCTCCTTGTGAGTCCCAGAAAACAAACTCAGGTGGTCAGGAATGGCAGTGAGTGCCTCAACCTTCTGAGGAACTTTCCCTACCCCCCTTTACATTCTGTAGAGTGTATCTTTCAGCGACTTTCATACCAGAATGCGTGGCTATTAAAAATCTGAAACTCCATCTGAGAAGCCACTCAGAAGACCTCCACCTGAGTCACTCCTGCTGGTTTCCCCCTATTTTAGTCCTCTTCAATTGAACTCACCACCTCCCCATGCATTTATTAGCTTATTTTACTTCTTGGCTCCCCCATATGGAAGTAAGGTCATGATTGTCGAAGATCTTGCCTGCTTTGCTCACTGCTGGACCTCTGTGCCAAGAACAACAACATCCACCAGGCACTCCATAAACATTTGTCCAATAAAGGAATTGATGACTTTATAAACTTGCTTAAACATAAGAATCTAGGCAGAACAGGGGTGATACTGGGGGTTTAGTTGTCCAGTGATGTAGCCTATCTTTAGACAGAGGGTATTTGCTTCCCTATCTGAACAAGAACACATGTCAGCCTTTAAAAATGAAATCAATAGCAGCCTTCTGCCTAGCTCCCTGCTCTTGGCACTCTTAAAAGGAAGCTCTTTTGGCCAACTACAGAGAAAGCCTGGACTTTGGCATTTACCCCTTGAGAGATCTGCTGTTATTTTCAAAACAATCTGAACGAGCACTTCATTCTCAAGTTATATAGCTGGAAGAAAAAAGAAAAATTAATAGCACTTAAAACTGAACCATGGTGGCAAAAACTAAGCAGAAATGTTTTCTAGGCAGACGGAAGTGTACACGCCAAGAATCCAGAGTTCTAGATTGGTAGTTTCATATCTGTTTCTACATGTATGTAGAGTGTAAGTAGACAGACATTTTATCTATGTACATGTATGTTTTTATGAATGATGCATTTCTATTTTTTGGACTAGCATATTATGACCACTATGAAGTATATAAAGTCAAATGTCAAAGTATGAGGAGTGAAAATAACTTAAATGGAAATTTTAACATTCTCTTTGGTCACTCTCCTGAATTACCATGTGTGTGACTTTTTAAAAATCCTAAATTAAATTAGTATCCACCAAACTCTAGTGTGTAAGAGAACTACATAGAAGGTGTCTTAAAAATGTAGGGCTAGAGAGATGGCTCAGAGATTAAGAGTGCTAACTGCTCTTCCAGAGGACCTGAATTTAATTCCCAGTACTTAGACTGTACAGCTCACAACTGTCTATAAGTTCAACTCCAGGAGACCAGATACCTTCTTCTGGATACCTACCTTCTGGCCTCCGTGGATACTCACACACATTTGGGTAGACACACACACATACACACACTCACCCACCCACATCTGGACAAACACACACACATACACACCCACCTACACACATCTGGGCAGGCACACACACACACACACACACACACACACACACACACACACACATTTTCTTCTTCCTTTGGATACTGACCTAAATGCTCTGAGCATGCCTGGTTTGGGAAGACTCTACCAAGACAACACAGGGAGATGACATAAATTTAGATTTTGACCGGATCACCTTCAGAGATACCTAAGGAAATCACAAGCTCCCAGCTTTGAGGAGGAGAGGACATTTTCACCTTCCATTTTTGCTGCTTTCCTACACTCAAGAGTTTTGTTTGACTGTATCATCCATGGTGACTGTTGATGTTCTCTTTGTTATAGATTATTTTTTCCAATTTTATCCTAAATACTGACTTTTTTAAAGTTTTATTTATATTATTATTTATTTATATTTTATGGGTATGGGTGCTTTGTCTGCAAGTAAGTATATGCAACATATGAGTGCCTGGTGCCTGAGGAGGCCAGAAAAGAATGTCAGATCCCTGGAACTGGAGTTACAGATGTTTGTGAGCTACCATGTGGGTGCTAGGGATTGAGACTGGGTCCTCTGGAAGGGCAGTCAGAGCTCTTAACCACCACGTCATCTCTCCAGACCCTAAATGGTGACTCTTAAAAAATCGTGAAATTATAAGGAAAACCCATCCATTTTGGATCTTGTATTTTGTACCCTATTCAATGCTAACGACTTTTCTTGCATAACTTTCCTGAGAAAGAGCATCTGTAAATATCTATTCCCAGGTCACAGATGTAAAAACTGGAGATGGAGAAGCACTTCATCAAAGTTGCCCAAGAAATGCAAGGCAAAATGAACAGAAACAGAAACTAACCAGGCTCCACCTGGTCCCAGACTTGCAGAACACAGCATTAAAGCCTGTGAAACCCAGGGATTGCCTGTCACCGTAGTGCCGAGAGAGGGTGGAGCTGGTTGTTCATGCGGCCTCCTAAGTCAAGGTCTCCGCTAGTCATAGGTTCTGAGGCTCTGCCCTGGTTCTTGAACTCCAGTACAGGGCAGAGCTCTTTAATCAATCCGTCTTCTGCCCCACTGGCCACTTAATTTATAACCTTTGTGAAGTGCACTGTGACTTGCACAGAGTCAATTCAGAGATGGCACTATGTCACCGTGTCTGATACACTTGGAAATGAATACAATAAACATAAGAGATCTGCTTGGACAGGTTAGTGACGCCATGCTCCACCAGTAAAAAACTCCAGACGCTCAGCCTCTGTCTACAGTGGATTCTTGCCTGGCCAGTGTCCCACTTGTGCCAGCAGGTCATGTTGCTGTGTTTGGTGTCAGTTAAGTACAACCCAGTGACTCTTTCCCTTTCAGCCTGATTTGACATTGTTTACCCATAGCCTCTGAGGGTGGCACTGGGATGGAACCCAGAACTTCTTGCACATGTACAGCAAGCCTCTATCCCTGAGCCACATTCCTAGGTCTCTGGGGTGAGATTACTAACCTTGCCTAATTATCTCTTAATGATGAGGATAAAACTTTATTAAAACATGCTTCCCTTGTCACCAGAATAACAACCTGTATATGTGGAGGCCTTCTTCCTTTTTTCTTCCCTTACCCCCTCTCTTTCTCTCTTTTTCCTTAAATGACAAGTTGATGGATGTAGCAGAAAGGACGCTGGCAAAGAGACGGTTTACTTGGTTCAGACCCCAGCCTATCACTTACTGTCAATGTGACTCTGGCCAGCTTCCCTGGCCCCTGAATCTACGTTCCCTTGCTTGTAAAATGGTTGTTGAGGTTTGAATACGAAAGGTCAGCCGGCCATATAGAGTCATGTGTTTGAACACTTGGCTCCCAGTTGGCAGCCTGTTGTGGAACCTTTAGGGTGTGCAGCCTCATTGGAATAAGCGGGTCATCAGGGCTAGGCTGTGAAGTAAGCCCAGCAGTGCTTCCTATCTCTTCTCCATTTGCTGGCTGGGGAACAGTGTGACCACACATCTGTCTCCATGCCTTCCCCACCATGACAGGGGCGTCTCTCCTTGAACTGTAAGCCAAAATAAGATCTTCTTCCCTTAAGTTGCTTTCTGTTGGGAATTTGGTCACAACATTGAAACTGGCAGCAAGTACCTGAGAGAAGTACCTGTTACAAAAGATCGATCAAACCCACAGCGCGATCTTACCTTGAAGGTTTAGGAAAACGTACAGAGCTTTAGGAAAACAGCATCTGTTAGTGCTTTTCACAGTTCACACTGAAGCTTTTGTGGATTGTCATAAAAACAACCTACACAATGCCATTTTATGATGCTTGACTTGGGCTTCTGTGTGACCTGCCTGAGATGGTAGCCATCCTGTTAGTCACAATAGCCCGGACCAACATTTGGCAAAGAAAAAGCCAACCATGGGCGATGTAAATGAGGAAGAAAAGGCAAAGGTTCTAGCACTTTCCTTCTGAAATGACTGTTTTTCTAATTGCATATTATAGTCCAATATCTCTGTGAACTTCATCAAATGAAGTCATCTCTCCAGCCATTCACAGCAACCAGAAGCAGCTGAATGACTAGCAAAACATAGACATCACTGAAGCTGCTCTCAGGGACATAAAAAAGAGGAGGAGGAATCCGCTGAACTAGACCCTCCCTGTGCTTTCCCGGTTCTTACTGAACATTCCCACAGCCTGGTGTGCCGCTCTCCAGCCTTCCACCTGTGCCAGCCTGGTCTTGGATCTCATTAAGATGCGGATGAAAGGCTAGCTATGCTTGTCACTCAGGGGGATCTGGGGTGGGATCTGGGATGGACCCAAGACTTTGTTTCCAAGTAGCTCCCTTCTTTTGCTCCACACTTTGAGTGACGGGTGCCCCGCATTCTATAACTGTCACTCATTTTACTAGTCATATGCCTTGGCATTTTCTTTCTTTATTGTCTTCTACTCCTGCCGGTGGGTGTGTCCTGTTTCCCTCCATTTTGTTCCCCCCTTTTCCGTCCTTCTCTTTAACACCTTCCTATCCTTCTCTGGTATTCCATCCCTCTTTTTTTCTGAGTCTGATGGCAAACGACTTCAATGCTTGGCATCCCAAAGAAGACTCGGCATTTGGAGATCAGGAAACAGCAACAGAACCAACAGAACTGGAAACTGACAGAACAAGGTTCCAAGAGAAGAAACGGAAGTATGAGACAACACCCAGGGGAGGGGGCTTCCCTTCCTGTCACCCTACATTTCCAAGGTCTGAGTAGACATCTTAAAATCCCTTAAGAATTTAGAGAGGCATTCCAGGATGTTTCCCACTTTGAGGTAGACTCTTTTATAGGAATACTTTGAGAAAGGGAAAATGCCCAAGCCTGTCCTTGGCCAAACCCTCCCCAGAAATAAATGGCCTGCAGCATGTCCAGATGTTGACTTCTTTGTTGTTTTTAATATAAACCAGCACAAAAAAGAGTGGGGCGCCAAGGAAGTAGAGTTAGGTTGGAAGAACATGGTACAGGTTGTCTGAAGAGACAGATCTGCCTCCTTTGATTCAGGGTTCTCTGGGAAAGACACATACGAGCACATTTCTATAGGGAATCAAACAATGTTGTTTTCATTTAAGAAACAAAGTGTTTATTTTCCAATATGATTGTTCCCCTCAAATGTATTCTTCAACAGAGAAGGATTCGTTTAACTCCTGGATTAACAGCAGGCCTGTTGCTGCTCATGGTTTGCATTGTATTCAGCTGCTGGTTGCTGCGGGTTAAGGCAATCTGATTAGGAACGAACATCAAAACACAGACGGACAGCTGCTGTTCGGGTGGGGAGAATTATTACCATTTCAAGTGTCACTCAGCTTGATGCGTGATTAAGGAGACCATGAGGTACCTCCTGTCTAGGCAGGGCACTGATGCTAAAGGGGAAATCTGTTCCTCCAGCCTGGCATGCTGCATTGTCTTCTCAGATGCCTGTCACCCTGCCAGCCGCCTTCCCCAACACACCCAGGAACCCTGAAGCAACAGCAGACGTCACTTGTCGTTTCTGGGATGCTGACTATATTAATAACTTTATTTTTCTTCTTCTTGGGAAATTTGATGAAAGTGTTTTACAGATAAATAACATTTATCTCCTCTTCCTTCTTTCTCCTATTGTATGAACAGCATAGAAGCAGAAACTTTGAGGTCCCTGCAGTGGATTAAGATGGTAGCTGATAAAGTCCTCTTAGGACTCTGCATAGTGCACAGATATTTTCATTTCATTTGTTACACTCAGTGGTCAAGACCAGCTACTTGTGTGTTCAGGGACAAGGTGAACCCTTGGGGAGGGACAGGTCTTGTGCAAATAATGGATCCTCCTGCAGCAGGGCTGGGAGATTTGGGGCTCACGTGTGTCAAATCTGTGTTGTTACTTTGACAAAATAACAGACAGGAACAGCTTAAGGGGAAAACTTTATTTTGATTTGGAGTTGTTGAGGAATTCTATCCCATCATAACAGGGACGGCATGGCAGAGCTCACGGCTGGAACACGTGGGGAAGGGGCCTCCATCAGGGCAGAGCAGGGAACAGGGAACACTAAGTAGGAACCAGGGCAACTATAACCTCCAAAGCCCTTTCTCCAGTGACCCACTTCTTCTAACCAGTCTCCACCAAGGACTTAACAGCATTCGAAATAGCACTACTCTTTCGGGGCTGGACCTTTAAAACATGAAGCCATTGGGTATATCTCAGAGTCAAGGCATAACCCATGGGATTTAAGCATGTCCCCTGGTGAAGGATTGTCTCCTGCAGAGTTGGAATGTCCAGCGCTGACCTGGTTCATTTCTGATTGTCGTCCAACTGGCCTGATAGCCAATGACTTTAAAAGTTTTTGAGATTTATTTTTAATTTATGTGTTTGGGTATTTTAATTACAAATATGTCTCTGTACCATATGTGTTCCTGATGCCCATGGAAGCCAGAAGAGGGTGTTAGCTCTCCTGGAACTGAAGTTACAGATGGTTGTGTGCCACCATGTGGGTGCTGGGAATCGAACCCAGGTTCTCTGGAAGAACAACCGCCTACTTAGTCTCAGAGCCAATATCTTTGAACAATGGTGACAAAACTGTCAGACTAATGGGGGTTCTAGGGCTAGATAGGGTTGAAGTATATTCTCAGTTCCATATTTAAGCACCTTGGTACCAACAGGTGGCTATTGTCCTCAGCCTTCCTTAAAATGAAAAAACTTGAATGAAGTTGTAGTTAGGTACCCAAAAAAGTAATCATGTTTCCTATTTAGTACCACTCAGGGGTGGCCCTTACAGTATAGGCAGATGATCACAATGACACAGTAGGAGGAGAGTTTGGTATGCTCCCTGCTAGGCCAGAAACAGGCTCATAGAGGTGTTGGCATTTCTAGAACGTTCATAAATATCAGTAGTTCCTTTGTATCTGTGCATGTTCACACCCACTGACTACCACTGTGTATCTCAACACTACTTCTTGCATTAGGCCCAGAGGGCTCTCCACCTGAGCACACGGAGGACTTCTCATCTTCTAATCCCTTGATCAGACAGTAGTTCCAGCACTCTGAGTACTTAATTTGTAGACCTGTTCTGGTTGATGGACATTTATATCCATTTTGAGCTTTCGTTTCACAGTGTACTACAGTGAACATCTTGCCTCTCTCCGAAAGGAGCTCTGAGTTCTCAATGGGAGAGACAGAGTGATGTCCATTTGCTGAGTCAGGAAGCAAGCCACAGGCGTTCCAAATAATATATCCCTATTGTTCACAATTCAGATAGAGATTTATAATTCTGTTTGTTTCCCATATTCTCACCAACATATGATTTTATCTAGCATTCCCCAATATTCTCTAGGAGATGCAGGTTTCATACTTATCCGGTCTTCCTCTGCACATTAAATGTGTACCAACCATTTATATTCCCCAGAGCTTGGATTTAAAAGACGATTAAGAACCTGCCCAGCAGATATGTCTACCCGGAAGAGAAAGCAAAAGTAGAAAGTGCTGTCAGAGGCCTCTGTTTGCAGAATATATTATGGGTGAAATACTGGGCCCAAAGGAGGTAGGATTCAGTTGAAGAATGGTAGAGTCATTGCTGTAGGACTCTGGACCACACAACAGGATCTACCTTTCAGCTTATTCCCAGTGAAGACCTACCTATATGGCATTTTTAGTTTCTAAAATTTCAAGATGAAGTTGCATCTCAAACAGCTGATTTTGTCCAGTCTGCAGAGGAAGGACTGATAATGACCTGAGGTAGAGTGGACAGAGAGACCAGGACCTACTTTAAATGTAAAAGTAATAGGCTTGATAACTTCTGAAATGTGGGATGTGCTGGACATGTCTTACGTGGTCCCTTGCTATTATAATCCAGACTGACCTCAAACTTTCAGTCCTCCTGCCTCAGCCTTCTGAATGCTGGGATTGTAAGCTTGCACCACCATGCTGGGATCCTCAGCACTACTTTACCCTCAAGTTCTATGTAGATATAGATATGAAGGTGGAAGGCTGATTGTCAAAAGGTGGGACTTAGGAACCAACAGATTCTGCATCCAGGAGGGCCTGATTAAAGATGCACAGCTCCGCCCCTACCCACTGAATCAGACTCTAGTGGCTGGTCTCTTTTCCGGGTAGCTGTCCTGAACATCCATCCACATTCTAGAAGAAAGAAGTCTGGATCCAAGAATCACAATCTGGAGGTCATTTCTTCTCCAGCGAGCCAGCAGACTCAGTGGACTTTCTGTCAGTGGACTTTCTACAATGGGAACATAAACACCTTTCCAAACTCTGGAAGTTTCTGGGAGAGCTGTGGCCTGGTTGACATGGAATGCTCTACAGGTGATTTAAGCATGGGTTGGGTCATCCTCCTCATCACTGGTAGTCTCAAGCTCTGGGAAAGGAATGTTTTTATACTCAGCGTGTCTGTTCTCTGGCACAATGGAGAATGTGATGTCTTCTGCCTTTGGTGAGGAGGAGATAGGAGTCAAGAGAAATCAGACCATCCGAGTCTTGATTGCTGGTGAAGTCTCTATAAGGCAAGTTCCTTCAGCTGGGTCTGGAACACTGTAGGAGTTCACTGGCTTCATATGGAGCCAGTAAAACCTCATTGGGCAGAAAGACTGGGAGTCCTGAAGAATCTTAACAGGCAACAAACAGCTCACAGTCCTGCCCTGTTTCCAGCTGTGTCACTGATACCTTTAGCCCCAGCTCCTCCCAGAAAGAGCAAGTACCTCATCAAACTAATTGGATGCCTTTAGTCAAGGATCCTGCACTTCCTTATTCCGTATTATTTCCTTATTAGAGGAAAAAGATCCAAAAGCATGTAGTGGCACACTGGTTTCCTTTAGGGCACATCATCATCATCATTATCATCATCATCATATCTCTCTCTCTCTCTGGTGTGTGTGTGTGTGTGTGTGTATAACACCACATTGAGAAAGACTCAAGCTTTACCATAACACAGTGAGAAACAGTACCACTTACTGGCTTAGCAGCACTGCCTCCTGCCAACCCTGCTCTGGCCAACGCCTTGCTTGTTATTTCTGGAAACCTTCTTCCATGACTCCACACACTTTCGCCTTACAGGGACAAGTGAATCTAGGGTCTTGGAAGTTGCTCACTGTTCTGAGAAGGTTAGTCACGTGAGTGAGAGTTGCACAGGGAAGACGTGACAGTTGCTATCCACTGTGTATCTCTCTGAGCAGTTCTGAGTGAACAGTCATCTTCAGATCTTGGTACTGGAACAGGAATTGTGACTGGCCAAGCAACCCCCTGTCCATGTTGCCAGGTGCCGGCCAACAACAACCCAGAGATGAAATCTGTTTTGCTGTTTTCAGCTCACAAACTACGAATAATGTTCATGTCCAGAGCATTAGAAAAAAGTCAAAAGAACAACATTTGTGGTACATGCAAAGATTCTAGTGACCCATAATGAAAAACTATAAGAATTCACAAGATAGTGTCTATGACAGTGTCTCTTTATGTTCTTAGAGTCGTACGCTGGCACAATTGGATCTTGGAGTTAAGAGATTTTGGTGACCTTAAAATCTAACACTTTTGCTGTCAAGCTTTTTTACAGAAAAGAAAAAATGTTTGCAGGTCCCTGGTCTACTGAGTTGGGAAACTGGAGGTTTATAGTAACATATTCTCAAGCTCTCAAATAGCTTCTCCAGACTGACAGTCTTGGTGTGGCTACACATGAAGTTATTCCGGTTATGGGGTAGTTTAGAGAGACTGCTCCAATTTGGGAATTGGATTTTGAGTAGGGTGTGGTGCTGGGCAGATGTCTCCCCTGAAGCTCCAAGGGTTCACATAGGTGTGAATGAGCTTGCTCTGTGGGTGGTGGCTTTCCGCTTTGGCGAGGAGAGCTGAGCAAAGCTGTTCTGGAGAGACCTTTTGTGATTGCAGGTGCTGTTCTTTTTAATTAGGGTGTGGGCTGATGAGGACCAACTCCACCCCAGAGGCATCATGGGAAGGGAGTGGAATCCATCAGACATCAAACAAATGGCTTTGAGTATTAGTGCGTCGTCCAGCCCGCACGTCCGTAATTGTGGGGCTCACTGTGCCCAACAGGAACTCGGAAAATCAAGAAGTGATACACAATGACATTTCTAGCCTTCCCCGGAAATGGGGGGGGCGATATCAGATTTATTTATTAATTCCATCTCGCCAGCTCCCCATTTGATGCAAACAGTTATGTTTCCCAGCCCGTTTCCACCTTGCAACTAGCAGAGTTAATTTTATGAAATGAGTACTCGTGTGATGACCTGGAGGGGGAATACATTAATCTGGAAACCATCAGAGCCGTCTGACGTGTGTTATTGTAGGACTCAGAAAAAAATAAACAGTTTATGGGGAAGATTAAGGGGCAGTGTGGATTTGCTTTTGACGTATCCTGTCTCTGAATCTAAGTTGGGGATTTATTATCGCGCGATCATGTCACGGCTCCCTCGTTTATATGATAACACATCTGTAATGTTTTACAGTGCAGCACTACTCGTTCGGAATGGGGCTTTTTTTAAGTTCTAAATTATAGTACCTGGAGAGGCATACATAATTACAGTGTGTGTTAGCGAATGAGAGGGTGCATTTTCCACCCGCACTCAGCATTAATCGTCAGCACAGCGGGTGCAATAAAATCATAATTGCTTCTTCCAAACTTCTCATCTGGGCTGTTCGGCTTGGAGGCAGTGGTTTGGTGGCGAGATGCCGGATTTGTGATGGGTGGAGGCTCCCCTCGCATCTTCTAAGAGGGTCTCTACTGGAGATGACTTTGAGTTCAGACGGGGTGCTAGACTCCATGCAGCTACACAGTGGGGTGGGAACCCGACATCCTAATGATTCGCCGGTGCCGGTACAATAGAGCACAGCGGGGAATGTGCGTGGTAGATCCTGGGTTTAGATTCCACCTAAGCTTTTCAATTTGGGGGCCAATGATCTCACTTCTCTGAATTGCTGTTTTCTCATCTGCAAATGGAAGATGGTAGTTCTGAGCTCGAAGTGTTCTTACAGTAATTAGCAATGCCTATAAAGAATGACGCGTGCCTGCATTACAGCAGCTCTCCCAAACATTACCTAAGCCTGGACCATCCAGCATGGCCCGTTTTGGCCATGTGTCCATAGAGGACACTGAAAACATGGCCACGTGGACAGAATTCGAAATGCAAGAGTTGCTGGGGGAAGCTGGCTCAATGATAAAGAATGCAGAGGATCTGAGATGGGTTCCCCTCACCCACATCAGTGGCTCAAAACTGCCTGTCATTCTAGTTTCAGGGGCTCTGATGCCCTCTTCTGGCCTTAACAGCCACCACACTCACGTGCATGTACCTACCCTCTTTAAGACTAAAAATCAGTCTTTAAAGAGGAAGATATACACCAAGGCTTGAAGTCTTCGTATCAATAAATATTGTGAAGTATTTTTAATAGTGATTACATTTTTGAAGCAATGGTATTTTGGCAATATTGGTTTAAACATATTAAAAGAAATGTTTTCTTTTAAGTATCTTTATTGTGGCTATTACAAAGTATAATTACTTCAAAAGTTTGTAAGCAATATATTTTTATTGAACAGCAGTGGTCTAAAACAACGGACACTGACTAAAATGTTCTGGAACCTTAAAGCCACAGGTCATGTGTCTGTCATAGTTATTTCTGCCACTGATTGAGTCTCAGTTGACTTTGGGAAATGGTTTAGATACTTTTCTAGAGAAAGTTAGAAAGAGCTAGTGATTGTCATGAATCACCTAATTTAACGCCAAGCTCTCTAGTAGTTAAGGCAAAAAAATTAGAGTTATGTGGGCCTTTTTTGTAAGGAGTTGTATTCGTGTAAGTTTGTTGGAAGAGAATAGCTTTATCCTGGCACTGAGTTCTCCTGGGATTATTTCCCTGGTATGATTCTGAGGTTGCACACACCTGTATCTTTCCATCTTCCCCTAGCTAAGCTTCTATGAGCTCAGAATGCTCTGAGTCATAGGAACGCCACACGATAATTATACCTCCCTTCACTTATGTAAATTATCTGATCTGATCCTTAGAGCAGCCCTGTAGGATGGGCTGTCCAAGGACTATTGTTCCTGTTTCATGGATGACAAACATGAAGACCAGGGAGAGTGACTTGCCCAAGTTTTCATAGCCAGCCATTAGCCAGGCCAAGGGTCCAACCCTTATTGCCCAAAATGAGAAACTCCCTCTGATTTTGGCAGTCATGGGAACTGTAGTGTGAAAGACGCTCACAGGATGAATTAGGCAGCACCAGAACCTCACCAAGCAAGGAGACATGCATACAACTGGGAAAGCCAGCGTCTCCATAGATGAAATTCAGTTCAACCAGATAGAAAAAAACTCGTGTTTATATAACCATTCCATTAGTTTATGGTGACACACTCAGCTGAAAGTATTCTATGTCTGATATTTAGAATGGCAGATACAGAATACATTAGCTTGTTTACCTTTGAGAGACATGCTCTTGGAGCCTTAGTCACATAAGTCACTAACCTGCTGCTTGTTGCAAGTCAGATTTTCTCCTCACAGGAATGGAAGGGGTCTGGGAGTTGGCATTCCTTCCCTGCTCTCAGGTACTCCTTGAATTGTTAGTCTGAGTTTTGAGGAGCGAGACTTTGGTTGCTTCTCTCTCTCCTGACCTGTCTCACCCGCAGAGTCTCAACCTGAGTGTCTATGAACATTTTCATGGGGGCTTTTGACCTTGTCCCTAAGAGTCACCAGACAGAACAACTTAGGAGAAAATCTTTACTTTGTCTCCTGGTTCTAGAGGCTTTTGGCCTATGGCGATGGGAAGAGCACGGAGGGATAGGACAGTTCACATCAGCGTGCAGCCGGGAAATTAGGAGCTACTTGAAAATGCCAGAATTAATACACCTCAAAGGACTCACACCGAATGACATACTTCCCCCAACGAAGCCCCAATTCCAGTGTCTCTAGAACCTTCCAACTTTGAGTTAAGCATCTAAAACATGAACCTGTGGAGGACATCTCAGATCCAAAGTGTGATACCACCCAGGTCACCGGAACCATAGTCTCTGAGGGGAGAGGGAGGAGACCTGTCCTCAGATGTGCCAAGGATGGTTAGTGGTATCAACTAGACCAGATCTGGAGTCACCTAGGAACCTCCTGTCACATCTGTGAAGGATTACATTGGCAATCTCATCCTGTATACCTCTGTCATGGTTTTCATAGGTTAACAGAGGGTAAAAGATCCATCTTAACTGTTGGTGAAACCACCCCAGGGACTGAGGTTCCTGGAGTGAATGAAAAAGAGAAAACAAGCTGGACACAAGCACTTTTCTCCTCCTGCTCCCTGGCTGTAGATGCAATGCGACTAGATACTGCAAACTCCTTGTCCCTGTGAATTCTCCTGTATCATGGACTGTAGCCTCACACTGTGAACCGAAACAAAACCTCTCCTATGTTGCTGTGCTTGGCTCGTTTTTTGTTTGTCCGTCTGTTTGTTGTTGTTGTTTTATATTCACAGTAAAAAGAGGAAAGGGAGATCGCATGGTGTCCATTCTAGAATCCCTGCACTTGTGAACGGTGGGATCACGTGGCTTAGATACTTTCTTCTATTTAGGAGCTTCTCCAAAATGCTTCAGGGATGATTCACTGTCCCAAACTCTTCTTTTGCTTCCTAAAACAAGTTGCATCCTATTCTCTGGTCATGCATTCTTGAATTTAGTTGTTAATGGCCCACAGCACATCGTATCCTAAAGGCAGATGACAAGGTCCAACTTTCTCAGTGTTCATTTTCTAGTGGGTCAAAGCGCTGATCTTTGGTTTGTATGAGGAGAGCAACTGGCCATTCCACATAGTGAAACATGAAAGAA
Organism: Cricetomys ansorgei; assembly: GCA_026225945.1. NCBI lineage: Eukaryota > Metazoa > Chordata > Mammalia > Rodentia > Nesomyidae > Cricetomys > Cricetomys ansorgei. The sequence goes on from JAMJFZ010003163.1 coordinate 2,055,587, forward strand.
GCAGAGTGGGCATGTGATAGCCTCTGAAGGAGGGCAGCCAACTCGAAGGGGTAATTGAGGAAGAAAGGACCAATCCCCTGAAAAATCAAAAAGAGTTTGCAGTAGGGAGACCCTCTAAGCACACAAGTGGCACCAGGGACTGGTAGACCAAAGTGGGGAATGTGGTTATTTCCAATCCATGACAGATTTGGAAATATCAACAGAGAAAGGTAAGTATCTGCATTCCTGAACGCTACCTCCAAATAAGGCTCCAAGAACCAAGATTGGGGTTGCAGGCAGACTATCTTCAGATAGATGTGAAAAAGCTACAGAGATGATTCACATGCAGACTGAGATGCCCCAACCTAGACATGGAAACACATCAGCTTTAGCCAGAGATCAAAGATGTGTTGACAGTCCTCCCCTGCCTGGAGACGAGTAGTTCAAATATCTTTAAAGTAAGGCACGGAAGTCTTTGCCCTCCCCAGAATCCACACACCACTCTCTTTCCTTGTGAATAAACAGCTGGCAGGCATGCCACGGCTTTAACTGTAATGACTGCTCCTCATTTTCATCTTAAATCTATACCGCTGCTATATATCGAGACCCTGGCTGGTGCCAACTGCTCGGCCATGCGTCTGTTTTTGATTTAGGCTCCAAGTTCTTTTGGGGTAGCCGGCTTCAGAGGCCCGGTTTAACGCACATCCATAATTGCAAAGTGGGCTGAGGTTGGTGCTGACTGCAGGGTTTTTGGTTTCAGAGTTGAGGCAAGTAGCTCGTAGGAAAAAAAAGCCCTCTCTCTGTGTTTCTTGCCTCTTGCTACATCTCTGTTTTACATTCAACCTTTTTTTTTTTTTAATTGAGTGCATAAAACAGCTATAAAAACGGCAGTTTAGATCAGCCCACGGCTTTAAGTATGTCTCTCCTCAATTTTGAAATGTGTCCTTCCTTTCTTTTTCCTGTCCAGTCCCACATGGACCATATTTCCCATTGTAAAATGACCCAGTTCTGTGGCCCACAACATGACCTTATGGCTCAAGTCCTCTTTGAGATTGTTTTTTACTATGTGACCCAGGCCAGTAGGCCAGTCCCTGCCTTGAGTACTGAGCTGCTTGTAGTGAAAGGAGAATATTGGGTTTCAAGGTATGGTGATGGCCTTTGGGCTTCTCTGGCACAGCTAAACTGCATGGCTGAAGCCACTTCTAGTGGCTTAGAGAGTGTTCCCCAAGTAGGCGTGCTTTGGGTCAGTACAGCCGACCATGAGGGGTCAATGGGAACCATTGTATCTTCTCAATTCATCCCAAACAGAGTTAGCCTTGGTTGTAGCTGGTGTAAAATGATGCTCTGACAGCTAGGTTTCCACCCAGGGCTTATTTAACTTTTATGTTTTTGCTCCCTTACCAGTAAAAGGAGGCAATTATTTTCCTGCAATGGGTTGTTATCTATAGAAAGGGATCATAGCTCCAGGACTGAGCACCTTAAACATCAAAAACAAAAACAAACAAACAAACAAAAAGGTGCTTTAATCCCTTAAAACAAACAAGTGAGCAAACAAACAAACAAGCATTTGAGATTGGAGCAACGGCTTAGGAGTTAAGAGCACTTGCTGTTTGTGCAGATCACAGTTTGTTTCTCAGCTTTTATGTCGGGCAACTTACAACTGCCTATGAGTCTACCTATCAGACGCCCTCTTCTGGCATCCATAGGCACTGCTCTCATGAAAACACAGACACACACACAGACACACACACACACACACACACACACACACAGACACACACACACGCACACATGGCACAGGTGTGTGTGGGGGGGAGAGAGAGATGGAGGGGGTGGCTATATACCTAATCAAAAATAAAATACTTTTTTAAAAAGTGTGGCAAGCCCAATGTAAGGATAAACACTGAGGGCTGAGCTTCCTCTATGAAATTATGCTGGGTCTCTTCCTGCTTTAGCCTTCATTGTTTTTGAGGGAAGTTGCACTGCCAGCCAGTTATCATTCCAAAGAATTCCTATGTAAAAGATTCCAACTCAATACTTTCACGTCAAATGTGTTAAGGTAGCTGAGCATGATAGCATTGTCTGCAATCCCAGCATTCAAAAGGTTGCTAGTAAGAGAATTGCTGTAAGTTGGGAGTTCAGTCTGAATGACGTCCTATCTTTAAAAAGCCAAAACAGCACCTCCCCAACAAAACAAACAAACAAACAAACAAACAGATAGAAAACAGAGCTGTCAATGTAGCTCACTCATTAAACAGTGTTTATCTAGCAGGCACAGATCCCTGGGTTCAATGCTAACCACCTCATAAACTGAGCATGGTGATACATGAATGTAATTCTAGCAGTCTGGAGGGGAAGGCAGGAGGATCAGAAGTTTAAGGTCATCCTTGGCTATATGTAAGTTTGAAGCTAACCTGGCCTACATGAGATTTTGTCCAAAAACCAGTCAGCATACAAACAAACAAAATAAAAGCAAAACAAATAGGTAAAAACAACTCGAGAAAAAATCAACAAACAAACAAAAATCGTAAGAAGGAAAAGAAAATGATTTTTTTTTTTTCTAAAATAGTTAAGTATCTTTTGGGAAACCAGGAGGGGCTGTGGTGATGGAATTCCCCAGTGCTCTGTCATAGTTCATGGAAAAGGCACAGAAGGCACTGGATGAGGCTGAGCAGTGGAAGCAGAAGAAAGCCGAGCTGGATCGGGCTGTGTGCAGGTGGGATTTGAGGAAGAATCAGAACACATTTCAGTCCTCCTGTCCTTTATACTTGACTCCTAAGCCTCAGTGTTTAGATATTTGCCAAAAGGAGGCTAGTTGCTGATGGTCCACCAAAATGGTTTCCTTGTACATCTGTTTTTGTGCACCCTTTCAACTTGACACTTGCTGTGCTCCTGCTGGAATGGATGTGGGAGACCATGGTCCATGGCAAGTGTCAGCGAATGCACATATCAAGAGAACTATTTCTCCTCCCTCCTGTGGGCTTTCTGAACATGGAAGAGAAGTAGCAAAGAGAAATGAGTACTGAGTATTGAGAGATTTCGTAAGGAGCAAAGGATATTAAGTCATCCCCGGCACCCAACTCAGAGTGAAGGGATCAGGAAGGTGGGTCTTTGCATTGATTGGTGTTAAATGTGAGACCCTAGGGGGACCTACATTTGGTCTCCATCCAGGGCTCTGGCACCCTCTGTCAGGAGAGCTATCTGAAATGGCCACCTACTGTTTTCTCTTTCCTCCCCGCCTTCCTTCTTTTCCCTCTCTTTATTTTATACGTATGCAAAGATATATACATTTAAATCTAGCTTTTGTATAAAAGAGAAAACATGGGTTTTTGTTGGTGGGGGTTCTGGTTTATTTCACTTCACCTGCTGTTTCCAGTGGCATTCATTTTTTTTCTCCAAAGGTCATGAATTAATTTTTTAGTTCTTCACAAGATTACACTGTATTCAGGTGCTGCATTTTCTTTGTCCGTTCATCTGTTGCTGGACATTTTTTTTTTTTTTAGGCTACACAGGAAGATTCTGACAAATAAATAAATAAAAATAAAAACAAAAAAAGCAAAAGCAAATCAGTAAGTGAATAAATAGCCTTCAGTTTAGTTTGGATTTTCTATTTGTGGGAACGGAGGACTCATTCAAGGCTCCTAAAGAAGAGGCTTCAGTGGCCAGAAATGGATCTGTGGCTGAAATGGATTAAGAGGCACAGAGGGAAGGGTGGACACAATGTCACAGTGATGAGCACTGGAGACGGTACCAGGGAAAGACTGAAAAAAGATATTGACAGGGCTGAGGAGATGGTCAGTGGAAAAACCACTGGCTGGGCAAGCATAAGGACCTAGGTTCTGATTTCTATGTGCCAGTTTGGGTACAACACATGTGTGGCGGATCAGAGGACAATGTCGGGTGTCAGCTGGATATAACACTATAGAGAGTATGCACCTGTAATTCCAGGTCTTCTGTGTTGGGATAGGAGGCAGAGATAGGAGGATTCCCGGAAGCTGGTATGCAGTCTAGCCTGATGTTGGCAGTGGTGGTGAGCAAGGGATCTTGCCTCTAACAAGGCAAAGGCAGAAGCCAGGAACTGACACCTGATGTTGTCCTCTGACCCCCACACATGTGTTGTACCCAAACTGGCACCTAGAAATATAAGCATGCAGGCACAAGGGTGAGGGAGATAGAGATAGATGGGGGGGAAAGGGGGAGAGGGAAGAGAAGATAGATGAACAATTCTTAGGGGATGAAAAGAGCGTAGAGAAGTATAAGTTAGGATGACACTGTAATAATTCTTGCACAGAGCATGAGGTAGACGGGGCACCTTGAAAGGGATTGAGGGGTCTGTGAAGGACGGAAGTACTGCTTGGAACAACAGACCTGAGGACTAGAGGGGACAAGCCACTGAAGGAGCCAGATATCTTATAGCTGTCAGGGAGACACTACTCTATAATGTCAAACTCTGAGGACTGTTGCCGATAACGTATAACCAGCAATTAGGTCATGGCCATCAGAAAATGGTTCGCTCATGCAGTCCGTATGCCAAGATTATTACTTTTTTAAATCATGACAAAAGTCTCAAACTTCTCAGGGGGGAAAATGACAAAAAGGAAGGGAAGAAATAAGTTTGATTGTTTTCCCTTTGAATTCCCAGTCTAATCCAGGATTAAATCTGGAGCAAGTAAAATAATTTTAGAGAATAAAAGTCACCTAAAATAGGACCATAGAGTGAAGCAGAGGAGGAGAGAGGCAAGGAGAGGGGCAGAGTTTGGACACAGCTTTAACTGCGGGGTGATCCAAAGCAGTTAAGTTTTTAAAAGCCTAACAAAAGAAAGTGAGAGGGAGAGCAGGCTTTTCAGCTCCCCTTACCCTGGACAGCTGGCCCCCTGCCAATGTCAATATTAGCCAAAGAAGCTTGGCCCCGTTCAGTCTGATCAAATGTGACCGAGGAGGATGCGCAGACCCGGGCTTAGAGAACGCACACACGTTCCGTGAGTCAGGATAATAATTACAGGCTTTAATAAACGCAAACACGGTGATAACCACTTTACATAGTCAGGGCTGCTGATGCCAAGACCCGACAGTCACCGATTTGGGATTTTAGCCATAACCAAGGATCCCACTGGTACATTCTCTCCGAATCACGAGCCTCCTCTCTTTGCCAGTACTCCATAACCTAGCAACCTCAACCAGTCACTTGGCCTTGGTTCCATCCAGGATTCAGACCTGGCTCCTGCTGCACCCTACTGCCAGAGCCTGGCTCACAAAGCTCTGCACTGCATGGTCTCCCTTTTAACTCATTATGCAAATCCTAGCACAGGGGTTCAGAGTTAGGGGCGGGGAGGGGCCTGCCATCACTCCTTTCCCTCTGGCAGCTCTGAACACACATATGCACACACATTTGTGCATGACACACACACACACACACACACACACACACACACACACACACACACACACACACACACACACTTGGGTGTCTCCTTGTTCCAACTCATTCAGAATTGCCCAAGATGTACAGCTGAATAGACTCATAGGTCATTAAAAAAGTCTGGGTCAACCCCTTAAACTTATGTCCCACACCTGATTCTCCTATTCACTATGGATCTGAAAGAAGGAAAGACCGCTCTCATCTTTGAAGTCTACTCATTTACAAGAAGAGAATGTGAACTGCTTACTGATATGGTAAAGGTGGAGGTGAGGGTAGATCGAGAGTTCTATGGCAATGCTGTGGAGTAGTACATGTTCAACCAATCATAGTTAGCTGTGCTCTGGCCATGTGCCGGCCTCTGCGCTTATCAATTTGTGTGTGGTGCTTTTAAAATTGTTATTGCCCTCCTTGTTTCCCCCTGGGAAAGCTCTTACTACTTTTACAATCTTAACCCGAGTAAACTCCAAGAGAAATATCTCAAGGTCATTGCAGGCACTCCATAAATACTTGTGAAATGAATGAGCAGTTTTATCTTCTCTTCTAAAGACCTTCTTCAATATATTTTAGTACTGTGGTGATCTCATTCGTCACACAGGGAAACTGAGGCAAAGGCAGCCTGTGTCAGAATGTGGGATAAAAGGCAAGTGCCCCCAGTAGCTCCACACTGGCTCGTGCTCTGGATGTGTTCTGATTGTGGAGGAAGCAACCTGTGTGGCCTGTCTAATCTTCCTTCCCTTCCCAGCATCCATGCAGTCTCTGGGGAAAGGTAGCTCAGGGTAGAGCTGTGGCTAAGTTAGAATAAAATTTTCAGTTCATGAGGGCAAACCCATACTGCATGCTGTCCCAGGACAGACTCCTTGGACACCAAAGCCTTTGGGCAGCCAGCCAAGGAAGCTGTGAGCCTCTTGGTGGCCCAACTTGTGGCCAGGGAATTGTTTGCGAGAGGAAGTCTATCCTCCATCCTCAGTGGGGCCAATGCAGGTGCAGGCTCTTGGCCAAGGCTGTCTAGAACAGAAGGAGGAGGGGAGGAGGGAGGAAAAGGGGAGGAAGAAACCCCTGATCCTGTTGTGTTTAAGAAGGGAGGGATCACTGGGCTGTTATTCTGGGGTGCAAATACAGAATTATGTGCAAAGATGACCTTTTCCAGGGTCAGGGATGCTGGCTCTGTTCTTGCAAAGAAAGCGTTGTTGCTGTTCTCACATGCAGCAGCCAGGAGCTGCTTGCTGTGGAGTCCTTGCAGGCTTCTATGTCCTCTTAGCAACACTAGGAAGTGATATGGCCTAACCAGAAGATAAAGAAATAGGTCTGGCTAGACAGCTCAGTAGGTAAGGTGCTTCAGTACAAGTGTGATGACTGGAGGTAGGACCCCTAGAGCCCACTAAGAGGCAGATAAGCTATCATAAGCCTCTGTAATCCCAGCCCAGACCTACATGGAGAAAGGATACTAAGCCAAGAGAATCCCCAGAAGTTTGTGGGCCAGCTAGCATGGTATACAACAGCAGGGAACATGAGACCCTGTCTCAAGCAAGGCAGAAGGGGAGGATCAATGTCTGAGGTTGTCCTTTGACCTCCACAGCAGCTCATGACACGGAAATACCCCGTGAGTTATATTTCCGCAACTCCTCATCTTTGTTTTTACGTATCATTTCTTGGTTCATATTTTAGCAACGTTTATCACAGACAAACAGCCAAACCAGCCACGTTGTTTGTGCATCTCACAGACTTATCTCACAGGTCTATGTCTACTCTCACTGTATATTTGCAAACTCCTACTCATCCTTCCAAACACTTCTAGGACATCACCACTCCCAGGAGTCTTCTTTTGTCATTGTTTCTTATCCCGCAGCATTAATGCTTGCACCTTAGATCTTTGCTCTGCATTTATGTCTATTACTGCTTTTGTGACTGTATTGTGACTTTGCGTTTTTCCTTGCATCTATTTTTAAACCGTACTTCCAACCAGAAAGAAACTACGTCATCCGTCCTGATTCTAGCTGAGAAAAGTTTAGTTTGGGGTGCATCCATAAATGCTTAGTACCTTGTTGAGCCGAATGTTTTATGCTGCTGAGATACTTAGTCTGAGACATTCTCCATAGTCTTGTGTGCTTAAGCAGTGTTTTTTAGCTGGTGGCACGGGGCTAGGAGTTGGTGGAACTTTTAGAAGCCAGGGACATAGGTGACTCAGGGTGAGCATTTTAGGGTTATAGCCCACCCCTTGTCTGGTGTAACTCTGCTCCCTGGTTCACTGATGGGGAGAATCCCAGTCACTCACATCTGCCCCATGAATTCCACGGAGCTTCCTTTGGCATGATGGACTGTTCCTTCTCAAACTGTGAGCCAGAACAAATCCCACCTCCCTTAAATTGCTACTGTCAGGCAATTAGCCATAGCAACACAAAAGCCACTAGTGCAATTATCACAGAAAGCTCTCTTTTAAAACCTGGAACTTTTAAGGATTTCTCTGGCTAATGATAAACTAATTCTCCTTACAGATGCTCAGAGATCCTTCTAGATTTAGTTCGCACAGCTTTCTATCTGTCTTCCAGTGGCTTATTGTTCTTACCAGGGTTCCAATTCCTGAGGAGACCAAATCTCTTCCTCCCTTATGGTAGGTAAATAAAACAGCTGGCTATTCCTTAATCTGTGGCCAGATTAGCTGACTGGCCGAGAGCAAGAGCCTCCCATTCTAGCATCGATTCAGGGTTGTCATTACTGTCTCCATTCGCGGCCCTGTCAGATACTGTGGGCTTATTGGGACTGAAGCCCTGGGTTCGGTTTCCTGTGTGTAGCCCTACAGCCAACCTCTGCAGGCCCGTTTCAAGCTGCACTCACAGCAACTGGCCTGGATCAAGACGTCTGCTGCTCTCAGGTGACAATAACAGACACAGCTGGGGATGACCCCGGCTTAGTATCAAGACATCTATTGATTTATCCAGGGTTGAACCAAAGGTCACACAGGAAATCAAGAACCAGGAGTTCCAGAAACCTGACAGGAAATGGACTGCAAAGGAGGTTAAGAGTGAAGATATGAGAAACATAATAATTTCCCCTGGCTTCTCATTCATTGGCTCTGGTTCCAACTGTGAGAAAGTTCGGGTGGGGAGAAGGCAGAGAGCTTCTCCACAGCACAGACACCTACGATTGCTTGCCATGGCCAGGAAAGGGGACTTTCCATTCTCGAAGCTAAGCCCAAAGCTGCCTCATCTGCCATTTCTCCGCATGCCTCTTTCAGTGTCAGGCTCGGTGTACCCCTGAAAATATCAGCAGTCCCCAGAGTTCTCCCAACAGGTGATGAAACAGCATTAAGAGCTTTGTCCATTACCCTAGTGTAATGAAATGTGTTTTTTTTGAAAGAATTATTTAAACCTATGTAAATCAGTCACAAGAAGAAGATAAGATTGGGGTGGGGGCAGGCAGAGTTGAATTGGGTGATAAAAATAGTTTTATCTCCATTTGAAAAGATTTTTATCTTTTGCAACTGAATCCTTTTCAGAAGCCTTCCCCTCTCTCTCTCCCTCCCCCCCTCCCTCACTCTCTCTCTTTCTCTCTCTCTCTCACTTTCTCTGAGTTGCTATGAGAACATGAATCATCTCTTTAGCACTATGATGCCAAAGCATAGCGTTTAGGAGCAGACCCTGATTTCTTACTGTTTGTTCTTTGCTCTCAACAAGATAAGCTGTTGTTATTTCTTTCTTCTCGAACAAGCACACCATGATTGCTGAAGTGGTGAGAATAATTGGACCGAACAGTCACACGATTAATGCAAACAGAGAGAACTCATCTGTTCCCTGTACAGTCAGTGTGCTTTGCTTTGGGAGGCGCGGAGAGCTCGCTTCTCTGTTTATTCTTGGGCTGGGGAACAAATGTGGCTGAGTTCACCACCACAGATCCCGTGTTTCTTCCTGGGGTGGAGACCTTAGATGAACTGAGTTCAGAGCGAAATCAGTCCTATCTCTGGTAGAATATGGGGTGCAGAGTGAAGGCACTGTAGGAGGCTGTCCCGATCTAGGGTGATATCCTTCCCACCACTCCCTGTCTGGGGACCCTAGAAGCAGTGCTTCCTCAGTGATGGAGTTCAATTGTCAGGCGATACGGCCAGTTGAATGAGAGAGACAGTAGCACTGGATAGTGCCTGCAAAGTGCTGAGCTCCATGGCCAGTGTTTATGTCCTGGAGGTAGTACAGGCACAAAGCAGTTCTATTGTCTCCATTTTCTACTTCAACAGATAAGAAAACTGAGGTATAGAGATCTCAGATTCACAAGGTAGGAAAGCCCCAGCCGTGTGCCCGGCGTCTAAGTGTGGCTGACCTAGAACCAGAGCTCCAGTGTATGGTCTAAGGTCAGACTACCTGCTTTGATTCCTGGCGTGTCATGTGATGGCTAGATGACCTTGAATAAGGGCCTCAACTTCTCACCTCTGAGCTTTCCCAACTGATAGAAACAACCTTGGATGATACAGTGCTGGCCTCATAAAGTTGTGAGAAATGAATAAATTCAGATAGATTGCTTGCTTATCTCATAACTCTAACAAAAGTTTTGTCTTACAGACTCAATTTCTGGAAGTTCACCATAGCAGGGATAGCAAACCAATCAGAATGTCAGGCATCAGAGAAGTGGGGGCCAGAACTAGGGACAGGTATAAAACCTTCAAAGTCCCACATTTGCCCCCAAGCCCTTAGTGATCTACTTGTACCAACCAGGCCCCACCCACTAAAAGCTCTGTGGCATTCAGAATAGTGCCTCCAGCTGGGTCTGTGCATCCAAAACATAAACATTTGGGGGACATTTCATATGGTAACATACTCTGAGGGAGAAAGGATTTGCTTGGGCACACACTTCCAGGTAAACCATCTGTTATGTTGCAGAAGCCACAGCAGCAGGAACTTGAGGCTGATTACATTCTATCTGCAGTCAAGAAGCAAAGAGCAATAGATACTTGTACTCAGCTCACATTCTCCTTTTTATACAGTCCAAGATCCCAGCACAGGGAATGATGCCTCCCACAGTGGACAAGACTTTCCACCTGAGTTAACCTAATCAAGATTATCCCCCTCAAGCATGCTTAAAGGCTCATCTCCCAGGTGATTCTAGATCTCATTCAGTTGACCATTAACCATCAGCATTGTGCTTGTTTCCTTCTCATTGTCTCTAAAAAGACTAGAGCTAAAATTCAATTAAATAAGTGAAGTACATTGCACATGTTATGCTCACTAGAGTCTCATCCATTCCACTGCAGGTCGTCTTTCTTTTGATTGGTACCCTATCCTATGTTGAAGATGTGTTCTGCCCTACTTCTGGAAGTCTTTATAAGTCCAGTTTCTCTTCTAGCTTCACTAAAGTATAGGAAAAGGGGGAAAGAGGAGCACAGTGTGGGGTCCCCCAAGTGCAACTATAGTGGTAGAATAATTCTACATTTGTGTTCCCATTTGAACAAGGAAAATAAGGGAGCCTGAAAAGTAGTTCCCAGCTTCACAAGCGCAGCAAGAGGAAGGGGATAACATATGACTTGCCTCTACCCTCCTTGGGATGAAGATCAGCTACCACTGTCCACATTTCTCTGCCCAAGAGTTTTGTCTGGGTCATGGAGTCTCTTCTGCTTATTTTCAGGGACCATCTTCAGCCAGTGTGGAAAGGGTAGGCTCTATTGTGCTTAGCGTGGGGCACTGTTGAGGTCCTGGTCTGGGCAGGCTCTCAGAGTCCCCAGGGCTCAGCTCCAGTTAACCATGTCAGCCACTATAGAACTTTTGGGATTTTGTTTGTTTTGTTATGGAGTCTAACTATGTAGCCAGTTGGCATCACTTTCACATATCCCCTACTTCAGCCTCTGTTTTGGCCTTGCTGGTGACCAAACATCCAAAACCGAAAATCAGATGGTGTGCTTGGTACCACTTGAGCCTCAAGTAAACTTAAGGAATTGAGGAGAATCCGGCATAGAACAACTCAGGCTGCCCAGTTTTGGCAGTGGTGAACCACCCCTTGGATGAGGAGTTTCCCCCTTCTCTGTCCCTTTTTAGTGATAAAAGTACAAAGATATTTGTTTCCATCTTTGTTGGAGACCTTTTCTTAGCCAGTATATCTTTCCAGCACCACCAAGCATAAAGCCAGCCCTACTGTAGGACCGTTTAATGAGCCCAAGGATACGTTACCTTGGATACATTACTTTGACTTGCAACCCCAAACAAACTAATTTATGCCTGTGATAATTTACCTGATTGTTAGTCACAATAAGCCTTCTTAGTCACCAGTCTGACCTCTTGCTCTACGTAGCATCTCTATCCTAGTCATGAGATGAATTCATATTGATGAGGACACGTCTGTCAGAGGGACTCCAACTTTCTTCTAACCCCTTCTTTTGGTTCCCACCTCCAGATTCTTCCAGCAGAGCCTGCTTCTCCACTACTCTTATTTCATAAGCTTCTGCTCCAGGCCACTTCCTTCCTGTGGTTCTGCCCCTGTTGGACAGTGCTGTGCCTTCCCAAGTCACTATGATTGGTTTGGTGGTAGAAAAAAAGACTCAAGTTCCAGAAGGTAGGACTTCTTAATCACTATTATGTAGTTGTGAACGAAATACCCGACAATTTCAGGAAGGAATTATTTATCACGGCTCATGGTTACAGAAGGTTCAGTCCACATTACTAGGCTCCATGGGGTGGGGGGGAAGGATAACATAATGGAGGGAGTATGTAGCAGAAGAGACTCATTAACTCACAGTGGACAGAGAATAGTGAGAGAGGAGGCCAAAGACAATATATGCCAGCAACCCCAGTGACCTACTTCCTTATGTGCCAGAAGTTTCCAAGTCATCACCACAAGCTAGAAACAATTATGTAAGACTCGAAGACACTGACTTGCCTTTGCTGGGTCTCTCGAGAATCTGATTTGGCTGGCCGATAGGGCCAACATAAATGGGTAAGTTAGGTAAACAACCAAAGGGATGTTGACCTTTACCAAGTGTTCTTGACTGGATCCGGGCCTGATGCTAGTCCTACAATCTCAGGACTCTCCAATGAAATGGTCCTCTTACTAGTATTACAATACCGTTTAAACTAGCTTGCATTAAACTTTCTATCTCTTACAAACAAAAAGTGGAACTGTTTCACATATCTAATGATTTTCCTAATAGAATATTTAGGTTTAGACACGGATTGAGCCTTACAATCTGGCAAATTCTCCTTAGCTCAATAGGCAGGACTTCTCTCTCACACCCTCCGCTTCACCCCATCCACAAATCCCTGGCTGTGTCTACCCACGATCATCTTATTCTTGCTCCAAATGGAGAAAATGGACCTCAATGGCTTTTCTATCATAAGCAGTAGCATTAATGATGGCCATAAAAGGAGGACCTAGAGATTCCAGCCAGGCACCAAGCCTTTGTGTTCTGAATTGACCAGTCCATGGCAATTTGCTAAAATAATCATCCTAACCTTTGTGATTAGTAGACTTGTTATAGGTTGTTGTTACCAAATGGTTGGTCACTTCCAACAATGATTAATTTTTCAAGGAATATTGCTATTATATTAGTTATATCTTGATTGCCCAGGACGTACACTTTACAGTTCATCCAGTAAGAAATCAAAGCTTCTGGGTTGCTATAGAAAGTCAGGGAGGCTTCCACAGAATGGTGAGTAAATGCCATGGCACCTGCTACTCTCCTTCTCTTCACCTTCAGTCTGTCTAAGGTCTTCCTTATAGCTCTCAGACCTAGGAAACCTCTCATAGCCAATCAGATGAATCACTTGGTCCCCTTGGTTCAGGAAACATGTATTTTTTCATCTTATTATTATTAATTAAATTTGGCAGGGGAGATGGCTCAGAGGTTAAACACACTTGTGGCTTTTGCAGAGGACTGGAGTTCAGTTCCCAGCACTCACAGCAGATGGGTCACAATCACCAGTAAGTAACTTCAGCTTTACTGGATTTTATATCCTGTTCTGTCCTCTGAGGGCACCTGCACATATGTGGCATACACACAGACAGACAGACAGTCAGACACACACACACACACACACACACACACACAAATAAAAAATAAAATAAAGCCAGCTGAATTTGTTATTTGACATTTTCATACATAAATAAAATAAATTATCCTCACCATCCTCCCTTGTCACCCTCCCCCAGATCTCCTCTCCACATTCATATTTCATCATGTGCTTTTGTTTTTTTGTGATAAAATACAATACCCAAGGCAACTCCCAGAAGGAAGGGTTTATTTGGTCTCATAGCTCTGGAGAATGAGCCTGTAATATCAGGAGAGGTATGAGAGCAGTCAACAACAGCAGGAAGCTGAAAGATCACATCCATCCATCCACAGGAAGCAGAGAGAGCTAACTGCAAGTGGGGCAAGCCTATAAAATCTCACAACCCATCCCCAATGACGTACTTCCTTCATGAAGGCTTGTACCTCTATAATTTTTCCAAACAATTCCACCAACCCAGGACCAAGTGTTCAATACATGAGCCTATGAAGGTTATTTCTAGCTCACAGCACCACATATGTCTTTTATGTGTGTGTGATCCACTGAGTTTAACAAGGCCATCCATATGATCATGGATTTGGAACCGTCTGTGGGTGCTTGGTAGGCTCAGCAGTGGGTACACAACTAGAGACAATCATTCCTGAGGTCCTTGTATGAATCAGGCGTTGGCTAAGGGTTTGCACATTATTTCACTGCTTACAGAGAACAAAGTTCCAGCCTTCAATTCACATGGTGAACACTAGAGAGAGGAACTCGTTTATTACATGTTACATAGGAAATTCATGGTCTGTGTTTGAATCCAGGACACTGAGGTCTTCTCACTAAATTAGAAGTCTGCTTTGTCATTGAGTTCTACCAGCTCTGGTTCCCAGTTATTCCAGGGCCAAGCATAACAGCTTAAGGACAAGGTAGAGGCAGGTTAGGAAAGTAGCAGGAAGAGCAAGAGAAACCACAGAAGCAATGATCTTGTTTTTCTTGTGGCTGTCTAGTTCACACACAACACCAGCATGAACTCAGCAGACCAAGGCTAGTTGCCCCAGCTCCTGCAGCTGGAGAAACAAGAGAAGGGGTGACTGGAATAGACTTTATAATGAGAGCATTGTGGATAGAATTTGGTGTGGAAAAACACCTCTAGTTACTTAAAGGGAGGAAATTATCTTCTTGCAATGTGAGAGCCACCAACCAAAGGAGTAGGGGAAAGTCACAAATTCACCCCTGCCTTGGCATTACATGAATACATGCAAGGACAAGCCAGGTCACATATAGTAAATAAAGCATCAGGATAACTGTGAACTGAGGGACAGACAGACATTGCCTGATCTTCAAGGCATGAAGGTGACTTGGGACATGACTTTCTATGCACTGTGTCTAGGCTTTCCCGCCATCACCAGAAAGTAGCAGTCCACATGAATGCTCTTAAGAGAGCCTTTCATGACACAGAAACTGGAAAGAAGGGCAGGAAAGGCTAGCTGGATCAATGTATATAGCTCTCAGCTACTTCTCTAGGTAGTGGTGTGAAGTCCTTGGTAACTCACAGCAGAGCCACTTTCTTTTTCTGGATGTCACATCATAGAAGCTTTTCATGTAGTGCTTACCTTCTGGCATAAATCTCTTGTTCACTGCTTTCAAAAGTTCAGGAAGCACAGGAATCTTTGCTCATTTGATGAGGCTTCTCCACCAAAACTCAACAGCAAATGTCGTCTGTACAATACAACAACTGGAGGTATTTCTGGGATGCCCTTAAAGAGGGTGATCTGAAGAAGCTGGACATGTTAATACTTATGGTAAGTATCAGTAAATCGTACTTGCTTATAGTTTATACCTTGATGTAGACAGTGGCTCAACTCCAGGGCTTTGGAGAGATTAGTATGACTCACAGAAAACTGAAAGACAATCTTTTGTGGCTCAAAAGGAGAAGAAAAGGCAAACAAAAAGTACAGCATTTTTGAGCCAAGGCAGGTACCTCTTATCATTTTCTTACTCTGTGGAGATGAGCTGGAAGTCCTGCACTTCAGAAGATTCAGCTACAAGATAAAGATTTTGTGAAGTTAGAGCCTCAGTTGACCACACAGAGCAGACTTGCTGTTTGACATGGGCTGATAATCTTTATGAAGTTAAACTATTAATGTCGTGGTTTTTTGAACACCCTAGACCCTTCTGTCTCAGACAAATGCTTCCAATGTATCTAATGATTTTTTTGTGATCCTATAAAGAGAAAAAGACTCACAGCAGACAGACCTGGCATATGGCCAAGTCTGATAGAAAGAGCCACACAGTTTATTTTGAGATAGTAGCCTTTACAACTGCCTAGGATTTACACATTAAAATATCTATGTGTGTGTGTGTGTGTGTGCGTGTATGTGTGTGTTCATGTTAATGTGTGTGTTTTCTGTGTTCTTGTTTTGTTTGTTTTGGGAAGGGATCATATTGGGAAGAGAGATAAAGAGATCCAATGAGATCCCCCAAGTCTGTCTTTGGGTCCAGAAGTGAGATCAAAGTTTAAATAAAGGGCCAAGGATATGCATGTAGTTATGGTCAAGGTCTGGTCCTGTTCACCATTGGCCCATCACTGTCTGAGCTTCAGTCCTATCCTGTAGTGTGAAAAGTTGGTAGAACTGTGTGAAATCTCTTTCTGAGAAAGAAGCTCCTTCTCTTGCTGGAGCCATTTCCTTCTCCCAGCATGTGATACGTGGGGAAATCCCTACCTCTTTGGAGTCCACTGTTTAAACAGTCTGATTGTCAGACACAAGGTAACCTTCTAGAACTTCTTCATTTCTGCTGACTGGTTGCAGAATGACATGTGAAATGCAAGGGCCAGGGCTGAGAAAATTTCCTGTGTCCAGTTCCAGTTAACACTGCATCCATCACACTCCGAGAGTAACTGCTTCAAATCCTGCCCTGGGGCCAGGATGTCATGCTTTGATGACTGGGTCTACCCTGGTGTCTTGACTGAATTACTTTGAGTTGCTTTTCTCCTTGAAGTGACGATGACTAAAGAAACTAAGATGCTCAGAGGCTTCCCGTTGTGAGAAAGGGTGGCCTTCAGGTAGATGTGTCCTGGTCCAGGCTCTGGTGTGCGGGTTTCCATGCTTCTGCAGCTAGGCAAGCCACATCAGCTCCATGAGCTCTCATAGATGCTGGAGTGGTCAGGTGGCATGGTGTGAGTCACCAAGTGGGGCTGGTGGGGCTGGGTTGAGGGTGTGAGCCTTGCTGCCTTCTTACTCTGCACCTGCTTCTTTTTCCCTGGGCTGCCATCTGATGTGGGCTCCAGCCACAGACAAGCTGCTTTCATCACCTCCTCTGTCCTTTGTTCGAAGGCAGGACCTGCTGTCATCACCTGAGACACGCCAACGATACCCAGGCTCGGTCTGAAAGGGTGTCTGAAGTTGGGAGGGTTTCTGTCTAAAGCAGAAACCTTTCTGCATACTCCAGGGCTTGTCAAGTGGATCTCTTTAGTTTGTCATGACAGACCCAGGTGGGAAGGCAAAGTAGAAGTAATTCCCAAGACATGGAGAGCCTTAGCCTGCTCACCTCCTAGGCACTGAAAACAGAACTGACCGAAATGAGTTCACCACAAATCCAGAGGATTTGGAAAATCTGGGAAATATGGTTAGGACAAGAAATACTTCTTTCTCCGGAACCTGAGCTAATGTGATGTGACAGCCATAGTGCAGATGACCCTGGCCATGACAGAGCCACAGAACAGTTGGCCCTGTGTGTAATGCTGGCCAGACGTTTGTCACATGTACAGCCATAGATGCAAATGCACAGATTCTGTTTCGATCTCTGGATTTTAAGTTCCATCATTTCCCGAGTTCAAGAAGAAGAATCGGGGCCCGTGTACTGGCTCAGTGGGAAAAATAGGTGGTTGCCACCAAGACTGCTGACCTGAGCTCCATCCCTGGGGACTCACAGGGTTGATGAAAGAATAGAGTCCCATAAATTGTCCCCTGACGTACACACACACACACACACACACACACACACACACACACACACACACGAAAGAGAAGAATCATATATATCCCAGCTCTGATACCAAGTGTCATCTTGGGACATTGCCCCTGTCTCTCTAGGTCCTCTCACAGGACAATTAGGAGGTCCAAGGGAATAGTTTTCTGTGCATCAGAGCATTTGTTCTCCATACTCAGACACTTCATACATTTCTACATAACGCCTACAGATCGCATGTCTACTTAGAAACCTGAAGATGGAGGGACTAATAGAATGTGCCTGGCCCTTGATCTCACGGAGTAGACTTCATTTTATCCACTCTATCTAAATTAGAAGACCCAGCATCCCTGAATGACCTTACTTTTGAACCTCAGCAAGCATGAGGTTCCTACTCACCCCTTGCTCCATGCTCGCTCTGTTTTCTCTGCACTGTTCCAGCCTAGGCTGACTCCGGGAATCTTATTTGATGGCTTTTCATCTTATTCATGGAAGCAGGATATCTCAGTTGAGCACAGAGCTCTTTGATACAGCTAGACTGGTTACCCAGCTTGTTTCAGACTTCCAAGGCTCTATCTTCCAAGAGCTTAAATTAAAGTGGACCCCAGGCCCACGTGACGTTTACATGGGTTTGGGGATCTGGTCCTCGTGCTTGTGTGTCAAACACTTAACTATTAAGCATCTCTCCAGCCTTTGTTTAACTGTTGTCTCACACAGTGCTGTGCATTCCACACAGTACACATTTATCACCCTAGTGCAGGGCTTGGCACACATTCTACATACAAGAGAAATGGAAAACAAAATAAATGGATTGCTGAATCAATGAATGTGCCCTCAAACAACTCTGAAAATGGATTCTTAAAAATTTATTTATGTATACAACCAATAGCTAAGCGTATCTCCCAGCTGATACTTTGAGACAATTAAATATAAGAGCTATCCTTCTATCCATGCATTCATCATTTAATCAAAATTGTGATGACGTGCAGCCTAAAGAAGTTTAAAACCAGACTGGGAGACACTATACCCAAGCACTTCTATTTTCCTTTGACTTGCCCATGGCAGACATCACTAATCAATTTTGGTACATTCTCCCTGTCAATTAGAGAAGCAGTATTCTTAATACATCACTTCATATAGGCATTTTCAATAGACTGCACTGAGCCCAGAAGACCCTTTCATGCATACCTCAGAAACTATTGTTATTGCAGATTGCCCCTACTCTTATCTTGTGTTCAGCCCTCCTGTGATCTTTGACATCCTCTTGACCCAGCATACTTCCTTACTTTTAAGAATGTCACTTTTGATTGTCAGAGTTTGTGGCTTAGTAATGAAGCTTTTCTGGATGGAGACAGTACAAGACTTTAAAGCTGGTTCCTGCTCCCTGTCTCAATTCACTCTTATTTGCAGACATGGAAAGAAATGAGAAATTGTTCTCTTACTCTAAAGTAGAAACCCCAGGTCTTCCTTTGAGCCTCTTCCAGTGCCAGGCATAGCACAGGGCAGTTCAGGAATTTCTTTTCCACTGTGTTCCGCCTTTGGATTTTCTGGAGATTGCTTTGCTCCAACATCCCAGCCTGTCTCCTTCAAACACCTTCCCAGGTGACTCCTAACCCATGATTTCATGAAACTCAAATTTTCCTGGAAGCCCTCAAGCCTTCCTTTCTCCCCTCCGTTGTCCAGCTTTTCCAGTTCTTTAGAATAGTGGTTTTTCAAAAGGGATGGACTTTGTTGCTTACCAATATCTGGAGATCATTTTGTTTGTCACAGGAGATATAAGACAGTGATGCTCCTATCATGTAACAGGCAGAGGTTAGAGATGGCCAGGAAATCCATAATGTATGCTCATATGCCATAAAGGTATACATACTATACTGTTCCCGGCTTGCCAGGCTTCCTTGTTGAAAACAGCTGTTGTTAAAATCGGAGTAACCTTAAGTCACTGTTGCCCCTGAGTAGAGCTGCGTACTAGGAGTCTGCCTGATGTCCTTCAGGTAATCCTCATGCAATCCCCTGATTATTATTTACACTCTTCTCCCCTGTAGGTGGGAAACCCAAGGTTCAAAAGCCTGAGTAGCTGGGAAGGAGGTAATAGTTATCTAGTGAATAACCCAGGGCTTAAACCCCAGGCGACTCACACTAGCTCCTCATCACTAATGGACTGGTAGTTCTCAAGCCTGGGTGTCCCAGAGGCCTTGTTGAAATTCACATAGCCAAGTCTCACCCTAGAATTTCTGATTCATGGGCTCAAGAATGTGCATTGTAGTGCGGGGCATGACTCAGGGGTTAAAAACACTTGCCTTTTCCAAGCATAAAAAGCAAAGTTTGGATCTGGGTGTGTATGACAGCCTGTCTGCAATTCCAGCGCTCAGAAAGCAGAGACAGGGAATCCTCAGAGTGAGCTGACTAGGCTGGCATGCTCTGGAGTCAGTGAGAGACTCTGCATGAATATACAAGGTGGGGATGAGTGGAGAAATGCAGCTGCACCAACCTCTGTCCCCATATATGAATGCACATATGTGCATGACTAACTATGCGTGTATATGTCTGCAAATACAGGTAAATATAGATGTGGGCACAATGCATACACGTCTCTTTCTTTCTCTCTTACACACACACACACAGAGAAAGAGAGAGAAAGAGAGAATTAGAATTTTCATTGTATCAAGGACCCAAGTTTAAAAGTTGCTGATGCTTCCAGTTTAGAAATCACACTTTGAGAAACAGTGTACTAAATGGCAATGGTATGTGCCAGCTTAGGTCAGCGTGATCATATCATTAGGTCCTTGGAGGCCTGGAGGGATCAAAATCCTGGAGCATGATGGACAGAGTATATACATGAGTATAGTTGTTTTCACTCACGGCTCCCTTCTGGAATTTGCCATGGTAAAGAGCATGAACCCTGGCTTTAGCTTGGAACGTACCTAAAATCATTATTGGTCAAGAGGTGACCAGTATGACCTCCAGGACCAGTTCAAATGATCTCTGTTCTAGATCTATTTTGGTGATAAATCCAATAGTACTTTTTAGGTCTACTGTGTGAGCACATTGGATGTTTTCCTGGAAGGCCTCTAAAGCAACCACCATGAACTTGTGAATCTGTGAATCTGTTCCTGCCTCCACCTAGCTCGTATCCTGCTTAGTTCTCCACTCTTGTTTTCTGGCTCCCAAAGACTCTGCTGAATCTTCTCTTGAGGTCCTGGTCTCAGTGGGAATTTCTGCCTTGTAGTATTCAAGAAGGTGAGCTAGGGCGATGGTGACAGAAATGGTGGTTATGGGACCTTGATGCTCTGTACAAAACAAACCTGCTTAGCTTCTAATCCAGCAGTGTGCTTTGGGCTGGACGATTAGGAGAAGTTTCATAACTCCTTGGTGCCCTAGTTCCCTCATGTAATAAATAGAGATAACAGTATTACTAATGTCAGAGTTGTCTGGGGATGTTGCATGACTTTTCCTTATGCAAATATCTTAGGGTCTGGCACAGAACCAGAGCTAAATGAGTTACCACAGACCAGAGTTGTTTCTCAGATGTGGATGGAAACTATGGAAGAGAATACTTGAGCTAGAGCTTGAACAATCTGGTTTGTGACCAGTTTTTGGGCTTCTAGCAGTCATATAGTTTGGATGTGAAATCTCCTCCATAACCACTTGGTCCTCATCACTGTTATGGGGTTCTTTGTGACATGTAGCTCAGAAGTGGATGACTATGGACAGGTCTTGACCTTGAATGTCAGATCTGCTTCTAGGTAGAGCCTGAACTTCCTGTTTCCTGGTGTCTGCTGCTGCTTGAGAAACGGTGGCTGAATGAGCCAAGCTGCTACTCCAAACCTGTTCCATCACAGTAAGCTGCATCCCTTGAAACTGTGAGCCAAGAGAAATCTTTCCTACTTTAAGCAGCCTCAGTCAGGTCTCATGGTACAACTAGAAAAGGAGCAACTAATACAGGTGCAACAGTGTTGGTAGAAAACATGGGAAAAGCGAAAGCCTGATCTAGGGCTTAGGAGGAAGGTGCCTCTAGCAATAGACTGTCATTTACTTCTTGTCCTCCTCTACCCACATCGACGCTGGGTTAGAAATGTAAGAGCATCTTACTGACAGATCAGCACTTCCCAACATATCATCCTGGCTTCCCTTACCTGGGGTTCCTCACTTATGTTTCAGGATGCTTCCTGTCACTCACTATGGAAGTCAACTCTTTTGTGTACCTGCTTCAAAGCAACAGCCTTCCGGTCTCAGCCTTATCGTGTCCATGGAGGGGCGAGGTAAAGGTTTTCTCTCTGTTCAATCGATTTTCTCTATGATTGTGATAAGGTATATCTACCATTCTATTCTGTATGTGTGGTTTATGGTGGAGACTCGGTAGATGTGGATTGACTACGTACGTAGGCTACGAATACAAACAAAGGGACCAATGACTACTATTTTCCAACTAAGATCATCTCGAAGCAGAGTGGTGTCAATCAAAGTGACAGCAGTTTTTCCTCACCTGCAACCTCTCTAGAAATGCAGAACTTCAGGTCCCACCCCAAACTTGCTGGGTCAGAGCCTGTGCGTTAACAAGGCCCTTGGGTAACTTACGTGCACTTTGCAATTGGGGAAGACTGGTCTAGCAGTTAACAGAGAAAGCTGTTGAGACTGGATTTAAATTCTGGTGTGAGTGTGTGGCCCAGGAGTAGGTTACTCTTTGTGGGCTGTAGTCGTCTCATCTGTCAAATGGACATGACGGTGGCAACAGCTTTGTGTTCTTCTGGTGTTAACTGAAGTAAATGACTTGCATGGTGCTTGGGAAATAAATAAACGCTATATTAGCAGTTGGGCTTTCCAAGCCCCTTGGACTGCCCATGAGACTGGGAAAGAAGAAAACAGACAAACAATTCTTTCAAGCTCTACACAGACATTGTGTCTATTTCCCCTCTATACCCGGTAGCTAGTAGTGGGACCAAATGGCCTCTGACTGTTGCTTCCTGCATGGGGCTCCATTGCTGACGTGAGTGGTGTGGCCTTTTCTCTCAGCTGTCTAGCAGGAGCTTCCTGAAGCAGAGGACACCAGCCAGACACACAAGGAGCACCTCCTTTTCCCCTTGGCTGAGTCATGTTATCTCAATGCAGACAGGGATCTGGGCAGGTGGGACACTCTGCAAGCTGGCAGAGATGCCCCAGGCCAGAGATTGGGGTGACTCACATTGCAGAGTGAGTCATCCGAGTTACATAAGGGAAGATCAAGAGTATTCAAATGCAGAGCAAGCCCAAAACTGTCCCCTCAGATTGGGGAGGGAGGGTCAGGGAGGAGTCTTGCCTGGAAGGGTGTCCCTGAATCTATATGCCCAAGGAAGATACCTTAGTCATTAGGACCTTCCTCAATATTTGATGTGGTTAAAATCTGGAGCAGGCAGGTAAAATGTTTTTTAGAGCAAGGGAGAAACTGTGGGTAACTTACTAACAAAGAGTTAGAGATTAATTAAGCACCCAACTCTGGAGATAGGAGAGAGTGCAATAACTCCTCCTTAAGAGCTAAGGAGAAAAGTTGTGGAGTCAGACTAAAAAGCAATTAAATCGAGGAAATGTATTTATTTAATGAACATGGGAATAAAGCTTAAAGCTTTTCTACTGATTAAGCTGACAGTGTTCTTCTTTACCATAGGAATAGTCAAGGATGTTGAGGCTCTGGAGGGATGGATAGCCACCTTCGGGTCACTCAGAAGGAATCAATACTGTCCTTCAAAAGATTTGTGACAGCCAACCTTCTAGGTTTATGCTAAAGACTGGGTATGAAAGCTATGGAAAAACAAAGGTTTTTATGGAGGAAGAAATGGTCACTACATCGTTACTTATCATAGGGTAATACTATATAGAAAACAATCTTTAAGTTCAACTTTGCAGTTTGCTTTTGTCTTTAAATAGTAAATCTACCATCCAGGCAGGTGTGGTGGAAGATTTGAAAGTCCCCAAGACCGTAGCAAATGCCACCAGTAAAATGTTAGGTAAGATGAAAGCGCAGAAAGCAAGCCTTGGGATCAAGGCTACATTAACAAGAAATAATAGATCACTCCAGTTTGAAAAAGAGAAACAAACTCTGGAAGTCTTGAACGGGAACCAGCAGCAGTTATTAGGAATCAGTGAGCAGTTTTTCCTTTAAGTAAACTTTAAAAGATTTCCACAGCTACATTGTTTTATGTGCGTCTGTATCATAAATTAATAAATACACTTATATAAACATAAACATGTAAGTATATAACATTCACGTGATATAGATAAACCATGTAGTGCAATATAAATAGCATTACATGAATAATACGAGCTATAAATGAAATTGGAAGGAAGGTGGCTGCTTGGTGATGCCGTATTATCCTTAGATTATATTTGTGCACAACTGCAGATCAGCAAAGATTAGCCAACTTGCAACATAAGTGTAGCTGTACTTCAGAAGAAAATCATCTGGGTGTGGATTGTGAGCTATAATAATCCCTATGGATTAGATGTTTCTGTATGGGGAACTCTGATTTCCTTACTGCAGACATAGCTAGGCAACAGCGTTTGCGTGGGGGAGTCCCCAGCCTTTGACCTCATATCAGATGAATCAGGCTGTAACAGACCTGGTGGCCACACGCTCTCTGCTCTCTTCCTTTCCCTTGCCCTTCCAATAAATGTCAGTGAACTAACATACAATATGCACATTATGTCACAAATTTTTTGACATTTCCATCCCAGAATTCTGGAATTCTGCAGCTACCTGAACATCAAAAAGGTCATGGCAATACGCCCAAAACTATGAGAAAAGAGAGAACCTCCGTAGCAGACAGTCTCCACAAACCCACACTGAGTAAAATTGACCCCAAAGACATGAAAATGGGTGCAGAACCAAGCAGGGGTATCCTGACAACCTAGTTAATATCCCAACCCCACTCAATACCAGGGAATACTGAGCACACACTCCAGCAAGCGTGATACACAAAGTTCTTCCTCAGTGCTTGTCCACCATGAGAAGCAGCACCAAGCCCAATTTGTGAATATAAAGACACGTTCTTGTCCTGTCAGAAAGCTATGCTATGTGGATCAGATGGAGCTAGCTGTCTGATTTTGTTTGTATGTTTGTTTTATTGGCTTTGGAGTTATATATGAGTTTTATTTACTTACTAACAAAATACTATGACATTATATAGACTGTCTTTTGACATCAAATTTGCCCAGTGTATTTTTAAGGAAAATATTCTGGGTGGTCTTCAGAGTTCCTACCCAGCCTCTCCATACTCCTTTCTATCCGTACTGCTGGGGTATGCCTTGCTGGTATCTCGATTTGAATCTCTCTCTTCTGCACATTTCTCTTCTGTACCAGCATCCAGAACACACCACAACACGCCTTTCCTTAGAGGCTTAGAGGCTTCTGATGACTGTTCAAATGAAACCCAAACTTCCTACCTTGCTCTCTAAACACAAAACCCCTGCTTGTCCTTCCTGTCCCCTCCCCAGTAGCTGTCCCCCTCACTCATTTGTCTTTTTACCTGACCTTTCCATTTATCTCACCTTGAGCCTTTGAATACAAATCATGGAAGCAGGGACCTGGTCTCAGTGCTATGTTCCCCAGTACTAGGTATGAACATGTGTTCACAGGATGAAAATGGATGGATCTGAGTCTTCAGAGCAATACTGAAGAAGAAATGCTTCATCACTAATTTACAGATGGATAAGAAGAGATTCTGGAAAAAGGGGAAATCCAGTGAGTCAGTGCCCGTGGTGAGAGTCCAGATCTTTGTATGATGCCCCATATTCCACCATCATAGCAGCTTTGCTGTGCTACGTTGCCTGGAACATATTGCTGAATGTGTGAACACATGACCTTTTCCTACAGTAAATATGTCTAGCCTTCTCTCTCTGAAAGCTTGCCTGCAATCCCCAGGAATAAATGTCTGAATTTGGGCCAAAGAGACTTACTTTCTACGTAGGGCAGCAGCTGACTTGGTAGACTCTGTACACGTATTCTCTATATTCTTTCTATCCTGTTGGCAAGCATGTGACCACCCCTCTGGACAGAATTCTGAGCTCCTGTTGACTTATCTATGTTCAGATGTCTTCTTGAGACCTACCACAGCTCTCTGATTACCAGTGGTTCAGTGCACAAGCAGGGCTTCAACATGCCATTGCATCTTTGACATTCATATGGACTGTGGTCCTCTGTTCGGTCCCCATCATCCGAGTGATGCTATCTAAGCTCTGTCTTGTTATTGCTAGCCTTGGGGTCTTTACTATATGGATTTTAGTTCAAACACTACTGCACTTAATCTTTAAATTTTCTTGAAATTCTTCTACGTTGTGTGAGTTGTTACCTTACATACCAGTCTCTGCACATCAGACCAAGCTCCTTGGCAGTCCCCAGAAGGTCCCTCCTTCTCTGCCTGGCTTACATCTGAGTCCTTCTCTCATCATTCCCTCATATGACTGGTCATCAGAGTGGATCTCTGGGACACAATTCAGGGCATCACCAATTCTCGAGCCTGGCCATTCTCCGCTAAATCAAATCCTCCTTACCAGCCCTCCAGAGTATAGAAGCTCCCTTCAGAGAGGTGATGTAGCTGATTAAGGTCTCCCAAGGAGGAAGCAGGAGTTTTGATGCTGTTGTTGTGCATTCTTTCTCCAGGAACAATCTCCTCAGCCCTAATGACTTTCTTCTCTCCAGGTCAAGAGTCCTTCGAGTCTAGTCCACCAGTGGCACAGACTCAGGGATTTTTGCTTCTTGTCTAAAACTGCTCCGTGGGTCACTTGTACCTGGAGAACCCTCATCTGTACCTGTTGCCTGTGTCCTGCAGTGCCATACAGAGAGGATTATTGAGTCAGCCAGAGGAGAAAATAATAAATTTTTTCCTACAGAGAGACGGAGTAGGAATGCAATGGTGTACTTCCAATCCGGCAACAAATAAAGGCCCTGCTTATTTACTTTTTAACCTGGCGCAACCTCTTATTTATTGAGACAACAAATTCACTCTGTTCCTTTTATTTCCCTCTTGAGGCCGTCTCCCGAGGCTGTGGAATGAAAGGGCTGCAGCCGTAAGCCATCGGGCAAGCCAGCCTGCTATTCAGTATCTTTTCTTATACAACAGTTATTTGTAAACTAATCAATAAACTTTTCTTATTTCGTGTGCTCCTTTAGAAGTCTGAGCGGCTGCCTGCTGAACCACAAAGAAACTTAATATAGCCATGATCTCCCTTCTGCACTGTTGCCTCTTCCCCCATAGAACTGGGAGCCCATCTGAAGGGTTTACACCCAGGCCCATGTGAAGCTAATCTGTATGGAAATAAAGGATGGAAATATTCAGATTGAGTTTTACTAAGCGAACCCGAGGTTCTTCTGTTTGGCAGAATAGGCCAAGCAAATGTGTTTCTGATACAGAATAAATCACAGATTTGACAACTCCCACGTCCCTTGTGCCATTTTGCTTAGAGGGGAAGAATTCACAGAGCTCTGCCTGGAGACCGATAAACACCGGTCCTTCCCTAGGAAATAAATCTCTGAACAGGACTCCTGATCCTGTTAGGATCTAAGAATCTTGATGTCCCAACCTGGGGTTAGAGGTCTTTTCAGAAGCCAAAGAAGACAGAGGAAAGGAACAGAGATGTGGACACATTCCATGATGACCCCAAGTCCTCTCAAAATGACGGGCTCCTTGACTTTGGTCAATCACAAAGTTGGGCATCATCGCATGTGTGAAGATTGAGCCCCTACCATAGTATCTCAGGAGAACATGGAGAGGCTCACCCAACAATGCCCTGTTCTGGCCATCCTCTCTGAAACACGTGTCTCCAAACTAGGCCATTTCATTCACTTATTGTTAGGTCAATTGGTATCAATCGGATGAAGGTACCACGTTTAGAGAATAGCAGTGAACGGACAGACAAGCTCCTGTCTCTCATGAAGGACAGTTTAAGTTATCTCAAAGCACAAGCTTGAGGAGTGGGAAAGCCAGGTAGGAAGGAGAGGAAAGGCTTTCCCATAAACACGTGGAAACAGGAAGCCCTATGTCTTCTGCAGCCAGCTGGATTCCCTTGACACATCACTGTGACCCTTAAGGCTTTGCAGAAGCCGAGGAAGATAGAGTAAATGGACAAAGGTGTGGACACCTTCCAAGATGACCCCCAGTCCTCTCAAAATGATAACAGGATCTCTGACTTTGGTTAACTGCAGAGTCGGGCAGCAGCATATCTGTGAAGACTGAGCCCTTGCCAGTATCTCAGGAGAACGTAGGAGAGGCTCACCCAGCAACGCACGGTTCAGGACATCCTTTCTCGAGGCTCTTACCTCTCTCTCCCTCTCATCTCTTCCTCTCCTTCTCCATCTCCTTCCATCTTTTCGTCTCTTCCCTTTCTTCCTTCCTCTTTCCTTTCCTCCCACTCTTTTGCTACATATCCAGAAACAGCGGATAAGAGGGGCTATGTTCATCGGACTCATGTAAAGTCCCTGTTGAAGGAGGATTCCTCTCTTGGCTTGTTTTTCAATCTCCTTGGCACAAAGCAAAAATTGTACTCTGGCTCTTAAATATTCCACGAAAAAGGGAAACATGTCACTTTGGGTCACATGTCCCTGACTGAAGCAAGTCACAAGGTTACAGTTATTACGGTTACTGTCAAAGGGGCTGGGGAAACAGGATCTCATTAAGTACATGGAAGCAGAGCGCATATGCTCGAAGGGTGCACCAGTGACGTCTAGAACTGGTTAGTAGGACGAATGTGCTCTCATCCTTGGCCACTGGACATAGCCCTCTCCGGTAGGGATTAAGTAGGAATAGATGGTGAACTGAGCAAACTGTAGCAGCCAAAGAAACACATGTCAAAATACGGTTCAGGAGCCTTTCTGGGAATTATATAAGCCGGACCATGGCTCTGAAATCTTGCTTTGGAAAGTCACGAGTTACTGGGTTGAGTTGTATACTATAAATTAATGAAAAATATCTTTATTTATGAATGTTTGTCTGTGTGTGTGTGTGTGTGTGTGTGTGTTGTATGCAGGTATAATGCGTGCAGTTTGCAATTTTTGCTAGGCTGGATGTACAGCTAGATCTTGGGATCTATCTGTTTCTCCCTTCCAGTGATGAAGTTACAGGCAAGCATAGACATGCCGAGACACATAGACATGTGTCTGTCTGGTGGGGACTCTAACTTAGATCCTCGTGTTTGCACACCGAGCACTTTTACCCACTAGGCCATTTGCTTAAAGGGTTTTCCCCCAAATCATGTCGTCTCTAGTATAAATACATATAGCTTAAGGCAA
Source organism: Cricetomys ansorgei (assembly GCA_026225945.1). Taxonomy (NCBI): domain Eukaryota; kingdom Metazoa; phylum Chordata; class Mammalia; order Rodentia; family Nesomyidae; genus Cricetomys; species Cricetomys ansorgei. The sequence continues at coordinate 2,084,172 of JAMJFZ010003163.1, forward strand.
TGCTAAGGGATAAGAAAAGTTGACTTTGGGGTTAATATGTAATATGACATTGCACAGCCCTAACCTTCCATTTATTTAAACACCACTTAAATCTGGGAAAAGACAGAGGTAGTGGATAGAGAACTTAGACAAAATATCTATGTCCACACATACTGATTGGTACTGTGTTTCTTCTCATATTTAAGTAGCATTAGTGTATCTAATTGGAATGCAAAAAAAGGAGTCAAAAGTGCTGAGAACATTCTTACTTTAGAGAAGTAATTTACTGTTTACCAGTAATGCCAGTCATTTACTAAAAATGTTTATTTAGTGTCTATGGTGTTTTGGATAATGAACAGTAAAGACTACAGACAATGTAGTCCTTGATTTGATGTGAACTATTTTTTAGTGGGAGACAGACAGTGAGTGACTAGACAAATGCAGGCCGACAGGATTTGGTGGAGTGAAAAGTCCTTTAGAGAGAAACAAAGCAGGGGAGGAAAACGGTGAGTGACGTCTGTCTGCAGGGAGGGCAGCCAGGGATGCCTCCCTGAGGAGGTCATATTTGGATTAGGACATGAACAACGTGAGTGAATCACCAGAGAGTTTCTGGAGAGAGTCTCAGGCAGAGAAAGCCCCACAGGCAGGGATGTCAGCAGAGGAATGAGTGTGGTGTGTCTGCGAGCAAGAAGGGACTGTGAGGAGGGAGAACGAGGCAGAGCAAGGATGGAGAAGAAGGCAATGGCAGGAACGTGGAGGGCAGAGGGGAGAATCAGGACTGCATTCCACAGGTGACACAAAACCGCCAGGATAACGTGAAAAGGAAAGTGATGTGATCTGTTTACACAGATGCATAATGCACACAGAGAGACACATGCATGCTACACACTCATGCACACCGACATACACACTCACACAGATATACAGACACATACACAGATACGAAACATCTACAGACATATATGCACATACTGGAACACACACAGACGCACTACAGTCATACACACACTTACCACATACACATACATAGACATGTGTACACACCAGTGCATGCAGGCATGCATACACACACACATGCAGGGCATGAGGCTGGACCTGGAACCTGAGTCTCTGCAGTGGGTGAATAGATAGTAAGGATGTAAGGAAGTAAGGATGTAAACAGGCCTTGCTCAGAAACCAAGGCTTGATGACTGGATGCAAATGCAAGCGTTGATGGCAATCAGTCCCAAGCAAAGTCTTAGAAAAGGTAGCTGGCCTAAAGACAATCAATAGAGGAAGTGTGTCATCAGGGTGCAACATCTAACATCGAGACATTCCTCACTCTTTAGATGGTGGCTACTGAAAAACGATGAAAATGTGGGGGTGGGGGAGTGAGTGGGAATCAGTTCCTAAATTGAACAACGTCACTACGTAGGCTCGTGAGACTCAGCCCAATGAGCTGGCCCTCTTCTGAGCTGTTAGGCTTTGTGTTAGCTGTTCTGAGCTTCTTCATGCTTCTCATTACTAACAGTGATCAGCTGACATTTGACACAGTGCCTTTGTTATATATCTGAAAACAGATCTGAGGTTAATCACTAGAATAATCTCACTGTCTGGCTCCCATTGCTATCTATTCTTGAATGTTGGGGGATATGGGGGATGTAGAACAGAGTGGAGAATCCTACACTTCTTTTGACAGCAAATAGAACTGCTTGCAGGTGACCCTGAGCTGAGGTACCATTGACAGCTGCGACGATTACAGATTTTTGTGGTACTTTGTGCGTCTCCTACAGCTGGGGGTGTCCACAAACATCTGGACACCTCTGTGCTTGCCTGCTAATCATGTGAATGGCATCCAACATAATGTTTATGGAAAAAGAAGAGGGAGGAGCTTGTGGACTATTCCCCTACAGACAGTGCGGCACTCGAGATGAAAGTGGCCCGGTGAATCCCAGCTCCCCCTGTGCAAGTGCCTTTGCTGGGTGACTTGCACTTGATTCCTTCACATGCTCTGACTCTGAAGAGAAACTTGAGATGTGCTTTGACTAACACAACGTGGTAGAGGGAACATGACTTATGAGTCTACGCCTCAAGGCTGTGCCTGTCTGTTCCTGCTCTTCTTGAAGATTACTGCCTTCATGCAGCAATCTAGGCTAGTCTTTTGGAAGATAGTAAGACTCCTGGATGGAAGCCAGCATAGGCAGCTATACATGTGAATGAGCAAGCTCGGAACAGTCAGCTTCTATATGGTACCATAAACGACCCCACTGGAGATCAGCAGAAGAAATACCCAGCTGAGCTCAGCCCAGACTCCTACGGTGGGATCGTGAGTGTATGAGCAATAGTTGGCTTAAGCCACTAAGCTTCGGGTTGATTTGTTATCCACTGTAAATAATGAGAAAAAATAGGATTATTGACATCAGAGACAGAGAGGGAGAGGAGTGGGGGGGGGGGTAAGGTTGTGAGGTCCTTCTGTTGAGGAACCTGGAGTGTATCCTCTTGGTTTTGTTTAATCACACCTCTCTGAGGTCAGAGGAGTTCAATTGTTTGTTTTAAGTCTCACATCTAGTGAGTAATGGAGCTAAGATTCAGACCCAGAACATGCCCAGTTCCACTCTTTAAACACACATCTCTAGCTTCAACTCTTAGGACATATCCTCCTCTGCTTTGGCAGCTCTCCGTCTTTGCCTACACTGTTATTTATTTTATAATAGATTGCCAAAATTGGCTCACTTGAATGAATCACTTAGCAAATATATTTTCAAAAAGCAACATCTTGTCACAGGAACTGGTCACCCTGTCTAAATATTTATCAAATGTCTTGCCTATGGTGAGCTCCTAATTGCTTTACGTGATTGCATTAACGTAACAACAGCTTCTGACACCATTCTCCTGCCCATTTTGTGAATGATGGAAATGAGGCATGGGAAATTAATAGTTGCTCAATGTTCCCAAAGCAGACCCTTCCTCATCATTTGTGTGTGTGTGTGTGTGTGTGTGTATGTGTGTATTATTATTTTTTTCCCATGGCATGAGATCTCACCCAGGGACAGTTTCCCCCGGGGACATTTGTCAACTTTTGGTGATGTTTGTGACTTACATAACTGAGGACATGATACTGGTATCTAGTCAACAAAGATCAGGAATACCACTAAAATTTGTCGTATGAGCAGGACAGTGCCTACCACAAGGAATGACTATGCTGGCTAGTCTTTGTCAGCTCTGCCCAAAGTCATCTGGGAAGAGGGAACCTCCATAGAGGAACTTCCTCCAGCACATTGGCCTGTGGGCATGTCTGTGGAGGATTTCTTTGCTTGATGATTGATGCAAGAGGGCTCAGCCTACTGCAGGTGGTACCACTCCCTGGAAAGGTCATCCTGGGTTGTCAAAGAAAGTCAGCTGATCAAAACCATGGAGAACAAGCCGGTAAGCAGCTTTCCTCCATGGTTCCTGCCTCTGCTCTGGCTGGAGTTCTAACCCAAACTTCCCTTCATGAGGAACTATGATCTGGAAGCATAAGCTAAATAAACCCTTTCCTTCCTAAGATGCTTTTTGTCCTGGTGTTTATCACAGCAACAGAGAACAAACTAGGTCAATAACACAGCCTAAATACTGTGTGGTAATCCTGCCCTGCAAACAGCAAACAGACACCAGCGTTGTTTGCAAAGGTAGAATAGTGGTAAAGAGTCTTCCAGAAGCTATTAATTGCCTTGATCCATAAGCCTTGTATATCATTTGTTTAAAAAAAAAAGAGAGAGAGACTGGTATGTGTAAAGACCAGCTTTTTCCCTATCATAACAGGAAGGGGATAATTCTGAAAGCTGCAATTATTCTCCGTGTGTGCCAAACTGAATTATTTAAGACATGTTTGCATTTCTGCTGAAGTATCCCTCAGCTGTGGTCCATCGTTTTGGAACGGTAGTGCTCTGCCTTGTATGGTATAGCTGCTCCCAAGGGCCAGATCCACTCTGTGCTTTGCAAATAAAGTTTTATTGCAACTGAGCCATGTACACTTATACAGTCTTTGGCTGCTATTGGCTGTGACTTGAGCTGCATAATGACAGCATATACCTTGTGCTGTGGAAGCTGAAATTCTTTACTCTCTTGCTCAGCATCTTTGTCAATTCCTACCTAGACCTAAGGTTGCAACATCACTGGTCCTCAGTCAGCATTTTCTGGATAGATAAGGCCTTGGAAGATACCACTTTGGGCAGGAACTCTACTCCCCCCAACCCAAGCTTCCCCTATGACACTTTTCCTCCTCTTATCCCCTCCTGCCCAGTTTAATGTGTTTGTTTACGCATTTCTTCTTTGCTCCACAGGAAACAAAAGTTCCATTCTTAAAAAACAAACATTTGTTAGTTGGGTTGTTGATCACTGTAAGCCACTCCTGTTGGGGCCTCAGAGATATAAATGGATCCTCTGGAGAGGGGATGGTGATGGATGAGCGTGTTCTTAGGAGCCTGGAGCCTTGCATCCTCCCTGTGGCTATTGGTATTCACCACACTTGCTCAGCTTCAGCACTAAGGGATAGATAATAGACACAGGAGGGCCCATAAATGTAACATCTGAAACTGCAGCCGAGCTGGGTATTGATTCATTCATTACTATAAATTTTTTGTCATTACTATGAAATTGTTCTATCTCAGGAAGAATTGATAGATGTGGTTGGAAGCTTAAGCCTATGGTACAAAACTTTTTCCCCTCTTCTATAATTTCCTGTAACTCTTCTTCTAAAGAATCATTATTCCTTATTACATGGCCCTGGCATGCCACCTATTTAGATAAATGCATGAACGAGTGAGCAGTAAATATTCATAGTGGCCCATATGTCAACGATATATGTCACTAATTAGATAATTTAGTGGCTCAAATAAATAAATAAATAAGAAAATAGAAACGCTCCCAGGAAAATGGCAGAATAACACACAGATCCCTCGCAGGAGTCCGTGCAGACTGAGTTTCCTGTAGCTTCTCAGGCTCCTGGTGCCATGGGCATGTCAGCAGCTGAGCTGATTAGAAGGGCACAGCAAGGCTCGATGGGAGCACTTACACAGGGCAGAAAAGCAGCCCTACAAGAGGGAGACTTCTGCCTGGGTCTTCTGGTGGGGGGGGGGGTGGAGCTCCTGGCTTGTTTTCTAAGGAAGTGAACTGGGAAGCTATCTCTGAAGATCTGAAGGCCTTTTAATCTCTTCCACTTTTTTGTTCTGGTTGGTGTTTATAATTTTGTCAATACAAACAGGACCGGGTTCAGAGTCTGATAGTGATGGATTCAAACCCTGAATTTGATGTGAAAGAGAGACATTTTCTCTTAATCTTTGGCCTCAGTATTCTGATCTGCAAAGTTGGGAATGATACAGTTTTAAGGACAGGGAAATGATGGTGTTCATGTGGCTGAAATGAGGCCACACTATGGAACCTCTTTACAGGGATTTGTCTGTAGACAATCTAAATGGACTCGTGTGTGTGTGTGTGTGTGTGTGTGTGTGTGTGTGTGTGTGTAGATGGTTATATTAGTTGTTTTTCCTCACTATTTACTGATTGTCTGAAAAAAAAAAACAATTTAAAGGAAGAAGGATTTATTTTAGCTCATGGTTTGGGAAGATACAGTCCACCATGGTTGGGGAGACAGAGTGGAGGGAGCGTCTTAGTTCACGGCAGCAAGAGCAGAAAGCAGTTGCTTGTTCACAGCTCAGCGGACAGAAAGCAGAGCGATCAGGTGGAGTCAGAAGTGATTTGCACAACCTCTGCAGACAGAGCCACCCACCCACAGGTGACACATGTTGAGATACACCACCCTACCAGGGACTTCTTACATTCAAACCGTGACAGTGGTCTCTGAGATAAAGGAGGCATGCAGAACTGCCTTTTAGAGAATCAAGCAATTGGAAGCTACTGTTTATCGGCTGCTTCCTCTGCATACCAGATAGACTCTTTGTACATTTTATCAAGTAGAATCCAAATAAAGGCAGTAAAGTGTTTTTTGTTTGCTTGTTTGTTTGTTTTCAGTCGGAGAAACTGAGGGTTGAACATTCAATGTAACTCGGTCAGGACCACAGACCCAATAAGCCAGATTCTAGAGTCCTATGTTCCTCTTTCTGTTTCCACCCTTTCCATGTCTTCCATGCTGCTAATATCATCCTAGGCTACTTTGAGGGTCTTGGCCTGGAGAGATGGCTCAGTGGGTGAGAAATTTTCCTAAAGACCTGAGCATGGATCCATGGCAACCATGTCAAGAGCCAGGCATAGCTACTTGTGCCTATAACCTCAGCATCCGGGAACAGAAACAGATATCCCATAGAGCTTTCTGGCTAGCCAAAATAGCAAGGTTCCTGTTCAGTGAGAGACCTTGTTTCAAGGGAATAAGTCAGAGAGTGACAGAGGGTGACACACATGCTTCTACATGCATGCGTGCATAACATTACACATTCACGGGATTCATGAGACGGGTCACTATCAAGGCATTTACTTGTCTTTTAAGAAATGAAAAGTTTTTAATTTTGTTATTCAGATGGCATGACTGTGTTGACCAAACTCACAGAATAAACCTTCTGCCTCTATGAACAAATCAGTCCTGTTTACATAAATGCAGTTGTTCCTTAGCTTGGTCAGTTTGATTTAGAGTTTTTGCGGTGACCTCGTCAAGCTCAAGTTGAACAAACATCCTTGGATCTGCTGCCTTTGAGCTATAGCTGATCAGCTCCTAATTCCCAAATCAGACCATTGTCCTTTCAAAACCACAGAGTGTTAGAATGTGAAGGAGATAAATTTAAACATCAAAGCACATGTCTCTAAGACATGCCTGAACTCGCCCTGGCCTCACGCAGCAGCACATTAACTTGGAGAATCCTAAACATGGCCATGAAGCAATCATATAAAAAGCGAGTTCACTCACATCAGCCCTGGGGCCTGCCCCGTTATCTGATCAAGGCACTACCTTTCAAGTTCAGGTTTATCTAGTCATAACTAAGAGCATGCATTAATTATTGGGCAGATGCTTAAGTGGCCCCTGATTTGTGTCCATGGCAATGAAAGATTCTAGAATTTAGGGATGGTATAATTGCACTTGCCTGTAACTCTAAGTGGGGTTGCCTGTTGTTGTAATTGTGGAATACCGACCACAGAGGCAGACAGAAGTGTTGGTAAGATGTGAGCCTGAGGGTGGATGCCTGGAAAGGCATCAACCATTAGGTACCTTCCTAAGTTTCCTTCTGACTGAAGGGACACCCCAGTCCTATTAGTTTATTTTGTCTGTAACTCATTTGTACCTGAGTGAATGTCTTTGGGTTCTATGATGATGAATTGCTACTGCAAATTTATGTCTTTTATTGGTGGCTGGAGTTCTGGGTTAGTCTGTTTCCTGGTTTTGACTCTTAGCCAAATCTTTCCAAGTTCTGTTTTGGTTGTACACACCACATGGACTTGAATCAGGGTTCATCTCTATTTGTCCCTCCCATCCTCTTTGGGATATACCCTGTACCCAACTCAGTGGCTCAGGACTAGAATTCTGCACAGTGTACAAGTGAGCAAACACAAATCCATGAAAGCCTAGTGGATGGATGGAGGCATGGGTGACCATATTGGCTCACCTCCATTCTTCCAATATCAACAGCAGTGCCTGACTCATAATAGGTGGTTATATATGGAAATGAGTAGGTGGTTAGGTGGCTAAGTAAGACATTGGGTGATTTAGAGCAGAAAAGATGGTAAATGAGTAGGTGAGGAGGGATAAATTACCGGCAAGGTTGCTGGATCAGTGCGTAGCTGAACACTGGAGCTGATAAGCAAATGGATGATTAAGAGGGAGTATATGGGTGGATTCCTACCTCAGCACATAAATGAATGGGTCAATGGATGAGTGGGTGAGTGGGTGGGTACCTAGCTGCCTGGACAGATCCTGGGAGATCTAAAGGCAAGTGAGTCAAATGAATGGCAGATGATAGTGGCTAGAAGGAGAGGAGGGCCAGATGTCACCCCTGAGGGTTCTCCTGGCAGTTATCCACTGATAGAAAGAGACATTTCCTTCAGTGGTGCATCTGCTGGTAAGGAGTGCATGTTCCTGTAGATAACCCTTCACTCATGTATTCAACCCTAAAGAAATGTGCTGAACCACCAGAACAAAGAAGACAGGAAAGTAGGGTTAAGAGTTGGGAAGAGGAAGAGTATCAGGGTGTATGGGGCAGACAACAGAGAATAACGGAGTAAAGATGATCAAAATGCATTCTATACGTATATCAGAAAGTCATAATAAAATTCATTATTCTCTAAAATCAATGTTATTAAACCACAAACAAGAGAATACATGATAGAATGTAAGTTACAACTATGGTCCTCCAGCTTGCTGGGCACCAGTAGAGGACAGTCTGAGGCTTCAATTCTGATTATGGCCAAAGTAAACAGTCCTTTTGGTTGAGGGTAATGACGATGTGGACTTCAGGGAGATTAAGGTCATCACACATGACTACGGAAAGTCTGACTGGCTGGGCAGAAGAGCAATAATGATCTGTGGTTTCCAAGCACTGTTTATAAAATCACCAAGAGGCAATCAGCATGCTTCTTGGGTTCCTTGAGGCTATGATGAGGAGAGCTATAACCTCATCAGAGATAGCCTCATGTGCAAAGCTAACCAGCCCAGAGTTCAAGCTGCCTCAAGGTTACAGCCCTGCCATAGACCAGATGGAGTTGGTTATTCTTGGATTGTCTTTTCTTCTCTCTCTCCTTTTCCTCTTTTCCTCCTTCTCTCCCTCCCCCTGTCCCTCAAGTTGAGCTGGCCAGATGACTTACTCAGTCAGAATCAATTATATCTAACACACACTTGCTCTGGTTAACTGAGAGGAACCCTGTGACAGAGTGCCTTACATACAGGGCTTTGAACTAAACAGGTATGACTGTGTGATGACCATGGGGAGTTTCTGTGCTCTCAAATTCTGCTTTATGTGCTAAAATTAATAGAGAAACTGGATGAAAAATTGCATGGCAACTATAGTCACTGCAAGAACTGAACAGTGATACTGTGAAAAATGTTTTCCCTGTCTGGAACATAGAAGGCATCTATATAAGTTAGCTTCTCTGAATGAATTGGTTCCTTCTTCTTCCTCTTCTTCTTCTTCTTCTTCTTCTTCTTCTTCTTCTTCTTCTCCTCCTCCTCCTCCTCCTCCTCCTCCTCCTCCTCCTCCTCCTCCTCCTCCTCCTCCTTCTCCTCCTCCTTTTTGAGTAAGGGAACAACTAATTCACCTGGTGGATGTCTAGCCTGCCAAAGACTTTACCTACAAACTACAAAAGTGAAGTCTTTATGTACCCAACTAGGGGAGCACACATCCCGCTCAGCCAGTTTATCCCAGCATGCACATGAGCTACCCTCCCGTGTAAGCTGACTTCTGAAGATAGAAAGCAGATGTTTTACTTTCTTTTCCTGTTGCTATGGTAAAACACTCTGACAAAAGCATCCTCATGGAGAAAGGATTTATTCTGGCCTATGGTCTACCATAGTAGAGAAGTTAGGTAACAGATGCTTGAAGCATCCAGTCATGATTAAGAAAGAGAGGTAGATAAATGAATGTGTGACTCTGTTTAGTTTCTCCATTTTATATAATTCAGCATCCCTGCCCACAGAATGGACCCAGCACAATTAAGATGGATCTTTCCATATTGCTTAACGTAATGAAGATACCCCCCCACAGCCAAGCTCAGAGTCTCATCTCCAAGATGATGCCAAGTGACACCACTACCATTACAGGACGGATGATCACTATTAGACACAGTTTCCACATTACTATGGGTATTATGACTTTACCATTAATTCCAGAAATCTATCTGCTTATCTATCTATCTATCTATCTATCTATCTATCTATCTATCTATCTATCATCTATCTATCACTCAGACTGTCAGACCATGTGCGTACATTGGGAGCAGGGTCTCTCAAATTTCTAAGTAAGATCATCCTGGCCAGATGAGCTGTGTAATTCAACCCTATTCTTTCCCTCTTATTCATGATGTAAAAGGCTTTTTGCTATACTGTCCTTTCCTATAGACAATGAAATATAGAAGACTGTCAACTTCTCTTCTCCTGGGTAACTGTAACACATACCTAGTAGACAGTCTGAGCTAGTAAAATGTTTATTAGAAAATGTATAGTTAAACATTGGTTTTGTTCAAAGTATCTGGAGAGTTTTGTTCACCACAGAACATCTTTCAGTTAGTACAACATCTGGGGACAGGATTAGTTAAAGGTCTTTGAATGCAATCAATGGAACCTAGATCTTCAGAACTTCTGCTTAAAATTGGAATGTGTCAAGAGGTTGCAGTATCTCGCAGACCACAGGGGATTGTCAGACCATCCAGATATGGACATGGTGGGAGCCAAGAGCCTACAACCAGCCTCTTGGCACAAAGATGTTGGCAATCTTGTGGTATTTTCTACCATCCCAGTGGGTGTTTACATTGTTAAACTGAAAGTGTGATTGGTCTAAATTCTTGAAGGATTCCTAGGAAGTAGTTTATGAAAAGACACAAAAATGTCAACAGTGACCAGAGAAAAGAGCATATGGAAACATTCCTACATTACCTGAAGGTGCTGGACTTCTAGATCACTGTTCCAAAGCTTTGGTTTCTTCACTGCTATCAAATTAACGTCAAAAAAGTACCTGCAAAGTTGCAGAACTCAGTCAAGATGCTTCTGGCCCAAACACAAGATGCTGTACGTGGAAAATCTTGGTCTTTGCTGGAATCCTGTTACAATCCATGGAGCACTAGAGCATCTATTATGGGTACTCTAAGGACAAAGCTTCAGACTTTTCCCTGGCTTTTGTCAGCTTAAGACTCTTAAGGTAGTTTACACAAAGATTTGTGTGTCTGAATTTTTCCTTGGCAGGTTCTCATTATAGCCTAGATAACACAAACCCTAAATATTTGTGGTTTGGGAACAGTGAGGCATTTTTGAGTTGTCTGACATCTTCTACCCACGTAGGTTACCACTTAGGATCAATACACAGCTTGGAGACAAAGGGAGAGGAAAGGATGCTGGGAAATTTTTCTATGGTTTCTACATGTCTGGATTTAATGTCTTTCTCCAGAACCTTTCTGCTGCTTACTTTTTTGTCTGTCTGTCTCTATCTCTGTATGTCTTGGTCTGCCCCTCTATCTGTCACTCTCAGCCTCTGTCTGTCTCCATCTCTATATCTCTGTCTCTGATTAGTCCCTCTGAATTCATCTTTGTCTCTCTTTCTCTTTCTTTTTGGCCCTCTCTCTTATCCCTCTGTTTCTGCCTTTCCTCATTCTTATACACACACACACACACACACACACACACACACACACCAGCCTTTTGCCCTCCACAAGCCTCTCTTCAGAGCAATGGAAGGAAAATGCTGACATCTCACAACAGAGCCTAATCACCTAACAAAAGTGTCACCCAAAGTGCCATCTCTAGGTCACAGGTCACACCCTTTAGACCCTTCACTTCCCTGACAGCCTGCTTTCAGCTCATCCCAGTTCAGCAGCAGGGCTAAGCCACATTGGGTAAACAGCTGACTGTTTACATAAAAAACAGAGATTCCCTTTAAGCACTCTGCCTGAGCCTTCACTAAGTCATATTTACACTATTATTGTTTATGTTCCCCGAAGCTGGCAGAGGAACAACCTCTCTGCAGTTTATGTGGTTTTTGTGATTCACACTTGAGGAGGCAGCTATTCCACACAGGGAGGATGTACAGTCAGGGGAGCACAAAGCAGATTAGAGTTCCCTGGCTTGTGGGATCCACGGCCTTAACTTCACTGTGCAGCCCAGGGGCCTGGAGATTTCTGAGTCAGTTTTCAAATTCTCAGACATGCTTCTCATGTTTGGAGTTTCCAAACTGACCTACAATGACCCTTGCGCCTGATGCTTAATGGTGGCTGTGTCTGGGGGAAACTGAGGCAGAGGTTTATTCCTTTGCCATAACTGCAGGGTGGACTTGGCTGCTGCTGCTGAGCCCTGGAGCATACCCACGGTAGCCTGCCCTTGTGGTCCTGCTGCCAGCTGCTGCCTCAGCAACTGCCCTGCGCACATGCCACCCATCCAGAAGCATCGCAGGCTTAGATGGCATTGGTGGAGAAAGTGGGAAATCTTCAGGGCCAGGCCAGAGTGTCCCTAGCCTTACCACTTGATGAGCCATCACCACAGCTATGCTTTGGGTATACCAGCTTGTAAATTAGTAGACATAAAAATATTTTTATTACATAAAGACAGCAATCAGGAAGAGCATTGAAAACAGAAGGCAAGTCAGGGAGATGCTTTAAGGGGTGAAGAGGTATTTGTGTGTGCTGCTAAGACCTTTTGTATGGCATGCTGAGTATTTAAAGGACCCTCATGTTATGAACACCATCCAAAAACCAGAAAGATGGGGCTCAGACTCCATTAATGTGATTGTCCACTTAGGGACTCCTGGTCCCCTGAGATTTCACATAACCATCTTTTACTAATTTTTCCAGGCACCCCATGCCTTGGGCACTTGATACTTCACCCTTTTCAGCCTCTAGGAAAGGATCTAGTCACATACAGTCACTGGGGGAACCAGTGTTGGGGACAGTGTCTTTCTCAAAGTCAGTCTATTACCTTGGACAACCGGGTCTCAGCTCTGAAGCCAATCCACTCATTCATATTCCTTCCTCCAACAAACCTCTGTTGAATGTCTACTATGTACCAGACTCTCTGCCCAGTTCTGGGAGTATTGTGATATTAATAAAATACATGGACATTTATTATTATTGGCCTCTATTCATGAGCCAGGTGATTATATGCTAATTATTCAAATAACATATGTATAAATTATTTAAAATATTATGAAGGAAAAGTGTAAGCTTTTATGAGACTATAAAGAGGAATGTCCGAGAATTTGGGGTGAGGACGGTCAGAGCAGGGTGTTATTTGTGTTTAGGGACAAGAAATTCTCAGTGGGCTGCAAGGTAGACCAGAAGACCTGCGGTGTGTCCTGGAAATCTTCTGCTACTTAACAGATCATCCCCGAAGTCAATTGTTTGAAATGAGTCAATGTTGGCTCAATTTCTGAGATGGACTGGACTTGACAGCATCAATTTTGCTTGTATTTGGTTCATTTTTGTTGACTGAGTACGAGGTATATTTGAATTGGCTGGACTATACAAGCAGGAAGTCTTCTTTGTACAACTGGAAGTCTACAATGGCAGGGGCTGAGCTCAACCAACCTGGAGACACATTGCATGTATTTGGCTTCACCCCGAAGTCTGAGCTTCTTAGGGCATGATCACTCTTGGAACTTCCAGAGGCTGAAGTTGCGGTCCCAGGTCTTTTTAGAGCATTAATCTCATTAATTTCAGAATGAAGCTTCCTCCCCATTTTACTGGTCATGAGAGTGGCCACACCATGCCAATAATTGCTTTCTGAATCACTTCCACTCAGGCTTAAGACTATTTGTGTTATGAACAGTGTTTTGAATGCACATCCACCATTTTTTTTTGTTCTTACAGAAACATAAGGGTTTAATTACAGAAAACAAAGACTTTTACTATTTTCCTACCATCATTCCTTAGCGTGTATGTGTCAGATCGGTATATCTTCGGGTTGGACTGTGTTAGAATGTTTGATTTAAAAAAATAGGCTGTTTGGTTTACTGACTTTGGTTTCATTAAAAAAAAATCTTTATAAGAATTTTGGCATGGGATTAGCACAAAATTCCCAGCAATTTCTGTAATGTCCCTAAATATACTTCTGCCTTTTTCTACCACATAGTTACTCAAAAAAAATGTTGTCAACTTTGACAATTATAAAATCAAGAAATTGATCAACCTTGGGAAATGTTGAAAATTGCCTGTACCCTACAATGCCAAATGCTGGCTATGACTCCCTCCTTTCTGCTCCTCTGGTGGAGCGAGGAATGTGTCTCAGGGCCTTGTACTTCCTAGGCAAGTATTCTTGTCGTTTTCTGTACAGAAAGTGGGAAATACCCCTACTCTGGCGTAAACAGTCCATCATTAAATTGTGTTTGGTTGTTGTGGTGGTGGTGGTGGTTATTTTTTGAATGAGTCATGGGGCTTTGTGTATCCATGAAATATGCCAAATAGGGGCATTCAGATATGTTAAATAGATAAGCAAACTGAAAATTTAGTGATAACTGATTTATTCTTTGGTCTACCTATGATTTTAGACTTACTAAAGATAAAAAATATGCATTTTAATGACAGATGTGATTTTTGGTTGTTGTTTGATCTTACACGAAGGATTAGATCCTAGCTGAGGTATTTCCCCTTTTCCGCACAGAATGCTATTTCATTTACTTTTAACAATATCTCTGTGAGGTTGACATTTGTGTTAATCTATTTTCCACCACTATAATGGGATGCCTGAGATGATTAGCTTATATTTTTAAGAGTTTCATCATTCCGGAGAATCCAATTCATGGTCAATAACCTCATTGCTTTAGCTCCTTAACAAGAGTGCTGCATCATGGGAGGAGGCAAGAGGGATCCAGCCACATACCTGAGGCAAGGATCAAAGAAAGACAAGGTGAAAACAGGGCCCCATGAGCCTCTTTAAAAGCTAATCCCCAATGAAGGGATGAAGAAAGCCCGCCATGAAATGTCCGACCACCTCGTGATCGTTCTACCCTAGGGTCCACGCCTTTACGACATTGGCTTTCGGGGAACATTTAATATGTGACGTATGACACTATTAAATTTAATCAATTTATTGTATGTGTGTGTGTGTGTGCGTATGTATGTGTATGTGTGTGTGTGTTCCTCACTTTCTCCATCTTATTTTTTAATTCAGGGTCTCTCACTCACCTACAGCTCACAGATCTGGCTGGCACTCTCCAGAGATGGTCCTGTCTCCACCTTCCCAGTACTAGGGTTACATAAAACACACACACACACACACACACACACACACACACACACACACACACACTGCCCTGCCCAGCTTTTATTTAAGTGCTGGCATCTGGAGTTAAGGCCTCATACTTTCAGGGCAAGCACTTCGGCAACTGAATTATTCCCTTAGTCCCTTTCATTTTATTTTGTATTTTGAATAAACAGTGATACCTAGAGAATAGGAATCCTCTTGAGTTCTCAAATCGAATACAAGTAGATACTAGCTTCAAATCCAGACTTTCTCAACTTCAGACCCTTAAGCAATAGCCTAAAATGAAAAGAGAAAGAAATCAGGGAAGACGAAACATCCAACCTGAAACTCAGAATGCATCCAGATGCCATTTTCCCCAATGGCACGGTGTCAGCTTGCTGAGCCCCTAGGTTTACTGAGCTGGCCCCAAAGAACACGAGGTCAGATGTGATGATAAAGCAAATATCTGATTCTTGCCACAATTACAGAATAATAACCACTAGTTATGAATCATGAAAGAATCAGCAATGAGCCAGTGGGTTGAGAAAAGACCTGGTGGCAGCAGGATGGGGACACTTTGGCTCAGTCCCAGGCAGACCCTCAGAACATGTTACTGGTGGTTAGGGCATGAAGCTAGGACAGGGTGGGAGGATGCTAAGGCTGGGCAAATCACAGTGACCTGTGAGAGGAAGGAGAAGACCTTTTGTGAAGACCTTCTGTGATGAGGACAAGGGAGGACAGACAGGAAGCTGACATCTTCCGTTTTAACCCAACACTGTGCTCGCTCTTGGTGAGCATACACAGGAGTGGGTGTCCCTCAGGTCTAGATGGCTCTGTGATAAACCTGCACGAGATGGGTTTATTTCAGTATCGCTTCCAGTCGGAGTGGACTTCTCCCTTGTTATTTCAGTCCGGGTTATGATCTGGTTTTCTTCTTTGCTTCTTCTCTATAAGGGGGGGGGACGACAAATACATATTTAAGGAGATGGCTCAAAAACTCTCCCTAAGTCAGACCATCTGTGCTGGTAGAAGCTTTAGATTTTTTTGTCTGGGAAGTGGAATTTCTTCTTATTTTCTCCATTCTTGGGAAAACCTAGGGAACAACAACAACAACAAAAATCTCAAAATAAAAGAAAAACAACTCTTAAAAAAAAGAACTGGAAGTGAAAGAAATTAAGATGCCTGACTGGTATTCCAGAAAAAAAAAAATGTGAATAATTTGGCATTTCTCAGAAGGAATGTACAAATAGAGATCTCAAGTTACCCAGGAGTCTGTGTTGGTCCTGGAAAGCCAACAGTACAAGTTACTCATTCCTTCCCTGATGGCAAGAGCCTGTTCCTTCTAAGGTCCTCGTCTCATAAAAAGAGTAGGTAAGTCTGACGTTCAGAAGAGAAATTGTGGGTAGGAAAGGAGCTTCGCTCAGCCAGTGCCACCCACTGGTGAAAGGGGTGGCTTGCCTGGTGAGCATGTTGAATCACCCTGTCCACCAAGGTCGCTGTGACCTCGCTGATTGACCACTTCTCAGAGGCAGCTCAGAGCTTTCCATTTTGTTTCTTGCTCATCACGCCAAATCCAAACCCAGCTGATTCATCCCGTGAGTGGTAAATGGGTTAACTAAAAGTGGTCCCTGTTAAACCAGGATGCTGATGGGTTTTGGTGGTTGATGAAACTCCAGTGGCCACTATAGTCTCAATAGCAGCATCCCTGAGCTCAGGCAGGAGTCTGAAGCGAAACATGTGCTGCCTGATGCCAATATGCACTTCCCAAGAACTTCCCAAGTCAGATGAAGACCTCCAGACGTAACATCGGAGCGCCTCAGCATTGAACCAGACACACGTGAACTTCACACAGGCTGCTGAGAAAGAGAGCTTAACACAGGTGGGGTTAGTTGATGGAAAGCGTTTCCTCCATTTTGTTTATTTAAATTAAGTCTGCTCTCCTATTTGGTCCAATAGATGGTGCTTAAGATGCCAAGCCACCTGTGTTAATAAACCTTCATTGTCAACTGGACTGGGTTAACAATCACCTGGGAGATGCACCTCTGGTGTCCCAGAGAGGGTTAACTGAGGGCAGAAGGCCTGCCCTGGATGTGAGGGGCACCATCCCATGGTTGGGATCTCAGGTTGAATAGACAGGAGATCAGGGCGTGCAGAGCACCTACATTCATGTCTCTCTCTGCTTTGTGACTGCGGAAAAATGATCAGTTGCCTCAGGCTCCTGCCAGCACGGTCTCTGTCCTCCACCTCCGTAGTGATGGCCTGTATCCTCAAACGTGAGCCAAGAAACCCCTTTTCTCCTTAAGTTGCTCTTGTCGGTCAGTGGAAAATAAATTGTCACTCGTTACTGGGAATGGTTGCAACTCTGTGGGTTTGCTGCTTGGCTGAGGGAAGCCATGTGCCCTCTGACCTGTTTTTTCTGAGACGTGAATGAAGAAGAGAGTGGTTCTCAGCTATGTCCCTTGGAGTTGCAGATGATCCTCACTCACAGACTCCAGCCAGATCATCCCTGGCTCTGGTGAAAGTGTGCATAAGCTTTCTATTATCGAAACGCTTCTGCTGTTTAGACAGAGAAAAGCTTCATACCCAGCAGGTCAACAATTCCTGAGCTTCAGTCATGCACAGGACATCACCCAGGAGCCATGAAAAATGCAGATTCTGACTCAAGAGGCCTGGAGCAGGGCCTGGGAATCTGTCTTTATTTCTTGGCCTCTTTCCTTCCTTCCCTCCCTCCCTTCTTCCTTCCTTCCTTCCTTCCTTTCTTCATTCCTCTATTTTCTTCGAATGCACTTATATAGCCAAGGATGGCCTTAGACTTCTGATCTTCTTGCCTCCATTTCCGGGGTGCTGGGATGACAGGCATTTGCCTGGTTTATGTGGTACTAGGGATGGAATCCTGGGCTCTGTGTATGTTAGGCAAGCACTCTACAAATTGAGGTATACCCCCAACTCCAAGAATCTGAAGTTGTTTAAAAATATTTTTATCAGTTCTTTGAGGCCTTCATAGAATGCATTTTGAGCATTTTAAAGGATCTGCCATTCCAATACATTTGTGGTCCTAAGTTCTAGACCATGAGGCTGGACTGGGGCCACTTATATGGCTAAGAGACCAGTTAGACCAGCATGCTAGAACTTGATAAAGTGTTAGGTGATAATTTATTTGTGAAGTCTTGGTGTTGTAGTCCAGGGGTCCAGGGAACTAGGCATAAAACATTTTTTTTGGCTTTGATGTTTTCCTCAGGGCTAAGGATCGGAGGTGAAGGAAGAGAACCTAATATGGCAGCCCTCAGTGTGGCCCCTCTCCCTCTTGTTCTTCACAAAGTGGGTGGCAAGAACAAACATGACCCTGCTGGAGTGTTGAGAGAGCAGGCAGCATCTGAAGCTGGCTCAGCCCCACATGAGCCTGTCTGGAATTCCCAACAACAAGAACAATGACTTCACCACAGGAAGGCTGATGCCAAGGTGAGAGTCCTAATGTGTGTCAGGCTCAGTAGACCCTCTCCAACCCCAGGTCCAG
>JAMJFZ010003163.1:2107500-2300000 GCA_026225945.1 Cricetomys ansorgei
AAGAGTCCCTTATTTGAGTACTTCATCTTGCTTTAAGTCTCTGCATTAACTGCTGCCCACTCCGGGAAGAAGCCTTTCCAGCCGGCATTAAAAACAACAACAAAACCCCACTTATCTTGGGACAACTTGATTATAATATGTTTATGGCCTGTTATCTCTTTTATAAAATCATATCTCATTTCTTTAGATAAGAACGCATGTTAAACCAACCAACCAGTCAAACAAACAGCAATATTGCCACTTGAAAAACAGTCAGATCTGGAATATTGCTTGGTGGTAGAGCATTTGTTTAGCACACAAGACCCTGGGTTCAATTCGCTACACCTCAGGTACATTTATAATTTTATTTAAATTATACTTTCATTTGACTTGAGGAATCTTCCTCTATAACTCTCTAGTTTTTGTTTTATTGTTCTTTTATTTTATTAATTTATTTTGATTTTTCAAATTTTGTTGTAACTCTGGCTGTCCTGGAACTCACTCTGTAGACCAGGCTGGCCTCGAACTCACAGAGAGCCTCCTCCTTCTGCCTCCCAAGTGCTGGGCTTAAAGGCGTGTGCCACCACTACCTGGCTTTTTTTGTTGTTATTTTAGACAGGGTCTTTTCACTTAGCCCGGAGCTAGATGTTCCCAGAGCACTAGCTGCACAGGGAGGTCTGGGACCAGCTAGCTCCATCCCTATCACTGGGGTCACAGGCACTTGATGCCACCCCCAGCTTCTATGTGCTTGCTGGGGATCTGGACTCAGCTCCTGATGGCCATATATCAAGTACACTACCCACCAAGCCATCCCCCAGCCCTGAGTAACTTTCAAAAGAGCTATACAAACAGAACCTATGGACAAAATGACAGTTGCTGTTTTGTATTAGAGTTTGGTGCCATCTGAGGGTCATACCCAGGCCAGAGTCTCTTTAAACTTGACAATCGAGTCCGGCAAATAAACTCTATTCAGTCCCTAACTTTGCATTATTTGCAAGGTTGTCATATGCATGTGGGTTTCTACTTTAGTCTCCATGTCCTTAGACTCCAGTCTAACAGGTTGGATGCATGAAGGGCCAGTGGGAAACAGGAAATGGAATATTTGAAAATGACTAGTCGATGCAGTGATCTGTTTTGGTTGCGGGGTACGAAACAAAGAATTCCGGGACTTGGATCAGGACTCAGGGTCTGGTGTGTGGAGGAAGGCACGAGGCTGAGAGGGCTGGGGAACAATGGGCCATCAGAGATATGACCTTATGTAACTGGGTGCTTTGAATTCACAAGGCAACAAGTAGAGGAGAGAGTCTGTCTTCCTACTCCATGATGGGAGGAATGGAGCCCTTGAGACACCCAGCTGCCCCAGGAGCAGGCGCTTGTCCCTCCCGGTGATGTCAACAGAAAAGAAAGGCTGGGTGACTCCTGGCAGCCAGAAAGGGCCCTGGGGACTGGAGAATGTTTTATTTGTTGATTTTTAAGTTTTAGTTTACTTTTATGCATATGGGAATTTCGCCTGCATAGACAAGAAGGGGGTTTCAGATCCTCTGGGACTTGAGTTACATGCAACCAGGAACTGCCATGTATGCAGACTGGGTGGCCTGCCAGAGCAGCCAGTACTCTTTCTGGCTGAGCCCTCTCTCTAGGCTCTAGGATTCTTTCTTTGAAATAATGATGGTGATGAAGGGCAGTGAGCAAAGGAGGCGCCCCAGCAGTTTTTGGCCATTTGGAAATACCCTTGACATGTGTGTGTGCCTACTCCTCAGCCTTGCACACGGGTGCTCCCTTGGGCAGAGTAGCATTGTGATTCACAGGTTTCCTCTGCAGTTGGGCTAAGTCACAAGGGCATGGTGAACATCCAGAGAGGTCATAGAAGCGGGATATCAGAGGAAGCTTCTGAAGTAAGGAAGCTGTGTGAGGAGCCTGGTGGGGACAGAGGCGCCATGCCCAATGCTGAAGGTCACTTGCCTTAACAGTGTCCTGCGGGACCTACCCCATTAATTCCAGAGGGGTAAAGTCCAAGAGGGACTGCTTCCAAGTTTCTTGTTGAGCTGCCCTGGTGTGCCAGCCCTGAGTGGTAGCCACACCCCAGGAATTCCTCCCAGACTCTGCACGTGCTGTTCCGTGGACCAGTGACACCTCCCACGTCTCAGTCCTTGAAGCTCCAATGCCTCAAACCCAGCTACACTCTCCATCCTTGGAAAAGCATTCCCTCCATTGCAGTCAACAAACTCCTTCTCTTTGGTCTCAGCAACTCCCTGCACTGAACTTCAAGTGCACCCAGCTGCTATCATCACAATTTGCAATTCTGACTCCCTCCCTACCATGTTCCCTGCTGGAGAGCACCTGCCAGGTTTTTGTAATTCAATGTCTTTATTATTTAACCCCAAATTCTGACAAAGAACTTCTTTTTACCCCCAAGCCTGGGGCTGTGTCCTGAAGAAGACAGAGGGCTGAGTTCTTTCTCCAGTAGAGTTAGGGTTGTATTTTTGTCCTCATATTGTTAACCTGGATGAGCACCTGGAAGCTCCTTGTTTGCTGCTCCAAACATTCCATCTGCAGGGAAACTTGTAGTTCCTGTCATTACCATGTTTTTAAGGAAAGCCCTTATCAGTGGGAGGGGTCACTGGGCGAATAGTGAAGCGCTTGCTTCCTCCTGGGGTTCAGAGATTGATAGAGATGACAATGATGCCGATGGTGACACTCAAAACTCAAAAGGATGTCCTGCAGTGCCAAACACTTCCCATTCCTGCCTCAGCACATGGACTGTGGTGGTGACTGGTTGTCAGCTTGCCGGGTCTAGAGACAACTAGACCCACTTGTCCAGGAGACAAACCCCTGACTCCAAGTGAAAGGGAATTCTAGATTGGTTTCATTGAAGTGGGAGGACCCCGCCCCCATTATGTGTGAGTGGTGCCGGTCCGTAGACTGGACAGAATGAAAAGGAGAAAGTGGTGTGAACACCAGCACTTACCGCTTTGCTTCTTGGCTGGGAATGCGATATGCCCAGCTGCCACCAATCCTGCTGTCATGCCTTCCCTGCCAAGATGGACAGGAACTTCAAACCACGAACTAAAGTAAGCCCTCCCTCCCTGCCTCCCTATCTCCCTCCCTCCCTTCCTTCTTTCCTTCCCTCCAGCCTTCTCTCACTCCCTTCCTCCCTTCCTCCATCCTCCCTCCCTTCCCTCAGTTGTTTATTTAGGTATTTTGTCACAGTAATGAGTAAGGCAATGGTGCTTACCCAGAGACTGGCTATGGTTGTTATTCTCATCCAGTAGAGTGAAGTGACTTGCCCAAGGTCCCACAGCTTAGAGGAAACAAAAGTGTGGCCCAGCATCCTTACTTCAGGGCCTCTCCTGCTCCTCAGCATCACTCACTGCTGCTGCACTGGCATGCATACACTTAAGTTCCAACAGACATGTGCAGGTGCATACTTAGTACCCAGAGTTGGTCCCTGCTCACGTGGATAAAGGTAGAAGTGTGCTAGGGTGTTTCTAAGGTTACCTGTGTGCATTAGAATGTCGGAGAAGGTGCCTCTCTCATTTTGGGGAAGCTCCAGGGTCTTAAGAGATCCAGGATTCCTCCTGATAACAAGAGCCCCACCATACCCCGCTTCTGGTTGTTCTCTTTGCCTTCTTGTCCATTTGGAAATCAGAGCAATGTTGAGTAGAATCTGCATTTGGTTGGATGGGGATCCTGACTTTGCCCCAAGGAGCATGATGCAGTGGAGAGAAAGAGAGAGGGAGAGAGAGAGCAGATTATGGGAGGCAAGCCTTCACTGAAGATTTGCTTTTCAATAACAAACTTATATGTAAAAATACCCTGTTTTTAATCCGGAGCTTTCTGAGCAGTCACCTCCCAGGGAGCACATTTTATTTGTAAGGTTGGCTTCAAGGTAGGGCCATTCAGGCTGTGCAAGTCCATGGCAGATTTCAGGGCCCAGTGGCATGTATGGTGGGTATGAGTGTAGCAGCAAAGAGCTGGGTGTAAATCACTCTGTCAAGGGCGACTCAGATGCATCATCGCAGAGGTGTGACAAGAGGCATCTTGTGTTGCCAGGCTGCAGGCCATGTCCCCTGAGACAGGTGCTCCCCAGGTTGGAAGTGGGACTGAAGAGTGGCTTGCTCAATCCTATTAAAGGTGAGAATGCACTCAAGGCAGCTGACAGCCAGGGGGATCTGCTGCTTGCTGACAGTTCAAAGAGGCGAGCAAGCTTTTCCTCCACAGCTGTCAGGATCCCAAGTCCCCAGTGTAGGACAGAGATACCAAGATGCTTTCCACGTTTACTTTATTGTCAGAAAGCAAACTCTGCGCCCTGGGATTTGATTTTTGTTTTTGTTTTTTAAATCTCATTTCGCGTTGCTTGATTGCGTTCAGCTTGTTGGGTTCAGGTGGCCGGCAGTGACCTCCACAATGCCCACAAACAGATTCCTACCACGGAGCTTTATTCCTCCTCCCACTTACAGCTTCTTGAGACATCTTGTTTGAGAAGGTTTAAAAGTTTCATGATTTTCGAAAGTCCTTATCGGTATTAAAAGTACACAACCTCACAAGCAATCTCAAAAAGTTTTCAAGTGTTTTCTGTGGGTCTGGAGCCATGAAAGCCTTATTGTTTACCCAGGAAGACATTGAACTCAGGCTGGCAATGTGCCTGAGGCCACTCAGCAAGCGAGGGAAGGAGGGCCGAGAACCCAAATGCAATGGCAAGGGATACCCAATAAAAATTTCCACTCTTAGTCCTTGGCAGATAATGGGACAGTATGAAACAAACACCCATTTATGGGGGACTCAATTAAGGGAAGAGAGGGCCAGAGGCAAGATGTGAATGCCAGGTATGGAAAATCCAATGGCAAAGAAAGGAAGTAATGATTGACTTTCAAATTCTGAAGTGATGCTTTTTCGTTGTAGAAAGTCTACAGGCAAAGTATCCAGAGTGCCCATGGAAGGGATTTCTCAGTGCGTCTCCGACCTGCAGATGCACCCAGCTTCCTCCCAGTTTTTTTTTTTTTTTCTTTCTAATGACCAGCAAGTATTGGTGCAGAGTCGGAAGAGAATGTGATCCTCAATGTGTTTGTAGGGTGAGGAGTAACTAAATGTACCGAGTTACATACACAGAGGGATCCCCATTTCAGCATCTCTGTGACTTTTGAGTTTCAGAATCACATTCTCTGACAATGAAACGTCTTAAAACCTGTAGATGTTGGTCTTAGCAAAGTGGGTGTTAAGGGCTGAATTGTGCCCCACTTAGAAGTTCACTAAAGGGCTGTGGAGATGGCTCAGTGGGTAAAGGCACCTGCCACAGAACATGGTCACCTGATATGTGTCTCCCTGGATACACATAGAGAGAGAAGAGAACTGATGACTCTTGCGAGTTGTCCTTTGACATATTTGTATTCCATGTATGCATATAGACATTACTACATAGTAATCAGATCAAGGTCAGATTACCAGGGTGGCTGACATTCTCTGATGACCTGTTACCTCATCAAAAGAAGGGCTCTGGAATGATGGTTGCACACAGACAGACCAGTGACCATACAAGCTGAGATCAGGACCCTGCGGCCGAGTCCCATGGAGCAGCACAGCTTGTTACCCTCACTGAGACTTGGGAAGAGTCAAGAAGCCTGGAGAACCTGGCCCTGCTGCCACTATAATTTAAAACCTCTGGCCTTCAGAACTATGAGTAGAGGGATTTCAGTTATTTCCAGTCACCCAGTGTGTGATATTTTGTTGTAGAAACTCTATAAAACAAAACAATGATATTCTTTTTTACGTATGTGAGAGCACCAGGTAACGTTTTTGGATTGTAGTCTTGTTCGATTTGGTTTTTGATGGAAAAAAAAAAAAAAGTCAGAGGAAATAGACTTAGGGAATTTGAAACTATCATGTGATGTGTTTGCTCTACTTTTTCATGTTCTTGGACACACATGGTACGACCCTGCTATTAACTTAATAGCAATGACCTGCAGCCGGCATTGGTGCTTTAACAATCCCCTGGCGATTTCTCCATTGCCACAGGGACCTCAGAAGTCCTATGTTCTTAAGGTACATACATGCACAGAGTACAGGAAAGGCATCCCGCTCCTGTGAGACTTAACATGTGTGAGGAATCACATTTTACATATGCTGAGATGTTGGACTTCATCTGTAGTCTAGGTAATCTTAATCCTCCCCTTACTTTCAGCCTATTGGGGATCTGAGACTACACAGTTGGTGATGCTAAGAGGAAACTGTATCATGAGAAGTTACACGGTGTGCTACATCAAATGAGGGCCCACCACAATAGAGTTATAAGAGCTCAGTCATGGTATTCTTTTAAAACAATAGAATTAAAATAGCTCAACGAAAACAGAATAACCTCCTTAATGCTTTGGAAGTTGTGTGTGAGCCAATGTATATGTTTGTGTACGTGCAAGTGAACATGTGTATGTATCTGTGTGCACATGTGTGTACACGCACGACAGAGGACCACCTCAAGTCCCACCATTTCTTCTGTTGTTTTGGAGACAGTGTCCTTCACTGGCCTGGAGCTCACCGTGTGGGCTATGCTAGCTGGCCAGCGACCCAGGATCCTCCCCTCTCTCATTTCACAGCACTTGGATCAGTGTTGTGGCTTTTATCTTTCCTTGTGCCCTGTTTGTCCTGTTTCTAGAGTGGGGCCCAGGCACTTAGTTTCCGATGAAGCTAAAGTGATTTTATTGGGCAGCCAAATGAACAAACCCTCCAATGAAGAACATATGATCTGAAACCCCAAATAACAATTCTTAACCTAAATGTGTCATTGGCAGATGGTCCCCTAGACTCTCTAAGACTGACTTCACCTTGACGAAACGGTGATGAGATTCAAAATTTTAACTTTGCACAAGTGGAAACTGAATCTCACGTGGGTGATATCTGTTGCCCAAACTCACAGTCAAGAAGGGGTCAGGTTAAAAATTGAAAACTCAGTCTAAGATCCTCATTTTAGAATACAAAGGTGCTGTAGCTTCTGAGATGGCTAAATATGATAAAATACCACACAAACATAAGGATCTGAGTTCAGATCCTCAATCCAGACCCCCAGCACCCAGGTGAAAAGCTGGGCACAGCAGCACATACGATAAGGAAATCCCAGCTTTGTTGACTTGGGAACAGGAATATGTCACAGGTCAGCCAGCCTAGCTCCAGATTCAGAAAAAGGCTCTATCTCAAAAAATATGGTAGAGAGAAATCAAAAAAGTCACTCTGGCCTCTATCTTGTGCAAGCACAAGCTTGCACTCACACACATGTACTCTCACACACAGATACACACAAACATTACATACACACACACACACACACACACACACACATGAGAGAGAGAGAGAGAGACAGAGACAGAGAGACAGAGAGAGAGACAGAGACAGAGAGACAGAGAGAATAGAGAATACACTGTGCCTGTTACACCTTAGATCCTTCTGATGGCTGAGATTTAATCCTGATCAGCCTTGCCTGGCTGTTCTGGCAATAAGCTAAGTCATGACTTTCTGGGGGGTTGATGGTATTACAATTTTTTTTCAGTGAGGAGCCCATGAAATTGGCCATAGAGATATGTTTTGAATGCCTAGAAACCAAGCATGTGTGTTTATCATCAATAGGAATTAGAGCAGCTTGGCCCTCTTGGGACTTACTGAAAGACCGTTTAAGTCCTCCACACATGGTCAGCATATAACTCCAACTCCATTAACCAGCAAATGGACTTTGACAATCCTAAATATGTCTTGCTACCCTGGCCTATGTGCCATATCTTCAGCTTGGCTGCTCCTCCCTGACCATTTTCTCTGGATCAATTTCTACTTTGTATGTAAGAGTTCAAAGCTAAGTCTGTCCAGGTAGACAGTGGATCCCATTTCTTTATGCTTGCATGACTGGCTGCCTTCTGAGGAGTGTCCCTTTCCTTCTGTGCCTAAAGATGACCCCATAAGAGACCAGGGCTCTGACATATTTGCTAGTTAAACCTGGGTCTGATGTCAAGAACAATGTCTGGCATACAGCAGACCTGCACCTTAAGAAAATGAACCAATTATGAAGTTTAACTGTCCTGTAGTAGGCTGAGGGACTTCACGAATGAAGGAATTCCTGCTAGCCTTCTGACAGTATTACATAAGAATATCAGTGAGACTTATTGGGCCATTTTCCATCAGCTTGTGGTTCTTTCTATCATGGGAAAGCCAGGGGAGCCAAGAGTCTGAGTCCCTGCTGCTGGGAACATGTCCTCTGCCCCATTAAGCGAACCCCACCCCAGCAATTACAGGGTAAATGACTTGTTAAACCCAGGGCCTTCCCGATGCATCCTTGGATGTCTGGTTGATGTTCCTCGAGCGGTTTATCTCACTTTGGGGTAGTACATATTTTATAGAGAAAGGAAAGCTCTCCAATTAATAGTAATTGTGATCGAAGTAGTAATGGTCTTCTCCAGCCTCATTCCACAAAAGGAGACTGGAAGGCCCATGTTAATTGCCACAAAGAGCTCTGTCTATCTGCAGCAGTATATAAATAATAAATTAGAGGAAGAGAGAACAGTGCAACTGTTACGATCTTCGTGGAGGAGGGACGGATATTTATGAAGTGCTGATTGCTAAAATTCTTCTCTGAGTAATTATTAGTAAAAATGAAATGTCCACATTTGTGAGGGAACTTTAATTAAAGGGAAGGTGACTCTCATTATGGGGAAGAAATGGCGTTTGGGGATTAACAGGGACGTTCAAGGCAAATGTGTTTGGTCTGACTGGCTTCCCTTGCCACTTGGATGACAGCAGGAAGCCAAACTCCTGTGGGTTCAATTTCTTCTGGGTTTTAAATCAGGGGATATAAAGCAGTTATAATCATGATAAACAAGCTCTGACTGGAATCATGGAATATAGATTGAACGTTGAAAATTGATTTAGCTCAGGACTGTCCCACAGGGCTGGTCATTTAGCTGCCCTTTCCTTTTGAGATTTATTTTTATTAATGTGTATGTGAGTGTGTTTGGGTGTATGTGCAGTGTGTGTGCAGTTGCTCACAGAGGCCATTAGAAGGCACCAAATCCCCTGGAGCTGGAGTAACAAGAGGCTGTGAGATATCAGATGTGGAAGCTACAAATAGAACTCAGGTCCCCTTGAAATGCAGCTGGTGTGATTAACCTATGAACCATCTCTCCAGTCCCTTGTCTTCCTTTTTAAGCTTCAATGTTGTTACATATGCAATGAGCATATATGCATATATACATATAAGATCAACATTTTCATGTTGGCTTTACATGGAGTGAATGAGACCAGCTTTCTGAAAGACAAAGGGCTTTTTCTGGAGTATCACAAATTTAATGTCATGGCCTCAACTTCTGGTTTGTTGGTTTATTTTTCTTTGGCATGACTAATTTGGCATTCACAATTCATGGTGAAGCAGAGTGTGGTTCTTGAGCACAAACAACTCACTAGAAGCAGTTGACTGAGACAATCTTAACTAGGGGATACTCTCTATTTCCACAGGATCACACCCCATTTTCTTATGGCAGGTATTGACATTTGTATTTTTTATTGGGGGTGCGGACAGGCTCATTTAGGGAGCTGATATAAGCCACTGGATCTTTTCCCAAGATTTGTCCATTTTTTATATGGAATGACACGTATTTCATGGAGCCTCGTGCTCATTATTTTCTCACATGGACCCATGGCCAAGAAGGCTGAACCAAGAGTTGCAGAACTGGGAGAAAGAAGGGGCAGGTAAGTGGCCACAGGTGACTAGTGTGGCCCAGGCATGATAGGCAGGTTCCCTCTTTCCTCTCGGGAAGACAAGTAAGTTCCAGATTCAGCCCAAGTCTCTCCCTACCAGCCAAAGAGGAAGATCCCACATTCCAGATGTTCATTCATCAACAGATGGGTGGGGTTTTCAGTTTGACAGGCAGGAAACACTGTACAGTCTTATCTCCTGGATGTTTCAATTGCTTGTGGTTATGGACTATCCTGACATTTAAGCGAGTGTGGCCTTTGGACAAGAGAGACAGAATTAAACAGAAGATGCAACATATCAGGAAGCAGACTTAACAAAGGAAATGGATAAGTTGAAGTTAATCTAACATCCCTGCAGTGATTTAGTGGGTCGTCAAGACACTAATACGAAGATGACTCTGTTGTTAAAAATTTGAGTCCTTGGGCTAGGGAGGGGAAACGTTGCAGACTAGAGCAAGGGCTAGAAAACGTTTTCATAAAGACTTGAGAGTAGCATATTTGACTCTGTAAACATAGTGCCCCTGTTACAAGCATTCAGCTCTGCCTTGTCACTCCAAACAGCCACAGGACATGTGAAGCAACAGTTACATCTGTGTCCCAGCTAAATCCTGTTTGTGAACACTGAAACTTGAATTCCATGTGCTTTTCATATGTCACAAAATAATTACGTTTTTTGGTTTGTTTTATTTGGAAATGTTAACATCATGGTTAGTTCATGAGTTGTACAAAATGAGCAGTAGCTTGCATTGGACCCGGTAAGCCATAGATTGTTGATGAATGACATAAGATCTGGAACTGAATATATTACCAAGAAATAGTAAAAATAAGTAAAAAATTATTTTAAAAAGTAAGAAAAACTGAAGGCAGATTTAGATGAGGTTTTCCTTTCTGGTTGAAATTTAAAATATATATCATGGTATCTTGATTTATTTTTATTGATTTGTTGATTGATTCATTCATTTGCACTACTAAAACTAGCTGACAAGTGAGAAGATGAGAAGAGAGAATTAGCATCAGATGGCTCAATAACAGATACGTTACAGCCAGGTCCTACTTCCTAAGATGTAAGCACTGTTTCTGCTTTACAGCTGAGGAAGTGGGCACAGCCCACATAAGTCAGCTCCACCAGAGCCTCAAGGACAGCAGGGAGGCCTGGGGCCTGAATTCAGATATGTAGGTTATGCTGTGTCTTTCTTAAGTCTTGGCTCAGTTCTGGGCTCAGGACTTTACATTTCATATCTTGTTTACAATCTCTGTGCAGCTGAGAAAACTACAGATTAAGAGGAAGATTTAGTTCTGTATTGCTGGAAAATGCCAGGGCCAGGAATCAACATTAAGAGCTCACCGACTCCAGAAAGCCATTGTCTGAAGTGGCTATGAACTGCAGGTTCATAGTTCTAGCTACTCCAGAGGCTGAGGAGGAGAACCATGATTCCAAGGCCTGCTGGGCCACCGAGTGTGGTTAAAGCTGGTGAACAATTTAGTGAGACTTTATCTCAAGCTAAGGCACCAACAAGAGGGTCAGGTGTGTATGTGTGTTTGTGTGTGTGTGTGTGTGTGTGTGTGTGTGTGTGTGTGATGGCTAAACCAGTAACATGTCTGCTTTGAAAACTAACACTGAATCTGACCCCAAGGTCTCACATGGGGGAAGAAGAGATCTAATTTCTGTAAGTTTCCTTTGGACCACATGACCGCTAGGATAAATGAGATCCCCCACTCACATAAACAAGCAAACAAACAAATGTAATAAAAAAGAAAGTACAAGGTGAGAGACATGGCTCAGTGGTTTATAGCACTTGTTACTTCCAGAGGACTCAGGTTTAATTCCTGGCACCTACATGGTGGCTCACAATCACCTGTAACTCTGGATCCTGGGGAATCTGATATTCTCTTCTAACCTCCATGGGCACCAGACACACATGTGCAGCACATACATACATACATACATACATACATACATACAAGCAAATATTCATGCAAATAAATGCATCTACAAATAAATACTTATTTAAAAAGAAAAATAATGAAAGCACAATTCACAATCTAGGTGCAAAACTTGATTCGATTCTTAAAAGGTGGGGGGCACTATCAGGATATAGTTCAATTCATATACAATGTTTCATTCTTGGTCCTATAAAAAAGAAAGAAAATTATTGTCTTAATTATTCAGTTGGTTTCTCATCTAGAGAATTTTAACTTTCAAGTCTATATAAATGTAAGAAATGCCTTTGCGCAAATATAATAATAGCCAAAATATTTGGACACCTCCTCCTGGACAAAGGGCCACACAGATGTAATTCCTACTCCCACACCAATTCTGTATGCTCAGAAGTGGAGTGACTTAGTGCTGGGGAGGTCGCTTACCATTATTTGTTGTTAACCTCATCTACACACACACCACACACACACTTTTATAAGGAAGGCTATGTGTCTAAGAGTGTCTGTGTGTCCCAGATTTAGAATAGAACAGTGCCTGGTGCATAAGGAGATACTTAAAATACTTGTGAAATAACTGGCTGGACAGATGAATGTAAGTGAGAGCTTCCTTTCTGATATGCAGATAGGACGTACTGAACGGGAAAGCCAAGTGTCCACATCTTGTTAAACATTCACCATGCTAAGGAGCTTAAAAGTGTTGAAGAATCACCTTCAGTTCAGAAAGGACTGGGAAAGAAAGCCAAGCACTTTGGAATACGCAGACAGCGCTGTCGAAACAGAACTGCTTTGAAAAGCCAGAGTTTAGGCTTACAGATACATCTGCTCTCTAAGACCGAGTACTCATGTCTGTGGTCAAGATGTGATCATTGTATCGTCTAAACCACATCATGTTTTCTTAATGTAGTTTAAGCATGACAGCTTATGAGAAGAGAATCATAATGCATTAGCTGCTGTTAGGATTTGCAATAGGGCACCAGAGGGGGAGTGCTGGAGTGCCTGAGGAGGACTGCCGAAAAGCAGTCTACAGACCATCGTACCTGGATGTGGCTATATTCAGAAAGAGAAATCCGGAAAGTAGGAGGAAAGAAAAAGGGGTGAGAAGGGAAAAACAAAGAGAGAACGAGAAGAAGGAGGAAGGAGTGAGGGAAAGGGAGAAAGGGAGGAAATAGAGATTGTCGATTAGGGCTTGTGGACAGGTGCTTCAGTAAGTGTGGCAGTCATCTGAGCCTGGGCAGCAGCCCCCCAAAGCTTCCCTCACTGTGCTTGTTGACAAGAGAGAGATATTCTTCTGAGGTTTGTTGGAAACTTAGATAGAAGTTGGAGCTACTGAAACTTGCAGAGGAAGCTGCTGAGATGCTCTCGGGAGATGAGTCGGCTGTCACATGTGAGAGGGACACATTTGGTCAGATCACAGATCAGAGATGTCTGCAAGTCACCAGAGCCACCTTTGTTAGGCAGACACCTTTTGTGGTCCCCTGTGGTCCTCAGGGGAGTCTACAACTCCAACTGTCACAGTGGGGATGAAAGCCTTATGCTGATGGGCCTTTGAGCCAGTATCCCCATTTAGAGGGTTTAACCGATCTGCGATAGAAGCAGTGGTAATCTCTCAGCTGACATGTAAGCACACATTATCACAGGCACACATTCATGTGTGTAAAAATCAAGCATGCAAAATGATACCTGCACAGCCATACACTAGTATATACAGACTCACAAACACAGGGAGTCCATGCTCACTTATACACACATTCTTGCATCAATGACATACAAATAAACATGCAGTCCCATATATAAATTCCAACATGGGTATACTTATAAACACTCACACAAGCAAAAACTCACATATAAATATCTTCAGCACACACATACTCTCACATATTCCTACATTTCCCAGTACATACATGTATAAATTATGTACACTTACAATTAGCATGCTTATCCTATGCAATATAAGTACACAGATGTAGCCCTCTACACAAATGCTCACGACTGCATACATTCATACAGACATGCGCTGACACTCAGCCACAGACACGCATCAATAAACTCCAGTGAATGCCTTCAAACATGCCAATTCCGAGCCTCAGAGCTTAGTTTTCTGCCCCATACAGAACTCATGGGGCATGCCCATAGACAAACCTGCCTGTTTCTTGCAGGAAAAAGAAAACAAACAAAAAACTCTGGGCTAAAATGTTCCTGCTGTGTCAGATACCTGCTTTGTACAGTCAGTCACTTTCTGCCCAAACGAACAAACGAAAAAACAGAACAAAACCCAAAAGAACTTGAAGAGTTTGCCAGGCCATTGCGTGGAAAGACTGGCAAGAGCTGGGGGAAGGGCCCTGTGTCTGGTCAACAGCATGGCCATTTGTGTGGCTGCTGCTCTTCCCCCGCCTGCATGTTATTCAAATCCATACATTGTGTTTGCCTTTTGTGTCCAGCGCCCAACAAGTCTCCTTTTGTCCCCATCACAAAGGCCAATAAACTCTGCATGGAAAGAAAGGTTCAGGGGCTGCTGGACATTATGACTAATTGCCAGGCAGTTTATATCCTTGAGACCATGAACTGATATTGGGAGACAATGGCAGAGAGGGAGTTCATTGAGCACAGAGAGCCCCCAGTAACCCCACGGGGGCTGAGATGGGCAACAAAGGGGCTATTGAGAACGGTCGCCCCGGCAGAAAACTGTGAGAGGGGGAGCGGGTGGCCTGACCACATGGCTGGCCTCCAGTGTGGCTTTTGTTTGCTGGACAGTGAAAACTGGCACGTAGAGTCAGGTCTGTTTATCTTTTTCCGGGCTTTGGAGGTATGGTTGACAACTCAGAATGATATATTCACAGCGCGTGATGTGACTACTGGATGTCCACATACATTGTAGAAGGAGACCGCAGACAAACACACCGTCATCAACCACATTTACCATTCATGTTTGAGTGGCGGTGAGGGTCACAACGCTTAAAATCTGCCCTCTTCTCAGTCCCACGCTACACCGTGCAGTATACTGACTACAGTCACCATGCTGCACATGGATACCTAGAAGCTGTTCGTCCACTGTATAGAAAGTTGAGGTGAGGGTCCATGGAGATGCAGAGAAGCCCTTGCCAGGGCCACCTTCACCCTTGAATATAAACCTAGGTCTGCTTTGCCAGGCCCTTAGGTACCCTGTCAAAGTGGTAATGATTATTACAGGTACATGCGAGTGAACTGCCTTGGGACCATAGCACTAAAAACCGTCATCACTCCCATCTGACTTCCGTCTGCTCTACATCAGTTTTGGGACCTGGACAAATCCCCAGTACTAAATTCTCAGGGCAGAGAAATCACTCTTCCAGTGAGATACCAGAAAGAGCAACCAATGAAGATGCAGAAGATCCTGTGTCCTGTGTTCTCTCTCTTTCTCTTTCTCTCTCTTTCCTCAATTTTTCTGTCTTCTTTTCACTTAATACAACAAGTAGATATTACGATGACTTCCATCCCATAAAGCAACCTTTGGCATGAAGTACATGTAGTATTTAATTGTGCAGGATTAGGAACGACCTGGATTTCTAAATGTAAACCAAATATTGGTTTATATTTGTGTCAGTTGTATTTCTCCGTGAAGGTGGGGCCTCCAACAAAAGTCCATGATTGTGCCTCCGTTTCCACATACACCCCCTCCCTTTGATCTTTCTGTCCAGGATTGCTCATTGTAATCTTCTCTATCCTCTGACGACTCACATTCCTCCTCAATGTCTGAAGAGCGAGATGTTTCCACGAATCTGTTTGAAAACGGTCTTGGTTTACGACTTTCCTTTATTCTGGGACTATAAAGAATTTTCATGAAACTGTTACCAAGTGGGACATGGTATTTAGGGTGATCTGAAGCTGTGCCCTTGGGCCACAATCATTCAAATTTGGCTACAGAATAAACCATCTCATACCTTTTGAGGGGAGGACTCTAGTTTGCATTGACAGCCTCATCTCCCATTTGCCCATCCCAGAGCTAGGTACTATAAAACAATAATCTCCCCTTCTCACTTTGCTCTATTAGAATTTGGGTGTCTGTAATTTATCATGTGACACATTCTTATGCATGCCGGAGTAAATGGAAGGCTTTGCAAAACACAAATATCAGTGCCCCAAACTTTAGGGAATCTTCAAGCAGCTAACCCAGTTTTCAAAAAATAATTACACAAAATAATCTAGTAGGCATGGTGTTTGGGTTTCCCTTGTTGTTAGTTAGAAATTTTATCACATACGTCTCTCCTGGATTACCGCAATGTGTTACTGATCGCCAGGGTCCCCGAGTCATGCCCACTCGTTAACTATGCCTCTACTTCCACATTTTAGCCAGATGAATCTTCAAATATGCAAAGCATCATATATCTTGCTTCCTTTTCCAGCTTCTCCTAGGTAGTATGACTCCTCCCCCTGCTTCTTGCCTCTCTCTAGCCCTGTCTTTCATGGGCATGGCATAGTGACATCGTTTCTGGCAGGCTTTCTACTGACACTTGACCTATTTCTATCTTGTAGAACATATCAGATCCTCAAACACTGACCCAAGCACAAAGAACCTGCCCTTTGGAGACCTCAGCCTCAGGGGGAGTTTGCCCTTCACCTACTGAATTCTCACTAGACCCTATGTCCCTGTTTTGGTCTTTCTCCAGGGGCTAGGACTAGCAACCGTTTCTTTAGGTAGTTAGTTACTGACTAAAGGAAGCTTAGTTAACCTACTAACTTGCATCCTTTTTCACCTGGGAACATAGCCAGGCTTGAACTCCCCAGTTTAATCGAACAGATTGACAGAATGTAGAGATGCAGAAGAAGCAAAGCGTCAACCCTGTCATCATTGTCTTCAGTTCTGGAAGGGGACACAGTCCAACAACAGGAATCAAAAGAAACTCGGGCAATAATGTATGCTATAAGGAAACACGGAATAATAGGTTATAAATCAACAAGGTGGCAGAGAAGCTGGGGAAGCCCTTGGATTAACTGGCCAGGAAACCATTTCTGGAAAGGTGACAAGTGTGCTGACAGTTGCGTGACGGAAAAGGAGCATCTGTGTGTGCCTCCAGGGCAGCATGCTCTCAGTGGCAGCTATTGATATAACGTGCAGGGGAGTTAGAGATCCAGATTCTTAGTTCACTCTCATAGAAACTCTGATTTAGGGACCGGAGAGATGATGGCTCAGTGGTTAAGAGCACTCGATGCTCTTCCAGAGGACTTGAGACTGGTTCCCAGCTCCCACTTATTCCAAACCATAAGCACTTATAATGGCAGCACCTGGGGATGCAGCACGCTCTTTTAGATTCCACGAGTACCAACACTCACACATGTACACATCACAGACGGAATCAAATACATTCACAGTTACAGAAAAAGTAAACCACTTCTTCTTTTCTTGCTGACCAGAACGTAAACATGCATTCTCTGTGCTCTGGGCTTTGTTGCTATTCTCTGAAGCACTTCTTCCTGCCCAGATTGTTATCCATGCTGTTGGCATGGATACCAACTTTAGATGCCATCCAGGCCAGCTTTATTCAAATGGTGTGTTTCTTTTTAGTTCTCCCTTTTCTTCTCCTCCTCCAGGCAGCATTTTACAAGTGGGGAGTGCTTGGAAGAAGTGAACCACCCACTATGGCAGTTGAAGGTTAACCTTGGTTAATCAATGGTAAGTGTCATCAAGTTTGGCAAGATGTAGGTCTTTGGTTAGGTAACTTACAGAGAGAATTGATATTGAGGAAGATGACTTGAGGGGAGCTTTACTATTAAAATTGGCAGCTGCAGAGCATGGGGGTATCATCACATGTTAAGATGGGTCATGGACTAATAAGCGGGTCTGAGGATGGTGGATGGATGAGTGAGCCAACTATTCAAACTCTAGTTTCCAGCACAAAGCTAGCTACTGATGGTGTGCCCACTGTCTGAATAATCCTTTACCCCATTGAATCCTCATAGTGAACTGATTGTCACTGGCTTATCAGAGGGGTGACTCAGATCTCAAATGTCCTCATGGAAAAATAGCCATAGATTTTCCTTTCAGGATGGATGTTTCCAGGTGTTTCCTGGATGTTCGAGTTGGACTTATGAAACAGCTTCCCAGGGAGGCTTGGTACTTTCCTCATCCAGCAGGCAAGGTCCTGTGAAGCCTTGCTATACGTTTCAGGTTTGATGCCCCTATTTCAAATCTGTCATTGAATATTGTGGTTCCTTCAGATAGTTTTCAGAAACAAAACAAAACAAAAACAGAGTGGGTTTCCCAACATGCCTGATTTCGTATTTTCCATATTTCATTTCCTCTCTCTCTCTCTCTCTCTGGTATGTGTGTGTGTGTGTGTGTGTGTGTGTGTGTGTGTGTGAGAGAGAGAGAGAGAGAGAGAGAGAGAGAGAGAGAGAAGAGGGAAAGAAAGATGTTGAGTAGCATTCTTCATGATACCATTCACTTTTTTTTGAGACAGGTTCTAAAAGTTTTTGGTCTAGAACTTGACGAGTTTGACTAGTATATCTGCCTTTTCACTGCCAGGATTAAAACTGGCAGCTGTCCTGTCTGTTTTTGTTGTTTTATGATGACCTGAGCGTTGAACCTGGGTCCTCATGCTTGTGGGGAGAGCACCTCACCAAATAAGTCATCTCCTGAGCTGCTGTATTTTGTTTTCGAGTATCCTCAGAATTTATTCCATCCTCATCCCTTTCTTTTTCTTTTTGCTAAAAAGGAAATTAGAAGATAAATAAATTCAAGAAATCAAAACATAAAGACCAACAGCCTTTCTCCTTCGTTTCTTGAAGGAGCCTGAAGCCAACACTTCCAAATCGGGTGCCGTATTCTCGAATCTTTTATTTCAGTGTGGTTCCGAGTTCCTCATTTCCCAATGCCTAAATAATCTTCATTGAAGGCAACCTCAACAATAAACCACCCTGGAGAGGTTTCACAGACCCAGAATGATGAGTAATAATTAAGGGTATTCAAAAAGTGATTTTTTTTCCCCTGCAGTTTGGAAATTAATATATGATTTTGGGGAGCCTCCAATTTCATCAAATAACTGTTTTCTTCAATATATTTCTGATAATGATTTGCACAAAGGCATCCAAAGGCTTGTGTACCTTCCTTTCCAGTTTATTGATTTTGATAGAAAAGAAACTTATGATATTTTAACAAAGTGTGACCATGCGTGAATAAAATCTCATGCCACTGTCACTTATTATAATTACCACATCGAAACCAATGAGTTCTTTGTCCGAATTATTTGGACTTCTCCTCACCTAAACCAAGTTGTTGAAAGTATTTTCTGAGAAATCTGATAAGGATTTTTTAAAATGTGTGTCATGAAAGAAGAAAGGCGGAGAAAGACTGTGAAACACAGTGTTCTGGACATGTCACAGCTGTTGCTCACATGAACCTATAGCAGCTGTGGTGATCAGTGACTGTACCCCCAAAGAAAAGTGACTCTCCCTTCTCCAGAAGACACCAGCTACTACTCATGGTTATTGAACTAGGGGTGGATCCTCAGGAGATCCTCCTTCATGCTGGAATTGTTAAAGGGCTTGCTGCTGAGCAGATCACCACACACCCCAGTGGATATCCTCATACCTGTGTGTACATGGGTAGAACTAATTGTATTCAGTAGGGTGAAAAAAATGAAAAAGAAGAAAAGCAGGACATGAAGTTTGGTGATAGACATGGTAGGGATCTTGGTTGGGAAGCTGGAAGGGGACTGATGAGAATTTATGATCAAGATGCATTTTATGTATGAAGCCTTCAAAGAGCAAATATAAGATTGGAAGAAAATTTAGAAAAAGAAGTAACATCATGTGTTTTCTTTTATGAGACAGGAAGAGGTGACAGTATGTGGTGACATATGGACACACACACACACACACATATACGTATATGTATATACATGTATATACATATGTATGTCATTATGTATATAATAGAATGATGTAATATGACATACCATTAAAAAAGAGCATCTGATTTTTGAATCTACTATTCTTGAAATAATTAGAAATAAAGTTAGCTTTGTCTCAATGTTCTCCTCCTTTTCTCTGTTTTCCCACCATCAATAAATAAGCTGTTTCTCTCCTGAATTTATATATATATATTAATTTTTTATGTATATGAGTGTTTTGCCTGTTTGTATATATGTGTACCTTGCGCATGCAGTACCAGAGATGGTCAGAAGAAGGCAACAAATCTTTGAAACTGGAGTAACAGAGAGTTGTGAGGTGTTGGGAACCAAACCCCAGTCCTCTGCAAGAGCAGTAAGTGCTTTTCACCACTGAGCCATCTCTCCATCCCCGTTACCTCTCTTCCTGCCAGCTGTCTCTCTTGGCTGTGACATTTCCTGGCTATAGCTGAATAAACACCAGTGCACATACCCCCTCCTTCAGGACGAAGTGCTTTAGAAAGAATTGGAGACAGAATCAGGCTCAGACCTCATGGCCTTTCTATCATTGGCCAAATGTCCTTCTGGACAATGTCTTGAGTCATTTTGACCAATTTGCATCCTATCCCCAGTATACAAATCTCTGTGTGCTTTGCCTTGGCGAGGTAAGTCATACAGCAGTGTGCTGAGGAGTGCCGTGGGTCTCAAGGAGACAGAGATGAACGGGAACTGGTCCCACTTCTTGGAACTCTCTAATTAGACTCCAGAATCATTGAATAATTGAGAAGGAATGTTCAACAAAACTATAAATAGATCCTTGAATTCTGCTTTTCATTTCTTCACTTCATAACATGAGGTTGATTAATCTTGGATCACACCCTAAAAACTCACAGTGTATTTTAGACTTCGGTCTAGAGTTTTTCTCCATGATACAGCCACATATTGCTTCTTAATCAGCTTGACTCTAGAATCAATGGTGTGAAACCACAGGTCCATATGCATGCATGTCAGGCATTTTATGAAGAAGATCAGAGCCGATTGCTTGCTATGTGGTGGGTTTCTCTCTCTCCTACTGCACCGGCCAACTTATTATATATATCCACAGAGGTCCCAGGACAGACTTCCATGTGCTGGGCAGATCTCATCCACATCAATGCCCAGTGTTATCGGAGGGTTTCTTTAACATCTGCCAATATCCCACAAGCTTTAGTTATTCAGTTCTATGCCCAGGACCTGAGTAAACTCTTCTGGAATCCTGGTACCGACTTCTATTCTTAAGTTGAACAACTTCAAGTCTTTATGTAGTTTCATCCTTGGTCTTCTGGGTACACGTGACTATTAGGATACGTGCTCTCAGCAATTCCATGTGGACATTCTGCTACTACTGTACAGTCTGAGGAAACAGATAGATCAACCTGAGATCTGCTTTCTGGCCAAGGGGATTTATACCACGGTACCTGAGTTGCGTGTTCTCTGATGAAGTTGCTATCTAGTTAGTCATACATTTAGCAAGTAATTACATCACAGAGATCCCTCCGTCATGCACTTTTAAAATAACCCAATGTTCAGCTGAACCTCATATTGAAGACTCCAGTCGTTAGACCCCTGGCATCAGTAATCTTTGATACTCTCGAAGATTCTTCTGTATAGGGAAGCTGTGCCCTAAGCCTGATGTGTAAACGTAGAGGATAGTTTAGCTTCTCTGAGCTTCAGTCTTCTGGACTTTAAGAGTAACCATAACGCCTGTCTCTGAGATACAGGATTGTATGAAATAAACTCTAGAAAGCATTGCGTTTAGCTCACGGTGAATACTTGAGAAGTGAAACTACCGTTATGTCAGTCACTGTGGCTCCCCAGCAAAACGGCGCCATGGAGTAGCTCAATAATTACTCATTTGTTTTCTCACAGTGTTTGAATTTGGCGTCTAAGGCTAGAGTGCCAGCGTGGCTTGGTTCTAGTAAGGGCTTTCTTATGAGTTTGAAGATACCTGCCTTCATGCTGGGTAGTCACATATTTGTGTGTAAGAAGAGTATTTTCTCTCTTATAGGGCCACAGTTCTATTAGATTAGAATGTAGCCATTATGACTTCCTTTAATATCTCAAAAACATCGTAAAGGCCCCTAACCCCAAGATAGTTACACTGTGGGCCAGGGCCCAACATATGACACTTGGAAAGGAGCAATTCAGTCCATGCCAATTCGTGTCATTATTATCTGTTTCCAAAATTCCACCGTTCGGTGATTAATTGTCTTTGTCCTGGATTCTCCTGGCCTTGGGATTTAAGTTCCTGCAGCCCAGAGCATTCCTGTTGCAGTTACCCACACATCCCAGCCCAAGCATATCTGAGCTAGCCTAAAGTCTTCCCCATATCTAGTTTTTACATTTAACAGTTATCAAACCCAAGCTGTTCTAAGTTTGAAAACAAAACAAAACTCAGTTTAGTCTTCCTATATTCATTTTAATTATGGCCTCCGATGAATATCCCATAATTATCTACGATTCTAGTTCCATAATCCGGCTGTAAGGACAAATGTCATGACCAACAGCAACTTAATGGAGGAAAGGGTTAATGTCATCTTGCACTTTCAGGCCAGATTTCATTATTGAGGGACGTCAAGGCAATAACTCAAGGTAGGACGTGAAGCTGAAACCATGGAGGAATATTGCTTGATGCTCATTCACTGGCTTGCTCTGGTTCCTGTTCAGCTAGCTTCCTTATACGGCCTAGAACCACATGCCTAAGGATGGTACCACTCACAGTAGGCTAGGTGTTTCTACATCAATTAATAGTCAAGAGAATCTCTCACAGACATATTCACAGACCTACTTGATAAACACAATTGCTCAGTTGCGATTCTTTTGTATCAGGTGACTGTAGATTGTTTTAAATTGAGAGTTAATACTAACTAAGAACATAGCACTGTAATAACTGCAGGACCCTCTAAAGTACTTATGTTTGAGCATAAATAACAAGGACTGCTTCTCTGACCTTCCTGCTTTTCTAATAGGGTGGAGCAGGGGAGGGCCTGAGTGTCTGCATTTCTAACAACGCCTTCTCATGCTTTGGGGCTCTGTAACTTGGGGTTCAAAACTTAGTGTCAGGTGGTGTCTTTTTACGTTCAGGTCCATTGGGGAGATGGAGCCTGCTGGAGATTCCAGAAGCATGTGGGTCACGCAGCAATGACACATTCCTGACCAGGTCTCTTTGTGGATGGCAGAGTTCTACATCAGCAGGAAAGCCCTGGCACTAGACAAGCACATTGTCCAGTGACCTGCTCAGCTGTGAGCTCTTTGTATCCCCTCCTAACTCCCATCCACAACAATCACTTATAATGCAAAATGCAGAGTCAGGTACTTTGGACAGACGATTCTGGTTGGGTGCCCCTGGCTTGTGATTTGAGCTGCGGTGCTGTGGAATCGTCCATCATGCTTAAGATCTCAGCATGTACTGGACTCTCCGCCAGTCCAAGCAGAGCAACGGCCCCAAACAACTGGAAAATTGCTTCTGCTCAATCTTCACCTGGTCTAGACGTGACTGTTAATATGTTCACCTGGATCCATCCTGGGTTGTCCTCACCTATTTGTTCCTTGGCTGGTAGTTTCATAAGAGAAGTTATTGTGTCTACTAAGGTCCAGGCACTCAGGACGCTGCGACAAGGAAGTCTAGTTCCTGTCACAAATCCCATGAGGTATGACATCTAAAGAAGTTCCTCAATGTCTTTAGTTGGAGCAGAAATTCACACAATTCTAACAATTCACACAGTTTGATCTCTCTCTTTCCCTACAGGAGTCAGAATTCTCATTCACATATGTCTCAAGGATAAATAACTTGCAAAGTTCCAGCATTCCCCACCAGCTTTCATGTGTTTAGGGTACAGACACATTTTCCCATGTGAATGGGTCTCTCACAACGGAACTGTCAACGTTTCTGCTACAGTGAAGTTACCATGGCTCATAGTGACTGCTGCTGTGTAACAGACTGTCCCGACACCCCTCGTCTTAAAAGCATATACATTGTAAACTCACATCTTCCTTGAAATAGAAATTGGGGTGCAGCTTCACTGGGTCCTCTGTTTTGTGAGTTTCTGTTTTACAAGATTATAATTAGTTTAGGGTGGGCAGTGTCTTCTGAAGCCTCAACTAGGGAAGGATTTTACTGGAAGCTTCCCCGAGGATTGTTAGCAATATCCAAGTCCTTTGGCCTAAGGGTCTCTGTTCTCTGCCTGGTGGACAGAAGGTCACTCTCTGCTCTTTCTCCTAGGAGCTGCTTCCACATGGCAGATTGTTTTATCTATGAGTGTGAGGCAAGCAGGCAGCAAGAAAGAATCTGTTAGCCCGAAGGAAGTCAAGCTCATTTGTAATCTCTCCACAGGATTGCCTTACCTTGCTTGTTTGAAGCAGGCCTAATATCAATCCACACTCCAAAGGAGAGGGACATAAATAGCCAGAGTCAAAAGTCACTTAGGATCATCTGATAAGTTTACTGCCACACCCTCAGATTAGCCTATGACTTGTGTTTGCATAGCACCCTGTTCTTAGCAGGGATAGAACCTCTTATAATTGATTTTATGTGTCATCTTTACTGGGCCTTTGTACCTAAGAGTTTGGGTAAATACTATCCCTAAATTTCACTTGGAGGTATTTTTTTTTTTAAGAGAGACTAAATTAAAATTGATAGACTTTGTACAAAGTACTTTGTCTTCTCTAAGGTGATGGGCCTCATGTAATAAGTTGAAGGATTTAAGAAGCACTCTCATCCCCTGGGAAGAAATACTCCTATCCTGGGCTGGATTTGGATTTGACCTAAGTCTTTAACACCCCGTTTCTCCAACCTGCTCACTAGTCCTGTGGATTTCAGACTGGCCTGAATGCACTATTATGTGAGAGGATTCTTTAAAATCTGGGTCTCTCTCTCCCCTGTTGCTTTCATTTCTCTCAAACACCAGATGTTTCTGGATATAACTGACACTCACCCATCATCTTTTGATGCATTTTTTTGCGTGGGAAGAAAGCGGCTTCCAGTTACCATGTTCTCACACAGAATGAGTACCTTCCCACAGCCTTCTTCAACCTTCTTTTCCTTTCTCACCATGTCTCCTAAGCAGCCTAATTAATACAGGGTTCTATCTTTACCGAAGCATTTAGAATTTGTAATAG
This sequence comes from Cricetomys ansorgei, assembly GCA_026225945.1. Taxonomy (NCBI): domain Eukaryota; kingdom Metazoa; phylum Chordata; class Mammalia; order Rodentia; family Nesomyidae; genus Cricetomys; species Cricetomys ansorgei. The sequence goes on from JAMJFZ010003163.1 coordinate 2,132,160, forward strand.
TTTTCTTTCCCACAAGCCTCTATTCTCTGTGAGCCAGGAGCCATGTGGATCTTGTTTGATACCAATTCCCTCTGATGCTGAAGATGCTATTACAAACATGGGTAGACTTCACCCGCTCACGGGAGTGTATTCACTAAATATTGAAATGTTACTGATTGACATCTACATTCTACCAGTTAGTCTTCTATAAGTAATGCTTTATGTAACTTAATCACTTACGTAGGTATAGATTGAATCTCCTATAGTTTTGGAAGAAATGAAGTGAATGAGCCTAAACTCCAGACACGAGTAGTTTTTTCCCATTCAAAAACTGTCATATTCAAGAAAAGACTGGCATTCCATCTCTTCTATGAGACGCCAACTCGCACCATTCCTTTCTCTCTGAAAAGCCAGTCATGAAGAGTAGCATCACTTAAAGAAAAGGATTTAAAGTTTCCTTTCTAAGGGAGAAAAATAAAACTCCAGCTGTCATTGACTCAGAGGGTGAGATTTTGGCCAGAACTGGCTCAGTGACGTGGCAGCTCCTTGGTTGTTCTGATGAGTCAGCACACTGTGAGGTGACGCAGCATATTGCTCGTGACAGACACCAGATTCCCACTTTCTAAATGAAGCCTGTCTTCATATACAGTCTCTCTAGCTTTCTCTGAAGCAAGGCTCATAATGGGTGATGGGGCCAGAAAAAAAGAGACTCCCAAACCAAGAAATATTTATCCTCCATTATATTTTAATGTTGATATGTTAAAGTTGCCATATCTAGGTTCAGTGAAGAAACTGGGGGTGGGGCAAGTCTCTTGAATTAGAAATGACACTGAAAGGAGGGTTGTTAATGTCTTATTTGGTGTGGTACAAATCACTTCCCATGATCTGTCTCTACTAATAACTTACCAGAGTTCATATTGATTAGAGGTTTATTTAGACCATCCCTGACTCTGGAAACTAACTATGTGTTTGCAGACATGTTGCCTCCCAAGGTGAAGTATCTGGAAGTCTCATGTGGATGTGTAAGGAGTTGACACTGATAACACTTTGCACTCAGGCCCAAGATTGCAGTGTCCTGTAGGGGAGAGGAACTTCTTAGCTACAGGCCTTCTGTGAGGATGAGTAGGCACTGTACATCCCAGGACTTAAAATCTTAGCATGAGATGGGGCCCATGATCTAAATAGATGATGGATCCACAACAGAACAAAGTAGGAAAGTTGACACATGGTTTAGCCAAACATCTGTTTGAAGCCTGAGAACATCTCAAGGCAGGCATCTGGTCAGGGAAACTCTATCTAGAATCTTCCACAAGACCAGTTTCCATGCTCGGTGGGATGTCCCTTGAAATAAATAGAGTAGGTTGTTTCCCATGCTGGGAAGGACACCACACAGACAGGTTAAAAGGAATGGAAGATTATCAGTGAATATTTGATATGTGAGATATTTCTCAAACATGGTGTAGCCAAGTTGAGACATGTGAGCCCAGCACAGGTGAGACATAGCTTGGATTTCTGATATCATATCAAATTAGCTCAAAATAGACCAAATCAATATTAATATCAACAGTAAAGATGCACCCACTTTCCTGAGAACTATAGTTGGATAGCTGGTTTATGGCTGTGCTATTTATCTAAAGCAGCATGATGCCAAATAAATATTCATTTCATTTCGAAGACAAAGCAGATTAGCTCTTAGAGAAGACCAGACATGTTACCAGGAGTAAATACCTCAGTTAGCAGTGAAGCAGAGATTCAACCAGTTATATTTGATGCTGAACTTCAAGTTCAGGAATATCATTGAGCAGTGGAATATTCTAGAAGTAACGTGGTATTTTTTTTTCAATACCCGTCAATAGAAATTGTTAAGCGTCATTTAGGACATACACTTAATAGCTTCCTGTTTGCTTATTTCATGAATTGGATAGTTACTGCTTCTCAAGATAGCCCAGTGTACTGTGGAATTGAGGGTCGAGGTGGAGTGGCAATCTAAAGTGCATACCTATATATGACATTTTACACAATCTGTCACCTTTCTGACTGTCTGTCCTCTGTCTATAAACATATGTAGACAGATACAGAGAGATATCATTTACCATGTATCTCTCTATGTATATGTCATCTGTCTATCATCTATATCTCTATCTCTCTTTATGTATGTATCTATCTATCTATCATCTATCTATCATCTATCTATCATCTATCTATCATCTATCTATCATCTATCTATCTATCTATCTATCTATCTATCTATCTATCTATCTATCTATCTATCATTTATCTATCTATCTATCATCTGTGAAAATTAAGACAGCTATTTGTAAATGGATTGAATGTATCTTCTACAACACCCATCAGAAACAACTACAGAGAATGTTCTTTCTTTTTTTCTTCTTCTTCTTTTTTTCTTTTAACAAAGAGCCTACTTTTATATCTTTATGAGTCTAAATAAATCTTTCTGTGAAAATATTCCTTAAAGAATTTGGACATACATTTTACATCAAGAGCTTCTTTATAATGGCAGGTTAGCACACTTTGGCCAGCAGCCAATGTTTTTTCACTTCTTTTTTTTTTTCCAAACCGGTTTTTGTAAATAAAGTTTTATTGGCATTCAGCCATGCTTACCTATTTATGTATTATCTATGGTTTCTTTGAGGCTACAACAGGCAGAGTTGAGTAATCTTGACAGACACTGTCTGGCCCACAAAACCAAAAGTACTTACTCCTTAGACCTTTAGAGACTACATTTGTTGCCCTTTTTCCTAGAATATAGACTCTCATAAACAACTCCAGGGAAATGATGCTGAAAATGTCACCAGCAGAAACCACTGATAAAGTCTGGGTTTATTCTGTGCATCTGTAGAGCAGATGAGATTCAAAGATAAGGAGGGATGCTTCTTGTCCAATAAGAATGTTCTGATAAAACTTTATTTAAAAGCACAGAGGTTTGAGCAAGGAGACAATCCAAGAGGACAGGACAGTGCAGAGGAAGTGTCTAGGGCACATCATACAGCATCTGCATGCTGTAGAAGATGCCTGGGCTTCATACTTCCTACTGAAATAAACGAAGGGCTTACAGGAAGAGACGCACTAAGAACACGTTCAAGGTTTCCATGGCCTGGACTACATTGGCTGCTGGTGGATTTGGCCAATGGATTTGTGCTATCCTGATGGCTTCTTATTAATCCATCTCCTGTAAATAATAACAGAAGGAATGTTTGCTTTGCTGATTACGCTTATTTTTTTTTGATCAACCAGTGTCTGTTAGTCTTTGCATAAAACCTGTTACTAAAAGTTGCCTGCTTGAAGCTTTTGACATTGTTTTATCCTGAAATATGTTATGCTTTACGTTACAAAGCGTGAGGGGCGTCAACACCAATATATACACAGGATGTGATAAGAAATGTCTTACATATGTTTGTGTGTGGTGTTAGGGCACGTATGCATATGTGTCTGCATATGTGTGGGTGTATGAATATGTGCAGGTGCATGTACACATGTGTGACAGTCATGTAGATGCCAGAGGCTGATGTTGGAGGATCCTTCCTTAATCATAGCCCAGATTATATATAGAGACATTGTCTCTCTGAACCTAGAGCTGTCTCATGGTTAGTCAGGTTAGCAAGCTTACTGCAGAGAGCCCCTGTGTGTGCCACCCCTTACCCCTATAAACACTAAGAGATCTGGTGAGCTGCCACACCCACTCAGAAGTTACAGGTGTTTTGGGACTCTGAAGTCTGGTCCCTATGTGGCAAGTACTTTATCCCCTGAACCATTTTTTTTTAAATTAATGTTAACAGTAATACTCGAGTAATGTCATTCATTTGACCCATATCAATTATGAAAGGAAGCCCAATTACTAACCATCCCAGGGTTGGGGACTCTTTGTATTAGAATATGAGGACATTTATGAACAAAGAAAAGATAGTTCTATAGGTGACTTTTATTTTCTGTTTTCTCTCTCTGTTTGGGAGAAGCTTCTCCACCATTTGGGGATTGATGGTGTATTTTAAATGACCTGTGAAGCAGGGTGTATTAATATATGCAGAAAGGAAATGGAAGCTTGTAGCATCCTATGGCCTGTGAGTGATGTGTTTAGTCAGTGATGTCCTAAGGCCTCCATAGGGAAGAACTTTCTCATCTAGTTCACTTTACTGACACTTCTCATTAAAAAAAAAAAAAAAAAAAAAAAAAGTTTGGGGAAGGCTCTATTCACCACATAGAATCTGCTGCACAGAAGGAAAAGGACTTACAAAGAAGGGAGTAGATGAGGCTAGTTCATGGAGCCTGTTGACTTGGCACTGTTCTGCATCCCTGCTAAGCGTGTTCTGTGCTTCAGAATGGGTGGAAGCTGCCTAGCATTCATCTTGGCAGCCATGGTGAGAAAGGAAAAGAGGGTTGAGCAAGGCCACGGGGCAAGGTACTCACTCCGTGTGAGAACATGGTAACTGGAAACAGCCTTCCTCCTGGCCAAAGGAAGCACCAAAAGATGATGGGTGACTGTCACAATCATAACCAGGAAACATCTGGCAGGACCAGGAAACGGATGGGATTCGGACACAGGCACATCTGTGGACAGTTGAGTGGGATCCAAGAATATGAAGACATTTCAACTCTGTGACGAGGAGATATAACTGAAAAAATAAGAGTAGCAGAATACCTAGTAGCCTGTGTTCCTTTTCAAAAAAATATTAATGCCCAAGGTTTTGTTTTAATTATTACTTGGTTAGTATTTGCGTCAGGTATATTATAAATGCCAAGATAGAAAACTCCAGAGGCTAAATTTTTTGGAAAAGGCCAAAGGGGGGGGGGAGGGGTGAAGCGAACTCAATCAAAGACTTCTGGAAGAGCTATCTCAAACTTAGTTTTTCTGTAAAACTATTATCCAGGTCCACTTGGGAAACGGAGGTTAGATGCTTAATTAACACACGGCTTTGTAGTTAAACTGGATGGCACCCTTCCAGTAGGCAATAGAACGTCTTCCTTTTGGTTCCTTATGCAAAGATTGTTGAGTCAGATAAGAGACTTTTAAATGGCTCAAAGAATTCAAAGTCAGAGAAGCACAATGAAGATTAGCGATGGGTTGTTGGGATGTAGTAGAGAGACCTAGCAAGACACCATCAGCTCAGTTCAGAACATGTCAGGAGCTCGTGGAGAGGTTGCCTCTTCCGCTAACTTGATTCGCCCTGATCCCATTTTCCTTTACTCTGCTCCACCAAACTCAACTGCATTCTGTCTGCATGAACTGATTTAGGGGTAATATACAGGCTGCATAAGAAGGAAACAAATCAGGGAAGAACCCAAGGAGATAATAAAATTTTAAATGCATAGATTAATAGAGTGCTTTCCTTGGGTTTGTAAAGCCTTGGGTTCAATCCTCAGCACCACACAGGAAAACCATTCATTCATTCATTAGCTAAATGCATAGAAATGTGAATGTTTGCAGCTGGAGAGACAGCTGAGTCAACATGAGGACCTAAGTTTGATTCCCTAGCACCAAGGTGAAGATGCTGGGCTCACCCGAATACAGCTATAATGCCAAGCTAGGGAGACAGAGACAAGGGCATCCGTGGGCCTCAGTCAGAACTCCCTGGAGGAGCTCAGTTCAGTGAGGGATCCTGTGGAGTGTGACCGAGAATGGTGCTGGATTTTGATGTATGGCCTCTGGATGCATGTGTACACGCATTTTCATCACACGCCAGCAATGTTTCAATAGTTCTTGGCTTCTGAAAGCTTCAGTTTCAGTTATGGATCACTGCTGGTGGCTCCAATGACCCACAATAGAAAGCAGCTCCTCGGTGGTTCTCACAGAGGTGAAGGTAAAACTGAAACTTCATACTTGGAAGAGAGGAGACATAGAACTATTTTCAAGTCCAAGCTCTAAGCAAGAGTGTCAGGAGGGGCAGGCTGCAGAGCCTCCTTCACAAACTCACAAATCCCACTGAGGTGCTGGACATGGGGCCTGGATCATTTGCTGGAGTCACTTCTACCTGTACACGGTCACAAGCAAACTAAGGCTCAGCCAGGCTTAAAAGCACACAGTCCTCAAAGCAAAGGCCTTTGTCTCTTACCTAAAACTCTCATAGCTTATGATCTTTATGCACGTCTACCCATGCTCAACAGATGTGGTTGTCCCTCAGCATGTGTGGTGGGACTCACTGATTCTGGGACAGTCTTCACTCACAGACCCAAGGAAGCTCATCAACCCTTCTAAAGAATGGTGTGGTGTTCCAGTAGAACCTGTAATACTTCCCCGTGTCTTTAAATAATCTCCCCACTACCTAGCATATCTAATGTATAGGCTGGAGGATTTGCTCATTGGTTAAGAGCACTTGCTGCTCTTCAGTGGTCCTGAGTTCAGTTCCCAGCACCCATGTTGGGCAGCTCACGACCATCTGTAACTCCAGCTCCAAGGGCTCTGACACCCTTTTCTGGTCTTTTCTTCCATTTCTAAGGACATTGAACTCACATGCATGTACATGAATGCACACCACACACACACACACACACCCCTAAATAAAATATAAAATAAATCATCAACATCTAAATTAATGCTACATGAATTGTTCTACTCTATTGCTAAAGAAATTTGTCAAGAAAATCAAGTTTGTGCTAGTCCACTGCTAATGTGAGATTTTTCTCAAATATTTTCAGTCGAACATTGACTGAATCCACGGATTCAGCCATACAGCATACAGCCATGGCAAGGTGCCGGTAAGCTGAAGTGTGGAACGGGCCAGCCCTGTTAGCTCTCTGAACATGGCCCAATGTGTCTTTTCACAGGAGTATCTATGGAGCAAATGAAGCTACACGAAGGGAAAAGGCCTTGATCTGATGCCACTCTCTCTTTGTTTTGGTTTCTTTACTGACAAAATAAAGATGCATATCTATCTTGTAAGATTATTGTGAGAAACAAGTTATAGAAGTTCTAACAAATCACTGTGACAGTGATTTATTTCACTTACTTTGTCAGTCTATTGCAGTTAGGGGAGGGTCTGGTAGGATAAAGGGTTTTCTGACACAGAATTAACAGGGTTACTGTGAGGCACTGAGTAACGTCTGTGTGCTCACATATGGTGTCCCTGTACGTGGGCTCTGCAGGCTGTATCCTAAGGATATGTGGTCCAGGGAACTGGGGAAGATGCTTGGGAGATGGCTGTCACAGAGGTTAATAATTCTATCAGGAATCTGAGGGAATACAATGAGGCCAGAAGGCGTGGAGCCAACTGGGTCTCCCTCAGAACAGTGATGGCTTACCTGTCTGTCACCAGGCCTGTCTACCCCTGCTGCTTCTCCTCAGGGAGCCCTAGGGATTTCTCTTTCAAACTGTTTTGTTCTTGCTGCTTGGTTGCTGGCCTTGGACACTGGGAAGCTTGGTTAATGCAGAGTCTTGTGAGGCGCTTGCTTAGAACTGACCTCTGCGAGGTCAGTTAGCCAGACCAAACAGTAGACTGGCAGCGTGGTCCAGCGGTTCTCCTACCATGCTTTGGAATTAAGACAGCAGAGTCAACATAGCCATGTCATCATGGCTAGCTGGAGTGTATAAGCAAATCCAGTCATGGCCGGTTTTAGCAATGGGGCATGTTTCTGGAACCTAATGTGGTCTAGTTTTTCCTCCCTCTCCAATCCTGGGGCAAACTTTGCAGTTTTCTACTGTGTTTGAATCCTGCCTTCTACAATCACCTGGTTAGTGGCCTTAAAGAAAAAAAATCCCTTAATCTCCCTAGGTCTCCGGTTTTTTCAAAGGGAATTGATATTACCTGTTGAGGGATTAAGCGAGATAAAGTGTATCAAACACTGCAAGGTTTCTGAGCTTTTTGTATAGGAGAGCTATTGCTATGTTCTCTTAGGGAGGAACTGACTTCCCTCAGTCCACACGTGGCTTGTCACAGCCATCCCTCGGGTTTGCTCGACACCTGCATTCTTGGCTGCCATTTTCTATAACATAAAATAGTAAATTGATTTTCCCAGCACTGGCTCTCTCTTTACTTTGTCTTCTTCATGTGCTTGATTTTAGATAACTCTATACTAATCTATCTATCTATCTATCTATCTATCTATCTATCTATCTATGCTAGACTGGCTGAACTGAGAAGTTACACATGTTGCTAAACTCTCTGTTAAAGCCAAAAACAGACTGTGACTATCAGGGTGACACTTCAGTCCCTTCCCTGAGTGGGGAAGAATCACTTTTTACTATGATGCTAGATCAAAAAATATGCTTCTGTACAAATCAACCATCTATTCACACAACTGCCAATAAGCCTTTCTTCAGGTCAAACTGGGTGATTGATTCTAAGTACACCTGCATTTCATTTGACTTGAAAGTAAGTTGGGCCGAATGCTGTGAATATTTTCCTTTTATTTGTTTAATGGGTCTTAGAGATCTGTCCATTCCACTCATACAGGTCATCCTTATTATCTTGTAGGTCAAAATAGTAAAGCCACGGAGTTTTCATTCATCTGTCATTTCATTTAATCTTTTAACAAGTATCTGCCAAGTGCCTCCAAAATCAGAGTACGTTCCCAGCCCAGGCCAAGATCAAGGATGTATGAACCTTCAAAGAGGGAAGATTCCAGTGGGCAAATCAGAAAGACACGAGAATGTTCATTTTTTTCTGCAGAGAATATAAGATACCGGGAAAAATAATAAATCAGGACAATGGATGATATGGAGAAGCCAAATTAAAAGAAATCTTTAATTAAAAAAATGAAACTAGTTGGTTAGCCAAATTACAAAGGTAGTAACATTGAAACTGAGAGGAGGGAGCCAAGTGGATAACAGAGTGACCCATGACCATAGTATAGTAACTGTAGCCCCTTCAGGGACGACACGGAAGCCAGTGCGCTGTAGCTGCAGAAAGCATGCTGTGGTTCAGATACAGTTTGAGTGGTCCACGTGCTGTGTGCTTCGTCCTTAGAGTAGCACCGTTCAGAGGTGGTATGTTCCTTTAATGAGTGGGGCTTAATGTGGGAGTGTTATTAGAGTAAATGAGACTTCTGCTCACTCTGCCTTACAGTTTGAGATATCCTCTTTTCTTCCTCCATGCGCCATTACTGTCCACCGTGAGCTGACACAATGAATAGGGACTTTTGCAAAAACCTGCATCATGCGATTAGTACTTTAAGCACCTAAAACCTTACGTTAAAAAAAAAAAATAAACCTATTTTATTTTAAACTTAGCATGCTTCAGGCTTTTTCTTATAATAATGCAAAAATGGAGGAACATAGAACATATACCTATTTATTGGAAGGATTGGTCTGCACTATTTTCCAGCCCCTGACAGATATATCTAACGGGATTTTCTCTCTCTGAGAAATAGATGATCACATTCATTCAAACTTAATTATTTATTAAAAATATTTATTAAGCCTTTACTATGCATAAGAGTTAAAAGAGTAAGTGAAACTAATATAACATCTGTCCTCATTCAATACAAGAGACAGAAAATATTTCCTAAAAAATAATTGAATTGGCAAAAAGAGACATTTGATCATGTAATTTTGGCTGAGCATTAAATTTGCAGGTGGTAAGGCTCGGCTTCTTCATGAACTCCCCTTCCCACAGCAGAGAATGGCCATGCTCCCAGGAAGATAAATAATGCCATCTACAAGAGTTCTCAGGGATTGAAATCTATTTTAACCACAATACTTAATGCACCCTTGCAATCACTTGTTAGTAGAACTCCGGAATTCCTGCAGACACTAGAGTGGCATCCTAAACACTACATTTCTCCCCTTCTTCCTCAAATGTACTCTCAGCAAAGTGAAAGGCTCTTCTGAAGTTCTCCATGAACACATGAGATTCAAATCTTCTTATTTACCTCAGTACATTCTTCAGCTGACAGTCTTTGTCAATATCATTCATGTGTATGTCAGTTTGTGCGTTTGTTCACGTGTCGATGGGCAAGTGTGCAAAAATGTATGTACGTGTGTGCAGAGGCCAGAGGTCAACTCCCCTGTTGCTTCTCCGAAACTATCCGCCTTGTTCTTTTGATTTAGGGTCTCTCACTGGCCGACGGCTGACCAAGCAGGCTAGCTTGGTTGGCCATGGTGCACCAGGGATACCCAACAGTTATCTCCCCAACATTGGAACTACAGTCCTATATCACCCCCGCCCTTTTAAAACATATGGGCTCTGAGAATTGAGCTCCAGTCTTGATGCTTATAAAGCAAGTATTTTCCTGACTGGTCTCCCCAGTCCTCAGTCTTATTTTTTGACATTTCTTATAAGTCTTATAACAGCTTTTGAGCTTCTGCCCTGACAACATTTCAGCAATGTGTCTCTCTACCAGTTTTCTCCAATTACACAGTCTTTGGGGACATCCGTCCTTGGAATGGCGTCCTCATGCCTGACAATGTCAACCATCAGAGTAGACAGGAGCGCTTACTCCACAGAGACAGTGCACTGGATATTGGAGGGAAAGCGTTGGGTTTGGAGCCAGGACATTTTGAGTTTAAGCTCTTGTGTTGACTAGACATGTGGCCTTGGGCGAAGTACACATGTTGTCTGAGCTTTTTCTGTTTGCAAAATGAGCCTGAGGGTAAAAACAAGCTGCAGAGAGGAGAGGCACTGAACTCTGAAATCCAGGCTTATCCCCAAAACTTAATCACCAAAGTAAGTAGTATTTTAATGGGGTTTTCAATAAAATTCAAAATTAGCATGCCAATCCACTATGAAAGTCTCAAATAAAGACAGGCTCTGACAGGACCAGGATTAGAGCGATGAGAAAGAGTCCAACTTGCATGCATCTTGGTAAGACCATTGACTTCTGCTCCTGCTTCATACCTAACAACACCCAAGGTGTATCTGCCACTAAAATACACATTGATGAGCCTTATCCAGTCTTGCACAGTAATTTGTAGCAACATTTCTTTTCTCCCCTGTCCATCTCTGACATTCTCCTCTGCTTGCCCCAGATTATGCAAGATGGGATAGATCAAAGAGCATCCTTGACTCATGGAGGACTTATCCAGCCTATGTACAGCTCATCGGCTCCTCTAAGCCCTAGAACCTGGGCCTGGCCAACTGACAATGTTCCTAAGTGCTTTCCTTTCATATGGATCTTTGTCTCTCAATGCAACATTGGCAGCACATTTATTTACTCCCTCGGAGAGACTCGCTGCAGCGCTCGGCTGGGACGCTCTCTGGCTCCATGAGACTTAGCCAGACACTGTCTAGATCTGTGAGTTGAAACATTTCCCATCAGCCTCCCTCCCTTGCACAACCGAAACCTCATGCACACTCATCTCCTCCCAACCTGTGCCAAGTTCTTGCTTTATGTCCACAATTTCAGATCCATTGGGTGCTTGGGCAAGGGGCCCAATATGAAAGCCTAAGTATCTTCTTGGCTCCAGTCTCCTCCCTGGTGCTATTGCCAACTCTTTCTCTCCCGTGTCATCCTGTGCCCTCACTGGTGTAGGAAACGGAGGTTTTCTAAGCTTCTAAGAGTAGAGTCACACTCCTTTGAGACTGTGTGGCTTCTCCAGAACCACAGAATCTGCTAATAGCCTCTTTCCTACTGATATAAAGTGACTTGAACCTGGAGGCCTAGGGGGGATGCTCAGAGATTCTGATAGACAGGTAGGGATACCAGGCATTCTAGGTGGGAGGATGTGTGTCCAAAGCTGGTTAGATGCAGTTGGGGGATGGAGAAGAGAATTACAAAGCTAAGCCTTTGTTCTGATGACAGAGCCGAAAATGACAATATTGTGAATGCATACACAACAGTGGAAAGATGTTCCTGCGGACTGTATGAACAGCTGAGGAAACCGTTTTCTGAATTTGTTTTATTTCATGTGTATAAGTGTTTTCTTTCATGTATGAATATGTACCACCTATGTGCCTGGTGCCTGAGAAGGCCACAAGAGGACATCAGATCACCTGGGATTAGAGTTACAGACGGTTGTGAGCCACCATGTGGATGCTGGGAACAGAACTCAGGCCATACACAGGAGTGCTCTTAACTGCTATGTCATCTCTCCAGCCCCAAGGACCGCTTGAGTCAAATAAGAGTTGCCAGCAGCTAAATTGTCACTGACATCTCAGTTAAAGCTAGTTTTTTCTAAAAGAGACTCAGGAAAGAAGACAGGTCTTTGATGCTTCATGCTTCTGTGACACATGAGGACTCTGAGTGAATGACTCTCAAGGGTGATTAATGACAACTAAGAATGCAGTTCACAGGGATACAAAGACTGAAGCTCCCTTGCAGACCATTTAGACATTTTGTGTTTGATCTACGACTTTGACAGAGGCCTCAGTTTCCCTTCTGCACACTAGGGATGTGTCCTGACATTATCAAAAATCGGCTCCCATGGCTTTGTCAGAGCTCTGGGTAACGAGTAGCCTACCTGAAACAGAGGGACAGAGTTGGCAGATCATGGATGTCCAAGTCCCACTTTGTGTCAAGTCTGTAGTTTATCCCCAGGTCAATTTATTCAAGCCCCTTCCCACTGCTGAGCTGTCACGCTCTGAGTATGCCAACATCTACTTCCCCACTGAGGCTTTAGGAAGTAACTCCACACGAAGATTCTGTTTTTAGCCCTGGAGGCTGGAAATTCATTAGTCCGAATCAAACATCTGAATTGAGAACACCCAATGGGACGTGCACACATAGCTGCTGTACTCAAGCGGTGTGGAAACCAGCAGGGAAGACAGACACATAAACCGATGTTAAGGGTGGAAGGTGGGTGTAAGGAAGGGGGGGGGTGTGAGGAAGGGGGGGTGTTGAAAATCCGGTGGGAGCTTGGGAAACTTACTCTGGAAGACAAGTGGCATGAGAGACTATGGTACAGGGTAAGAACCCTTTGAGACTAGCTGTCAGGAAAGGACTGAAGTTAAAGGGCAAAGATATGCACCGAGGTGCCGTGTATTTTGTTCTGTTTCCATCAGCGGTCCACACGCTGATGGAATTTCTAACTCCTTGGTGACTTCCATCTTCAGCCCTCGCTGCTCTGTTATGTTATTATTTTTTGGTTTTAACACAACAGTGCCTGTTCCCTTTCCTCCATGAAGAGAACCTTTCAAAGCATCTCATACCTCTGAGTGCTTATATTTAGAAGAGTGTGTTACTTTGGGAACAGAGGTGAGCATTGTGCTAGTCAGACAGGTATCTATGAGGAATTAAAGAGTGAAGGGTTGCACTGGGCTCTCAGTGCCAGAAGTGTAAGTGGTGAGCTGTCACCATTGCTGTGTGCCTCGGGTGAGGCAGAGCATGATGGCGGCCAGAGCCTATGACGGGCCAAAGCTGCTCACTTCATGTCAGGAAGGAGGAAGAGTTGGAGGAAGCGGGGGATGAGGAGAGAAACCCGGCTGGGAAATGTTGCTCCGTAGGAAGAGTGCTTGTCACATAAACACCAGCACCATATAAACCAGGTGTGGTGGTTCATACCTGCAATTCCAGCACTCAGAAAGGTAGAGGCAAAAGGCTCAGAAGTTCAAAGTCATCCTCAGCTATGCCTTGAGTTCAAGATCAGCTTAAGGTACGAGAAAATCTGTCTCAAAATTAAATATTTTAAAATGCAGGAGAGCAAGAGAGGAAGAATCCCCCCCACACACGCACACATACATACACACACACACACACACACTCACACAATCAGAGAGAGAGAGAGAGAGAGAGAGAGAGAGAGAAAGAGGGAGATCAGGAGAGAGATAAGGATTAGTCCCGAGCCACAGAGATTGTTTGTTTACAGAACGTTTTACAGAGTTGTGTTCAGAGCCATGTCCAGTTAGGTCCAGCATGGGAGTCGCATCGTCACCCCTGTCCACAGTCTTATCAGTCCCAGCTGATGACAGGACTTCCCTTCAATGCAAGAGGACAGAAAGGATGAGGAGGAATACACAGATGAAAGACATTCTCTTCACCACCGGAGCCCACACAATCCCTCCGTCAGCATCGTCTTCAGCATCTCCTTACAGCCTGGCTCTCACCCGTCCTGTCTTCTGTTTCGTAATCCTTGTGCTTCTGAGTGACTTCACGTCTATACCTTTGCCGTCCTTTCTTTCATCTGGATGCCATCTCTCTGCCACCTCCTGTGACAAGCTTCCAGGATGCTTAGAGATGTCAATCCTTCTGAGGGATAATGCACTTTTGTGACGGAGGGCTGAAGCCCATCGTTCCCAGATAGCCACTTCACCGCTATTTATCACTCCCACAGGTGGCATTGGAGACGGACGCCTTTATCACCCTTACTTCTAAGCCATACTTCATGGTGACCTTAATAAAAATTTAAAGACCATATAACATACATTATCCTGTAGGTGTGTTAATTAGTCTTCTCTATGACATCATCTCTGCTCCTGGGATTTTTTATGGCTCTCGTATGTCTTGAGGGAAAAGGTTCAACCATTCTTTATATAAGTACATAAAATTAGGTTTTAGTTTGCCAGGAAGCCAAAGGGAAATGGCCTTTAAATGTCACTCTCCAAACATGATAGCAAAATAAGCATAGGATACTGTATAGAATAGTATTTATTTTGGTCAACGTAAGAATTTAAAGTTTACAATTAAACCTAATCTGTCAACAGTATCACTCATGTTTCATTGTATAATTTTAAAAGATTGACGCTTTTTAAATAAAAATTTAGGGGCTGGGTAAGTAGGTTGGTAGGGCACCTGCTTGGCATGGACCCTGAGTTATAGTTCATGCACTCACAGAAGAAGAATTAACAGTTGAGTACACAATTAGATGTAACAGTGTCACTTCTGGCTATGAATATCATGCCAGATCTCTGAGAAAACATGTCTTCTTGATGTACACGTGGCATACGTGTTTAGCAATATAACTAAATGTTTCTTTGTTTTAAAGATTTACTTGGTTTAATCGGATGCGTACGTGTGTATGTGTATGTCTGTAGGTACAGAGGCCAGAAGAGGTTGTTGGATCCCTTGGAGCTGGAGTTACAGGCAGTTGTGAGTCACCTGATGTGGTTGGTGGATACTGAGCTCAAGCCCTTCTGCAAGAACAGTGTGTGTTCTTAACTATTGAGCCATTTCCAGTACCCTTAAATTTTCACTTCTATCTCAGTGTATTGATACTTTAACTATTTTGCATTAACCTTCCAAGCCTGAATTGAATGATACCGACAAGGAAATCATGCAATTGACCAGAGATGCGGAATACTTTTTGAAAGCCAATGGAGTCTTATTTTAAGTAGTTCAAACAGCATCACTAGACATGTGTGCATTTAACCAGTACGGATTCAGTATAGACTGTGTCTAAAGTATAGTTGTATGAAATTAAACGATATGACATCTGGCTTTTATCATCTTGGATTGTTTCTTTCTTTCCATTGTATGCTTTTCAAAGTGAAGAAAGGACTACCCATTGGTAGCCAACCTTCCCAGACGACCCTGGGTTTGTTAAACATAATGATTTCCTGGGGGCATGTGGATAATTCAACCAACAAAATGAATGTAGTCCTACTTTCCACTGAGAATTTAAACATATGGTCCTTATTATTCCAAGAGGTGATACGAGCAGAACTTGTGATTATACTCTTAAAGGGCTTATGAGGAAGCCAGAGAATGTCATATTCTTTCCTCGGAGGTCCCTGTCACTGACAAGAGGATGGGTCTGTGGTGTCTTTGAATCCTCACAAGATTATGTGTTTCTTAGTAGGAGAGAGTCAGACCATTGATATTCATTTATCCTTCCCACGAATACTTATGGAGCCAGTTGCTGCGGTGCAAGTCAGTTAGTAGGGCCTGCTAGAAGTAGAAAGAGAGAGAATCACGAGTTCAAAGCCAGTATGAAGTACCTGGCTGCTGAGGGGTGTAGCTTGTGACAGAGCACTTGTTCCACATGCTTGAGGACCTAGGTCCAAGCCCTAGTTTAAAAGTAAATTTATGGAGTGCCCACTGAGTATTCAACACTGATGGAAACGGATGAATGCTTAATTAACATTTCCTTTCTGTGATCCTTTTTTCAAATGTTTATCCACACCTTATACCATCTTTACATTCGGGAAACCAAAATGGAAAGGCAGCTAGCTGTTTGGGATGGGGGCAAGGGTCACACTCATGATAGAGAAATCAGACAAATAACCCAGCGGGAGTGGTGCCCTGCTGTAAACCACCAAAATTTTCATCAACAAATATTCAGACTACACAGGTACCAAACTAGCATTGTCTTCTAATGCAAGGAAAAGCCCTGAGAAGATTCAAAGTGACCTCATGCCCCCATACCAATACTGCCATGCTCTAGTGTATAATATATATTAGTGTATATATAGTATGTATTGTGTATATATTACATAGTGTCTTTTTGGAGAGATAAGCAGTATGCAGTGACTTTTAATGAAGCATTGGCTAGCCACTGGGCACAGAATACCAGGAAGTGGGTTTGTTAAACTTGTTTGGGTGTTCCAAGGCAAACTCATCTGTATAGATGATGATGTTCACGCCAGGGAAGGAACTTGGTGCACTTCCTGTTGACTGGAGGAGAACTGCCAAGCAATGGAAACAAGGTCCTGCAACTTGTTAATGAATTAAACCCTATTGATTAGTATAAAGGAATGGTTTAGATGTGAAGACTAGTAGAGAACCCCCGAAAGGTAGAAAGCCCACAATAATTAGTTAGGATAGTTTTTGTTGTTTGCATTTTAGGTATTGGATCAATAATGCGTTGTTAATAATTAAAGACCAGGATAAATATACCAATTTCAGATTAGAGCCTTGAGCATTAAATTGCTGGTGCCAAAGGCTTTTTTTAATAGGCTCTAATCTCCCCAGATGTACTGAAGGGCTATAATGTGACTCTGTAAGCTGTGGATTTGGTGAGAAATATGAGGTTTTTCAGGATGGAGACAGTTGAGGAGTCCCAGGGTGGGCATCCTGCAGGGATAGGTATGGCAGATTTGAAAGAGAAACATCTCTTTTTTTGTCCTGACTCAGATTTAGTTTCATGGCTTACAGAATAACGGGGAGTACCCTCTATTCATCAGAGTCTGGCTGGAATTCTGCCACGGGGAAACAAGGCTTGGGCCAGGAAGCAGGGGAAATCTGGTGGGTTCTCTACTCAGACTATGGGGTAACGGTCAGACACTGAAGATGCCAGGGAAGGACACACCCTTCAGAGGACAATTTAACAGCTAGGATAACAATAGGGTGCAGTGCCTGACTTTAGAAAGGTAATGATTCTCTACAATGCTGGAGAAAAGGAGAATAGAAAAAAAGAAAAAAACACACTCTCAAAGAGTATTTGGTCCAAGAAACCATGCTCCAATTTTATAACAATAAGCAGTCACATCCCACATATGCAAAGGACAGTGTGCTCAGGGGACAGTGCGCTCAGGGGACAGTGTGCTCATTCTCTGTCATAAAGAATCAGTCCTGCCTAAATCCACATTTCCTGTGGGACCTTCTGGCTGGATTTCCTGAGTGACTCTTCCCATCGGGAAGGAAGTTGACTATGTCCACATTGGTCTGGTCTCTAGCCAGGTACATCTCATGCTTAAAAATAAAAGACACATCCACACCCATCCTTATTCATTTTGTCCCATTCTTTATGATTCTGGTTTTGTTGGTTAATTCCCCCTCCCCCCAAAAGCATAGGCTGTATATTTCTCTTTTTCAACCAACTGAAGGTTCAGCTCATAGTGACTCAGAGCCATCTCTGCAGAGTGGATGCTTCTATTTTCTCATTCGTTCTTATCTCTTCTATGTTAGTAGCCTCTTCCTTCAATGTGGGGATTGTACTTATGGTTTTTATGGTTCTTTGCTTTATTAGACTTGGCCATGGTTAGGACTCTTGTTGCGGTTTGCAGTTCTTACATGTATTCCTTGAACCCTGAAACTGAAAATCTCTTGAAGATCACAGATGATTAACTGTCATTTGTCACACACTCACCCCATGACACACACCCATCATGATATGTCTCTTGCAGAATTTCAGGAGGACTTGTACTAACGTGCCCTTGTGGAAAACCCTGTGTCTAAGTTCTTTGACACGATTGACTCTAAGTTAATATTTTATGATTTTTTTTCTGACCACAGAATTGTTCTTTCTTTGATGTTTTCCTTTAATAACATAGCAATTAATATTCTGCCACAGTGATTTTGATGGCTTAATCCAACACTCGTATTCAGAGATGTGTCCCCTCCTCGGTGTTCTTGATGACATGGTAGACTAGTTACTTTCTTCATTGTTTTTTGGCAAAATGCTTGACCAAAACAGCTTCAGGAAAGAAGGCTTTATTTGGCTCATGGCTTATGGAAGGGTACAGTCCATTATGGTGGGAAAGGCAAGACAGCAGGAATGTAAGGTAGTTGGTCACATTGTGTGTACAGTCAAGAAGCAGAGACTGGAAGAGAAAGGAATGGACGGGCTATGCTGCCTCCAGCCGTGCTCCTAGAGGCACACGTTCTCCCAGCAAGTCTCCATCTCTTAAAGGTTCTACAACCTTCCAAAGCAGTGCCCCCAGCTGGGGACCCAGTGCTCGAACACACGAGTCTGTGAGGAGACATGACATGCATCCATCCCAGTGATTCAGAGCTCCTTGTCTTCCAAAGAAGGCCACTTCCATCGACAGAAGTAATTATGGCGACGTTGTGCCCTGCAACATTTTGATGCCATTGGCTCTAGCCCTTGGTTCATTTCATTTCAAGGTAGTTCTTGCACCCCTCCTCAGTTGTCCATTCTTTCAACTTGTTCTCATTCTCGATGTGAGTGTCCCCGCTGCCTTCCCAACCGTACCTGAGGCCTGTGAACATTTCTCCATAAAACAGAAGCACAGTCAGTCCTCACACTTCTAATGATTTAAGAGACAAGCGCAGTTCTCTTCTTGTCTCTTTCTGAAATGTTCTAAGTTCGAACACAGAAGTTCACTCGCCCCTGCCATATTTTCAGAACTTGAGAGGTTAATTTTGTTGGCGTGCACTGAACTGGTTGACAATGGAAGACTTCCTCTGCCCATGTGTCACACTCTTGAATTTTCTCAAATACATAGTCAAGTTCATTAAAATAAAATCTGAAAACAAAAAGTAGGAAAGAAAAAATTTAAACATAATTTGGGATTGCTGGTATGTCTATAAACCAGGTCATCTTCCAACTACTTACCCAGTCTTATGTAATTGGCTTCCTAACAAATTGTCTTAATTTTCCTTCCAACACAAGTAATTTTCTATTCACAAAAAAACCAATACTATTTCTTCTTATGTACAAAGAGTCTACCTCACTCCTATAAAATCTCCTCTTAAATGTTTGTTTCTAGGAGTTTCCATAATATTTAATTTACCCATACACTTTATTCTCCTTGTTCTTGTCTTACTTGGTATTAAACTGACCCTTGGGTTTTCATTTCTGAAAGTATCACAGGCTACACCCTGACCATGATGACCACATACTGGCTGACATCGAATGTTTGATCATGGGCCAGGCATTGAGCCAAGTATTTAACACATGATGTCTTATTTTCTCATCATAGGCAATCTAGAAGGAAGGAATGTAGAGGTGGAAAAACATGGAGGTTAGGCAAGCTCATCTAGAGTTCCCAGTGGGTAGGGCCCTGCCAGCCAGGACTGATCTAGTGTGGTTCTACAATGGAGAACTCTGGCCAAAGGATTCTGCGGCTGTTGCATCTAACTGCAGTGTCTTAATATTCTATTCAGAAACTTGATCTAAAA
Organism: Cricetomys ansorgei; assembly: GCA_026225945.1. Classification (NCBI taxonomy): domain Eukaryota; kingdom Metazoa; phylum Chordata; class Mammalia; order Rodentia; family Nesomyidae; genus Cricetomys; species Cricetomys ansorgei. The sequence goes on from JAMJFZ010003163.1 coordinate 2,151,765, forward strand.
AGACCCTTCCCTTTCTCCTCTGTTCCTTCTAGTTTTCATATCTTTCCTCTCTTCGCTCCTTTATTTTCTCTATATCTTCCTCCATCCCTTTTGCTCTTATTTAATCTATGTACCTATGCATGCATGTATGAATGTACCTGTCTGTCTCCTCTATCTATCATCTATCTATCATCTATCTATCTATCATCTATCTATCTATGTATCTATCTGTCATCTACTTACCTATCATTTATCATCATCTAATATTCCTCCTTTATTAACTTCTCATCTTTTATTTTCATAATATATTATTTTTTATTCAATTCTCCTTTTGTAGTTGTACTCCTACTGTGGCCCAGCAAGAAGAGCCACATTCTTCATAGGTGCAAATCCTTCCAGACCTCAGCAGAGGGAAGCACGATTATGGCCAGCGCCATACCGGGCAGTGGAACCCTGAGCATCCCAGCTCAGGTGTTTTTATTGATAGCATGTGCAGATTATTAGCAATCAAACATGTCTCACATAAATCCCATACCTGCAAACAATACAAAATTCCGAAACCTAGGCAGCCCCTCACCCAACAGTGCATAAAACAATTATTTTATACATGACTGAAAATAAGCTTCTACAACAATTCCCCTTTTAAGTATAAGACAAAAATATATTTTATCTCTACAACACAATTTAACACTACACCAGCAAAATTATTTACAACAGGAACAATCACGAGGGTTGCTAATGCACAGGACCAAATGAAACAAAATTCTATCAAGATTTTCATACTGTCTTTGGACAGTAGAAAAACATTATCAATGTTCAACTATCTGGAATTCATTCGTGATCTTCTGGGCTCCACCAAAAGGCTTGGGTCACTTATCTGGTTCTGCCCTTGGCGGCACAGGCAGTTTGTCCTCCAGGTTCCAGCTATATCCCCTCCATTGCTGCTGCTATTCTTGGTGGTTATCTCCCGGTACTGACATCTTCAGAAAGCTGGGCTCTTCTGCTGCGACTGAGCTGCACTTTCACCAATAGTCTCTCCTGGGCTCTCTTCATAGTAAAAAGCCTCAACTTCTCTGTACCACTGAGGCTGTAACTTCACCAATAGCTTCTCCAGGGCTCTCTTCATGGTGTCAAGCCTCAACTTATTTACATGACCCCTTCAGTCTAGGTCTTCAACTGCTACCAAGGCTGCACACTCACCAATGGCCTCTCCTGGCCTCTCACAACGACAAGCCTCAGCTGCTCTCCAAAGACCCATTCATGCCTTCAAAACCAGCACCATCTTGGTGACTCTTACAGTACCAAGTTCTGCTACCAGCATGAGATATGACCTCAGCCAGTTCTGGAAGACAGCTTCTGTGTGCTGACCCTGAGGGAACACTTTCCAGATTTTAAGATAGAGTCTGTTTTGCATGGAAAACAACTGGTAACCTTGTCAGCAGGAAGAGTTCCCTCATGGAGTAGAGTTCTCATTACCGTAGCTAATGTGTCTTGTCAGGACCACCTCACCTCACCAATATCTGGAAAAGTTTGCATAAAACAAAACGAAACAGACTCTGCGAGTGCTGGAGTTTCTTTTCATTTTTCTTCATCCCCATGTTGGATGTGGCTGGTGTGATGTAATGCCCCACGTTGCAGGCACCACTTGTAGCAGTACATCCACAGGAGGCTCATCAAGGAAGGCATGGAGGCATATTCACAGGTGGAAGCCCTGCCAGACCTCAGCAGAGGGAACAACCATTATGGGCAGTACCATCCTGGACAGCAGAATTCTGAGTGTCCGAGCTCGGATGTTTTATTGATAGCATGCGCAGATCATTAGCAAACATCCCACACATATATCCAACACCGGCAAACAATACAAAACATCAAGATCTAGACAGTCCCTCGCCCAACAGTGAATAAAACAATTATTTTATACGTAACTAAAAATAAATTTCTACAACATCTCTTACTCTTTCTTTCTAAGCCATCACTTTGGGTTTCTTCCAACTTGGTGAAACCAGTCTCTATTGAAAGGGACTCAGAAATGAGCCTCAGAAAACTTGGGTCTTGCTTCGGTCATACCAATTGCCCCCTGACCTTGGGTTCTTAATGCCAACACTATCTTCCCGGAAGAAATCCAACAGACTGCAAGCATTCCTCATGTGCCAAGCACTGGGGGTACGGGAGGTTGGAACATGGCTGCTGTAGACTGAGCTGTTTGCCTCATTCTGTGCCAATCACTTGATATCATTTTCTTCATTGTATTTATTCTTTTCAAAGACAATCTTACTTGATTATGTTTTGCATTTTGACCTAACAAAGAAGAAAACAATGGCCACAAAAGTATCACACCTCTGTTTAGTCAATGATGGGTTTGGGATACCAACCACGTTCTAGGGTCCAACTTTTTATGCCTCCAGTGTGAATGCTATAAACGAGTGGTGTAGTAAGACGATAATGCAGGAGAACAATAACCGGGATCAAATCAGTGCGAGGAACACTGGGGTAAGTAAAATTCAACTGGGTCACACTGTCAGTGACAAAGTCATTATTCACAGAAAGGCACATGCGACTCACCTTTGATTCTCTTCCCATAACACTGTTCTGCCATGGTGCTAGATTCCAGAAAAAATTTGAGACTATCTTGAGGCTTAAACACATGCTCATAGTTAATGCTATGCAGGCCCCCAAATCATTAATAACAATGCATACTTATGCTAAGTGACACTCTCAATGTGTCACACAGCCATAGTTCTTGGGAGGGTAATTCATAACCAAAAGGAGAGGGCATGCTTCAGTAGTGACACAGTGCAACAGTCCTTTAGGACCAATGGGCGCTGTTTTAGTAATTAACATATTCCATATAGGCTGAAAGGTCATTTCTTAGCTCCTCCCTCTAACCGTCTTTAATATTTGCCAAAGGGTGTTGCATTGCTGGAAATGTCACAGGCGCCACTACACAGGGGTGATTCCACACAGCGATTCATGTTAACTTCATTCATTAATAAAATTAGCACACCTTCATTGGAAGGCTAGATTTCTTTGGCTCTCAAAGGATTCCCTCTGATCAGAACACTGAAAGCTGTTGAGTTGTTTCTGTAAGTGGCCTCAAATTAAAATGAAAAGATAATGCGTCTTAGCTAGCACGTTGTGTCCCCTTTTTAGAAATTTCAGCACAGGGATCATGAGTGCGAACCCAAAGCCACCGAGCCCATCCACCTAGCCTGGAAGAGATAACCGGGGTCACGCGTGCTGAGTAGCGGCGGGTATCTGGGAGAGTTTACTTGCTGTGCTCTCTGATGTTTGCTCACAGTGTTCTCATCATGAAACGAACATGTTCACCAATGACATCAGTTTCTCCTGGTTTGCACCTCTCTCAGAAGCAAAACCCAAGACAAGGGTTTCATTGTGGGTGGCTAGGAGCTCACATTAAAAAGAAAATTTTTTTTCTTTTTTCTAAGCTTGAGCATGTGTTTATTTCCTTTACTCTGCTCAATAAACGCCCCCTTGCAACGTTCACATAAAAATCACCATTTAGGATAGTTTGTGGTTTCATTCCGCTTGCTTCTGCCATTATCCAAAGAAATGCTTTGAAGAAGGCAGGGATGGGGCAACCAGATACTGAGTCCCCATCCCAGTGGGAACAGGCTGGAGACAGCAGAACTGCTCGCAAACGGTGCCGCCGCTGGGTGCCGAGTGCGTGAGAGACAGCCTGTTCGTTCTCCAGCTCGCGCCCCTCCTTGGTTGTGGATCGTAATTCTCAGACATTCCAGCCTGCATATCCAGAGCACTGGACACAATCTCGGGCTGGAGGATGAAAGCTGTATCCGTAAAATGAAACCTCTGTGGATAATCTCTAGAGTACAAGAAAGCGTGTTTTACGAAGGCTGGGGGTGGTCAACCTCACTGTTTTAAATACAATCCCTGAGGCCCGCTGAGTTACAACACAGTTACAACACAGATCTGAAGAGTGAGTAAGGCAACGACAATGATCTTGTATTTTGTAAAGATCATAGCAAAGATCTGGACCTCGGAAGGTCCACGTTGTAGCCTCAGACTTTGTTCTTGACCTTGACCAGTATCCACCTCTTTCTGAGCCTCAGTTCTCTGTGTTGTGTGATAAAAGGGTTGAGGTCCATGCTTTCCATAAGAGCCTCTCCGTAATATTCTATGGATTATGGGTGGAATATAGATAGCCTCATTAGGCCAACAGATCATATTCTAAGCTAAAGACATGAGTTCTTTTTTTTTTTTTTTTTTAACTAAGAGGTGGAATGAGTATTTTAACAAGAAGGGGTAATTAATGCAATCGTGATAATCATAGAATGGTCTTCTGTCCTTTTAAAAAGGAAGGTTAATTATTTCATAAATTGAGGCACATATACACAATGGAGTTATGTGGCAGCCATTGAAAATGGAGTTTACACAGAGCGCATTATGACATCGAAAGGTGTATCTGTGCAGTGTGCATGTGTGCAGATTCACGTATCTTCACATCTGGAGGAATAAAAGGAACATCTGAAGAGTCATCATAGAACGGTAAAAATGATGAGTGATTTTTATTTTAGACTTTATTTATTTAGAATTTATTTACACCTTCTGAACTGTGGACAATAGGCATGTTATTTTTACAACTAGAATCTACATAGCAAATGGGGACATCAATATGTATGTTTGTTTATTTACTTATTTATTTGGTTTTTTGAGACAGAGGCTCTCTGTTGTAATTCTGGCTGTTCTGGAATTCACTCTGTGGACAGGGCTGGCCTTGAACTCACAGAGATCCACCTGCCTCTGCCGAGTGCTGGGATCAAAGGCATGCTCTACAACTGACCATAAATATGTTTAAATGGGACAAATCAGAAGGTAAAGAAGATGCTACCGAGAAAGCATACAAGGCCCCTCTGATCTCACTTGCTTGGTGAAAGAAAAAAATGACAGTGAGCAGCTATGAGAAGATCATGAAACAAAAATTGTTGCATCTAACAAAATTTATTGGTTTTGTGCATTTGTTTATTAACTGGTGTGTGTGTGTGCACACCAGTGAGTGCACACACCATGGTGTGTGTATGGAGGTCAGAGGACAGTTTGCAGGAGTCAGTTCACTTCTTCTACCGTGTGAGATCTGGGGCTTGAACCTTGGACAACATGCTTGGTGGTAAGCGCTTTCACCCACTAGGCCACCCTGTGTGCGCTATGATTTCAGATGAATATTCAGGCATTATCATTAGCTCTTTACCACTGATGAAGTAAAACGGTTACCTTCAGTTTTATATCTGTAAAATTAGTGTAGCAATGACTGCATATATGCACCATAAAGTGCCTTGTCTCTGGGGACCTTTATGCTTGCATGTAGTCATACTGTGTGTATGGACCTGTGGTGTGGTTAACTAATTAATGCCCTCTGTATTAATTTTCCTTGAACTCTTTTACCAAGGCCTGTGATCAGACTGTGGCCTGGGTGGCTTAAGTAGCCTACACTCATTGATAATACTTCTGGAGGCTGTGAAGCCCAAGCCCAAGTTGCTAGTGGATTTGAATCTAGGGGTGAGCCCACTTTTCTCTGTGAATGCCTCTGTTACCTTTCTTTAGTATGTGAGTCTGGACAAAGGGAATGATTGTTTCTATCCCAACACCATGAGGGCTTTACCCAAATGACCTCATCTAAACCCCGTTACCCCTCCAAGCCTTGCCTGTATGTATCATTATAGTGGATGTTAGGGCTTTGGGATTCCTGACTCACAGAACCTGTGAAATATAAGCAACGAGGGTAGCGGGTTAAAACAATAGTGTTGGGGTGACTCACTTTATAGCTGATAACTGATCACATTTACACATCAGGGAAGAGAGCGTTTGATAGATTGTTATCCTAAATCCAGAGTTTGAGCCACCCTTGTTCATGATATAGTGTGACAAGGCTGAAGGTTCTCCCAGGGGCAAGTTGGTCACAGAGAAAAGCAGAGGACTTGGGCTCACGACACACATTCTCGCGTCTTTGATGCTTTTCAGATGACAACTTATGCACGGTCATTGTGCGTCTCATCTCATTTTTCCCGACATATACGCATGTCTCTGACCTTGATATTAGCAACGGCCAAGAAGAAATTTATCACAGACAAGAGAGCCAACTCCTTAATTAATGACTGGGAACGTGGACTCGGGTTGAAGCACTCAGGTCCTACCGCTCATTCACAAAAGCAGGCATATGCTCTTTGTAAGACACTATGAAAGCATCATTAAAGAAAATGGACGCAGATGATTGCTTGCTGATTGGAAAACAATGGGATTAAAAGCACTGTCCTTTTCATTATATGAACTACTGCTTTTAGATTGCATTAACTTGCAGAACAATCACAGTCTCTTTAATGAGTGGTTAAGGAGTATATTGGAAAAGTCATGCCCAGGAAACCCACTTGTGTGTCCATCTTCATATTATGTGTGTGCACATGCATGTGCGTTCATGAGGAGGCCAGAGGACGATGTCTGATGTTGTTTCTCAAGTGTTATCCACTTGTCCTGGGAGATACTTTCAATCTCTCGTTGGCCTGGAACAAGTAAGCCAGGCTAATTGGCCACTGAGGTCAAGGGATTCACCTGCCTCTGCCTCCCCCATGTTGGGATTACAGGTATGAACTACCACACCTTGCTTTTTACATGGATTCTGGGGATTAAACTCAAGACTTCACGCTTGCAGGCAAGCATACCACCAATTAACCCATCTCCCAGCATGACACTTGTTCTCATCTACCAAAGCTGAGTACTCCTGCGTATGTAGCCAGGCAAAATATATGTGCATCTTTAGTGGAACACATGTATTGGAGTCTTCCTTCCCACACAAATTGTCATAGCTCCAAAACTGAAACGACATAAAATGTATCCAACCACTATAGCACGGATTTAAATATTGTGGTCTGCTCCTATGACTGAATACTGTACAGCAGTAAGTCGAAAAATAACTTGACCTATACAGGACACAATCATGAATGTAAGCAAGCCAATGCTGAGTGAAGCTGCGTATCACATTATTCTGCTTACATGAAAGCCCAAACTTAGAGCACTAATCGAAATATATGGTCTGGCAACAACCATGCCACCCTGAATGTGTCTGTTCTCCTCAGCGTATAGTGGTGACTGTTGGCAAGATACATACCTATGTCCTTAACAGGCAGGCATGGGTCTGGGGGCCTTGGGACTTCTGGGTGCTGATGCTCCCATTCTGTATATGTGTGTATGTGTGTGCGTTTGTGTGCACGCGCGCGCATGCGTGCATGCATGTGTGTGCCTGTGTGTTGTAGTACTGGGGACTGAATCTAGGATCCTATAAGTGCTAAGCAAGTATCCCATCACAGAGCTCCTATCCTCAACTCCCATTCTGTGATATGTTTTATCACGTGGGTACGCTCATTTTTGTCTATGAGCGTGACGTGATGTGATGGAAAGACAAAATGGTCCGTGTCTTCCTACTGTCTGTAGGTTAACCTTAAATTCCAGGGGATGACGATGAGGCTTGATATGGATGATTTTGGATCTATCCTTTCAGACCCGTATTTCTTCCACACCCCGCCCACCTCTGCCTACCTTGACTCTCAAACATCTTGCATTGCTTTCCATCTTCTTGATTGCAAAAACGTGACTTCTCACCTGAAATAACCTAGTATTCTTCCTTACCTTGAGCGCCCCATTGGATGCCCAAGGTCAACTTTATTCAATCGAGAATCACTAATTGCTCTCATAATGTACTGTGTGTGTTTTATTAGTTACTTTACTACATTTCGTAGTGTGGCATATTTTAAAATGTTTAATCACCTCCTTCTCAACTCTTACCGACCACAGGGAAGAGATCTCTTCTTGAAATTCTACACCATCCAGGTGTTTAGCACACTTCCTGCCATATACTGCCTATTGCTAAAAGCTTGTGAGTGCGTGCTTGGATAAATAGGACTAGTAATGTGTGGATAACCAAGTTGTCAAATAAAAGGGAAGCCAAACACTCCCAATTGTTAGAAATAGTGAAACTCTCAAACTCTTGTATGATCAAGTCAAGAAAGAGATGAGATTTCTGGAAGACTTCAGAGTAATGGTGTGCACCAGACACAATAAGTACTGGCAGAGGTTGGAGGATTGAATACAAAGAACTTTGAAAACAAGTAAAGATCTTGTAAGCTAATGATGCTAACGGCCATTGACACATAACACAAAAACATGGCTTCTTTTCGCGGCTAAGAGATGCACCTAAGTCTGGGTTCACATTCACATATCTCCTTATCTATCTATGGCTCCATATCAAGCAGTGGCTCTCTGCTAGGCATCCTGCTACGTGTTGGAGACCACAGAGAGGGAACACAATCACGTAAACATGTCCTTAAGTTGATCCAACCTGATTACTGAGAACCAGGAAACAGCTACCATCCCATCCACCCTGATGCCTTCAGGATCACATCTTTGTTTATATCAAACAAACCTAAGCAGTTCTCAGGTCACTTGGATGATTTATTAACCACCAAATTTTGACTTTACCCACCTCCTATAGACAGTAGAAACTACCATAAGAAGGGAGGGAGGAAGGGCAACAAGGAAGCAGGGAAGGACAGAAGACAGACAGACAGTGGTAACCTCAACCTAGTGGGGTTTTGCTTTCCTTTTAAGAATTATTTTTCATAACTCATTTGCAAAATCTACTGAGCTTTAGATAAAGAGAAACGTTTGTCTGTCTAGCTATAATAGCCCAAAGAACAAAATTAGGTAAAATAGATATCCATTGGTTAAGATGGGGTGGGGGATAGGTAGTGAGGGGAAGGAAGGCAGCAAGGGAAGACGAAAAGAAGGAGTAAGACAGGAAGGTAAGGAAGAAAAGGGAGGGATGGAGGGGGAAAAGAGTGAATCACTAAAATTCATTCTCTGTCCAAGGAGACAGAGCATGCATTTTCTGATGTTCCCCCAGGAGGGTTCCATTTTGTCACGGGGAGTCAGAGGAGTCACCGAAAGGCCTGATGGAGCGTTATCTCTGCTTGGTTGATAAATAGGTCACCAGGCAGGGGTGTTATGGTGATAAAATGTGATCTGTTCTATGTCCTGAGTGTCTCTTACTGGCAAAAGTTACTTCACCACTTTAGGGACCTCTTTTGTTTTAATATTTAAATATGCTGGAGAGTAGACCTCACTGAATACATCTCAGCTTACTTGTCTTTTGACTTTCAGAACTGTTCATCTCAAGCATTCCAGCTTTGAAAAGGACCAGCAGGCTACCCACGACTCCCTCCTAGATCCTCAAATTTTGAGTGTGTCACTTATTCACACCCCCAACCTACAGTGGGCACGGGCACTTCCCACACATTCCAGAATTGACCCTTGACCTTACACTTCTTGGATGGATTTAACCTTGAGTGAGTTAGCCAGCCTTTAGCCTTTAGATTCCATGACCCCAGATTCACTTCACAACCCGTTTTGAAGTTATTTTGTGGGATAAGTAATTGAATGAGTTAAATGAGTAGGTTTTGGAAAAAGTCATAAAGTGTATTCCTGTGGACCTGCGTAGGGGTGCAGTACCCATGGGGGTCAGAAGAGGACATTGGATCCCCTGGAGCAAAGGTTACAGGCAGTTTTGAGCCATGCATACTGGGACTAGAACTCTGATCCTCTGAAAGAGCAGGAGGAAGTGCTATTAACCACTGAGCCAACTCTCCAGTCCCTTTAAGGATTGTTTTATCTTTAGCTTCTTTATTTTGAGATTATTTCAGAAGATAAACGTCTTTCACACATTTACATCTGGTTGGCCTCGATTCCAGCACTGAGCAGTGTGTTTCTAACAGGACTCGTGGAGGCTTTTAAAGCACTGAGCTGATGAAATCTCAGAGACTTTGCTTGTGAATGCCTTACATGTATGTGGGAAGTAACAAATGTAGTCGACATGTTACCTAAATGAAGACCAGGAGGAAAGGTGTGATGTCACCGGGACTCCCACTGTTCCCTGAAGAAGGAAGTCCATCTTGGAGAGCCTTACAGTTGTTGGATGCTCAACTGTCACCTTCTTTTCACATTTATTCTGAGTGAGCACAATCCATCCATCAGTGCTTAAAGAGTTTTCCAACAGTACATTGACCTTGAATGTGCCACATTGATTTTCAGTAACGCACCGCAAATAGGGTCGTTACGGAGTCACCCAACAGTGAACGTGGTCAGGAACAGATTTCTGAAATTCCGATAGGGTGCTACCTGCCTTGGATGATGGATAAGCTTACTGTAAACCATCAATCCTTCTGAGGGGCTCCAAAACAGTGACACCTGCATGAAATTCATCACCACACACACCCACCGCCAACACCATCACAGGGCTTTTCCAACACCACAGGGTCTCTTGGGTAAAAGGCCTGTTTTGTTTGCAGTAGGATTTGTTTATTGAAATGCTTTCCTCGGAAGGACCCACTTGAGTAGGTGACAGAGATGTAAGCACTATAGGGAATTGTGTCTGCAGCAAGGATTGAGCGATAGATAAAAAGCCTCCATCTTAAGCTGCCAGAGGTTAATGCCAAGCAATTAAGATGATTGTTTCTTAGACAGTATTGGACACATGTACACACACAAAGGGGACATTAGCACAACCAGAAGAGAACAAAGCAAGATTAACTAATGCCAGACTCCAAATCAAAATGCAGAATGATCCCATGATCTGTCAAATTCTCGGTAATCGTCATGAGGAATGGCCTTGCAAAGTAAAACATCTATGTCCTTTCTGATGCCTTGTTAGGATGGAAAACCCCTACAACAAATAAAAGAGGTTTTGTCAAGAACTGGAGAACTGGGGGAGAAGGGCTAATTGTTCAAGACCGTGGATTTGAGAATTGATGTTTATTTTAAATATGTGATGATATGTTTGTTTATATTATAACAATTGTCACTTTTGGGGTATTTGCCATGTGTCCCTTGTCACCCCAGTCATATTGTAGGCATTCCACAAATTTCCTAAAACCCCTAGCACTAGGTTTAATTTTCTTCCCACTTCACAGACAAGAAAAGAGAAGCTCAGCAGCCTTGGGAGAATTTCTTCAATCCTGAACATTTATCCATACTGAAATCAGAAATTTTGTCTTTTCTTGTAGATTTCTGCTCTCCCAGCCCTCTCAGGATGGCCTGCTGTCATTCAAAGAGCACAGGAGATGGAGCCATGGGTATTTTGATACATGGCGTGTTGCTGTCATGTCTTCTCCAATGCTAAGATCGCAAGCTGGCGTAAATACCGCATTAGTCCATGGCCCAAGGGGTTAACAGATGTTGCTGGGTGCGTGCATTTTGCAGAGGTGAGTTTTTGAGAGTTGCTAAGCTCATGATTACACTTCTATGATTATAAGTTCTTGGGAAGGGGGAAGGTGTTGTGAAGGGTCTGAAGTCTAATTGATGTTTGCTAACACACACCAAGCCTATCATTCTTCCGTTCTCGCTTCAGACAATCCAGCGATGGGCGCCTGTGACCCTCTCCCATTAGACTCTGGGGTTGGTATGTAGCCAAGGAAGACCTGCAGTGATGACAGGTGAGGCCCACCACAGATCAAAACCCAGCCCAACCTCCTTATGGGAAGGCTTGGGAAATGCTCATCTTGCTCCTTTGATAATTAAATCCTTCATTGGTGGGAATTAAGAGTCTGCAACCTGCATGAGCCACATGATGACACACTGTTTATTCTTCTGTGACTGACTTGTTTTAAGGGGATTGACACTAAGTTTTTTTAACCTCAGAATGTTCCATCACCCATCCATCCATCCATTCATTCATTCATTCACCTCAATCTCTACTCCATCCCAAATAAAAGTTTGGATCCCTAGGTCATCCTGGGTGGCTCTGGGCCATGATTTTTTTGTAGAGGTGGTATCCTGTCTGATTTTTAGTTTTAATACTGAAAGTAAAACTTTGTATGCAGAAGATGCTCAACATCTGCCTCTTGAAAGAGAAAGTGCTATCAGAAAGGACTGCCTACATGTTCCACCTCACAGAGGCTATGAAGCTGAATCACAGTGATCATGACAATGGACTGTTCTTTACTAGTCCTGTGGCTATGACCAAATATCTAACATGAAGCAACTTAAGGAAGGAAGGGTGACTTTGTCTCAGGTTTCAGGGTACCAGTCACCATAGCAGAGATGCTGTAGCATCAGGAGCTGGCAGTAGCTGGACACATTACACCCACACTCCACAAGTAAGAAACATGAATGTTGGTGCTCTGCTCATAATTCAGTTTGGTAGCCAAGCCAATGGGATGGCGTTGTCTACCATCAGGGTAGGTCTTCTAAGCCTTTCTGAAAATGTACTCGAGATACTCCAAAAAGTGTTTCCATGGTGATTCTAAATCCAATCAAGTTATCAATGAAGATTAACCATTACCTGGTCTTTTGCTGAGGGAGCTTTCTTGGGATTTGTGTTCTCACCACAAGAATAATCCAGCTGTTCCAATATCCCATGTCCCTGTCATAGCAGAGTATAAATTGCCCAGATACCCTTTAAAAGGCATAATTATTCATTAATAAATGGATGAATCAACATCTCTTGAATGAATACACATCTGAGGGGTGAATGAAGACTGTCAACAACTAACCAGTCGCTGAGTGAATGGATGGACAGTTACTTCTTAAATGACAAGACATAACTTGGCTGTGTTAACTTTCCCACACTGCTGTCAATTCAAGCTGAACTGATGCAGCCGACAACTTTGAATTTAAACTTGTCAACATGTTGTGCTCAAACTGCCTGAACATCTAAACCTTCCAAAATGCACAATTGCTAGAACTCACTGCACAGAATTCTGTCTTCAGAATTCTGAAGCCTTCCCCGTAATTCCAGTGTCTGCATCTGAGGATAAACCTCCCACTCACTCTTCACCTTTTCGTTTCTGAATGACCAGAAGAGTGGTATCCCAGGTGGTGTGCATCCTGTGTGTGTTCAAGGAATGAATGGGGTTGCATAAAGATCGATTCCAGGAGTCATCAGTATTCACGAAGGAAACCCAATACATGACAAATGTGATTAGAAATGACTGTCAAATAATGACAAATAAGTTCTAATAAAAACAGACACAATCTTCACAATTACTTGCCAGGCCGGTATTTATCAAGCAGAGCAAGATTAAAAATGACCATGTTACATTAAAGACACCCAGCTGATGGAATTTTAAATATGCAGCTGGGTTCTTTCCCTTTACTCACGCCTTCTGCCTGGCCGGGCTCCTAGCGGAGAAATGGGGTGGGAGTGAATTTAAACAAAGAGTGTTCTAATGCGCCTGGGAGTGTTCACATTTTAAACCGGTGTTATCTCAAGAGTTCGGCTCTGCAGAAGAATGAGACCACAGTTTGGAGGTGAGTGGGACAGATGAAGGCCACTCGGACCCTGATTGTGAGATACACAATGGAGAGACATACAGACAGTACATGGCAAGAGGTACCACAGAGCCCCAATACTGCCCTCAAAGGCACTGATCCCCAAGGAGGGAAGCTAGATAGATTAAAATACAGGAAAAGGAAGAGAGCAGTACAGAAATGACTAGGAAGCCCTACTAGTTCTGAATGGTCAATCTCTCTAGTTTATTCTTTATTTTGTCATCATGGTTAGAAAGTTATTAATCTGAAAACCCATACACAGTTCCAAACATGGAAGGGAACTACTGCTGTTGACAATTAGCAAATGCTGTGTGTGTCTACAGAGCTAGCCCACTGTATGGGTTTTGTGGAGCCCAGTGCTAATCTACTTTGGAGCCTTTCTTAAGAAAAACTATGTAAAATTAGTTATGACAATAAGTATCAGAAAGAGAGGGTGTCAAAATTTAACAAGTATTCTATTGAAAAAAATACGTTTTGAATAAATACTATTGAATACTCAAATAAATACTTTCAGAGTATTGGAAAGGGGCTATACTGAAGAAATGTCTCAAAGGTTAAGCTTAGCATATTATTAATGGACATTAACTGTGTCTTTTTCTGCAACAATCGTTTGTCTAACAGCAAATATACTTCAGTACCAGGGACTTCTACCTGGCTAGAACTCACTCCCATTTCTCTTTGACCCGGGATCTAGTTATTTGCACTTACTCGTTTTCTTTCAGAATAAGAGAAGGATAGAGGGGAGTTGCACACATTTTGATCTGTGGGTCAGAAAATTATTTCTCCCAATTCTATCCCAGCCCTCATTGATTAGAGAACTTCAACATCATTTTTACATTAAACCAAAGTAATCTAATGTATATGATTATTCGTCAGTAAACAATGATACAAGATTTGTACTTTTTAGGACGCGTGGTTACTACAAAGGAGAGATGGTATCTTTTATGCTTTATGCTGGCATTTAAATGTGACATGTTTCCCACACGTTCATGTATCCGAACTCTTCCTCCCCAGCTGCTGACACTGTCAGGGAACTTATGGAACCTTTAGGAAGTACTGTCTAGCAGGCAGAAGTAGGTTACTTGGGGTGTATTTTTTAGGGTTAGGGCCTACTTCCTGTTCTACCCAAGTTCTCTGCTTCTTTGGGAGATAAGAGGTGCCCTAGACACTCTTCTGCCATTGTGACCTTCCCCTCTATGATGGACTGTAACCTCTCAAACTGTGAGCCAAAATAAATCCTTCCTCCTTTAAGTTGCTCCTGTCAGGTATTTGGTCACAGTGATGAGAAAAGTTGCCATACCTTCTTAAAAAGAAAATGAAAAAAAAAAAAAAGATGAGAAAGTAATCCAATTATAAAATCTGGGAGATGGGATTTTCAATGGAGCAAAGGATTCCACTCAGTGGAGTCAACTCTTGATAAAGGGGAGGGGAGCTCCTGGACCTCAGAAAGGAAGCACTTGGCTGTGCCAAAGTTCAGCTCTTGCCTTGGTCAGGTCAACAGCTTTGATTCCAGAGAGATGCAGCTTGATCTCCTTCTTTACCTCGAGACAATTGTGTGCTTCTTCTTAAGTCAGCACCTTGTGTGCTCGAGTTGGCCAGACTTCTCATCGCAAAGAACTGGGAGTGAAGGATATGCCAACTGCCTTGATTTCTTCATCACACACACAATGTGAACATGGATTAGGCCTCCCAGATGGGTATAATTATTATGTGTCAATTAAAATGAAAGTCAAGCTTAGATGAAAAAAAAAAAAAAAAAAAGAAGCTTAGCTGGCCCAATCGTATGGATCACTTCACACAACATTCCTAGGTTTCTGTGTGCAGCTTTGTATTCAGCCTTTCTTGATGTAGCTCACCACTAGGGTGTGGTCTTAAAGCAACCAAAGCTGCAGAACAATCCTAAATGTTTGTAGTTCAACATCCTACTAGGCAGAATAATATGTCCATCATAAGCTCCAAGGTGTTAGGCTGCATGCATTAACTCATTGATTTGTTGAGTGCTCAATAATCATTAACAGGCATGGATTGTATTTTTATGAGACGGTGGATTTTTCTGCATCCAAATCCGAATTGGATTGTGGACAGCATGACAAAGAGTCAGGAGTAAGTATTACCAGCAGGCTTATCCAATAGTTAGCTTTAGCATAGGTCCCGAAGAGATGATCCATTATCCTCCACATCCGAGGCTCATGATCTCTTCAGTCTCTCCAGTCAAAGGTTGTGGAGCAATTTTTTGAGAGCAGAATTGGAGTAGAAATTGGAGAGTACCAGGTTTGTCTTCACCAGTACATTTCTCTTTCTCTCTCCTATACCATCAAGTCTTCTTATCAGCATATACATGTCTATCGCTTGTAGCCTCAAAAGCAAAATCCCAATGGCTCATCTTTCTATAGCGGCTGTCCAGCATCTCTGCCCATCCCTTCTCTAGTTCCTGTTCTATGCAACTCACTACATTTGGGTTTTTACATCTACCATTTAATTCCAACAGCTCTTACCCATGGCTTCTACATTACAAAGCCATGGACAAAACTCAGTCTCCACTTCACTGGACCTGTTGACAGTCTTCTGTTCAGGTGATCATTTCTTCCTTGTGATCTCGCCTCCATTGTCTTCCTTTGAGCACCTTCTCTGACTTCACCGGTATACTTATTTTTGGTGTCTTTTGCAAAATTCTTTTTCGTTGTCTCCTTCTTTTTCTTTTTCTCCTCTTCTCTTCCTCCTTCTTGGTATGTATGTGAGTGTGAGTGTGAGTGCATGTGAAGGCTTTGTCATGTTATCCTCTACACTGGATGACTGCTTCTAATGCATCATATGCATACTGGATGTCTTCTGTGTGTGTGTGTGTGCGCGCGCGTGTGCGAGTGCACATGTCTATATATGTGCATACATAAGCATGTGGAGAATAGAAATTCATGTTGAGTCACTATCACTCTGCATTTTGTTTTATGAAGTGGTCTCTCACCGAACCTGAAGCTCACTGATTGGTTCAAAGATCTGCTTGCTTTCTCCCTTCTGGAGTTGGGGTTGGAGATACATGGTAGTGCCCCATCTTTTACTTAGGTGCTAGGAATCCAAATTGATATTCACATACTTGCACAGCAAGTACTTAACCAGTTGAGACATCTTCCTAGTCCCTGCATGATTCACCTTAAAGGCAGAATCCTTAGGAAGCTCTTTTACTGCTAACGTACATTGGCCTTCCCTTTCCCCTCATCCCTATTTGACCTTGTCTGTTTTCTCCTTGTCTGTTTTCTGTCTTATTTTTCTGTTTCAAATCCTCATCCTACTGGACTATGTTCTTCATGGCAGCAATGATGGTCTCAGAAGTTAAATAGCCTCTTTCCTGTGCAATGTCCTTGCTCTGACATGAATTATGTTCTTTCTAAATATTTGTTGAAGCAATGGTTTTAACTGAATGCATGAATGGACGCTTCTCTAATTGTTTTGGCCTCCTCTGTAGAACGTGCCAAATAATCAGGATGGAGAGAAATGGGTGGGGTTTAAGGAAAATGGGATGCGAGGAAAAGATTCTTTGTGAAAACAAGGTTCGTTATTACCACCATCACTGACCTTTGTGTTATTATGAGCCCAGTCTAAGGTTGTTCAAGTGACAGCAGAACACCACCTGGAAATGTCATTGCATAGAGTGTTGATGTGTGGAATTGCTCATTAAGTGAATATGGGAGGCTGGGTTACCAAGGCCAAGGTCAGCGGATGAGCTGCCTGCCTGCCTGACTGCTTTGTGTGAGCTTCCTGTTTTCCAAAAACTCTGTGGCTGGTCATTGTCCTTCCCCAGTGGGTGGACTTTCCATCCCTGTATAGAAGGACATACAGAAAGAAGAAATTTGAAGACTCATTGCCCAAGCTGAAATGGCTGGAAAAATATGACAACTCAGAAAGAACAGAGGCCTGGGACAAGGGAAATGCTATGATTCCCAAGGCGGAGCCTTGGCATCGCCATTACATCCCCGTATTGTGATATCCTCGTGTGCCACATGAGAATGTTAGAAAATACCCCCACCACACAATTTCTACAGTGGTGAGCCAACCAAAGAAAAAATCATGACTGATGTTAAAAATGCTGCTGCTAATAGGCTAACAGTGGTGGTGCTTGTTACAATGGGGGCAGGAGGAGGGGTATAGGTATAGGTTGCCCATGTTGGTTACAGTATTAGTATAAGAGCCAGAAGAGGAGAGTGGTGGTAATGGTAGAGTTATAGCAGTCAGTCATGGTTAGAGTTTTAGAGTTACAGAGGAAGAATTCAGCAAAATAACTGACACTAAGAATCTCAGTGAAGTTCAGAGAAAGATCACCAACAGGGACTGTGGCAGTCAAGCAACAAGAAAAAATGGACCACTGGAACAGAATGCTGTCAATAGGCCCAGGCAGAAGTGGGCTGGAAAATGTCATAGCTTTTCAACAGGAGGCCATTAACAGAATGGTAGTGTAGTAGAGTAGTCAGCACCAGGAGGAAGGGAGAGGGCAGAGCAGCCATATGTTGACAACGGTGGTGAGAGTCACAGTGAAAGCAGGGGTCATGCGGTGATGATAGAAGAACAGGGAGTGGCCGCAAGTGGTGGTGGTGGTTGAGGTGCTAGTCATATGAGAAGCAGGACTCACAGTAGGCCAAATGAGTGATGCTGGCTCTTTGAATTTGGGTCTCAGCAGACATACGTCAATACGGAAGTCATTGCATGAACGTCTAAAGACCAAAATAAAGTCATAACCCAAGACATTTTCCAAATACGTCGGTGAGAACCTGGGTGGGCAGGTTACAGAAAGCAATGGAAATGCTGCTCTAGGCCTCAAAGGCTGACTGATGACATTCGGAATTGGAGGCTGTGAAGAAGTAAGTGGGTTTGAAGAAATAAGTGGTCTGTTAATACATTTCAGTGGCTCTCTCTGATGGCCCAAAGGGTATTGTGTTGGCCACAAAGATGGGCAAGGAGTGGCAGTCAAGGGGACTATAGAGAGCCCAGGACAATTTGAACTCTGGTTCTGTAACATTCCAGTTTCCCTGAAGTTCTGAAGTTCTAATCTTTAGCATAGATTTGTTGTCTTTTTCCCCCTAGGCACTGTAGTCCCCATAGTTGTCGTCACAGGTGAAAGGTGAGTTGCAATCGTGTTCAGGTGGTTGGTTGTGGTGATGGCTTCTCAAAGAGGAGAAGGAGAAAGAGAAGAAGGAAGAAGAAGAGAAAACGGAGGAGGAGGGGGAGAAGGATTCAAAAGGAGCAGAGGCCTGGGAATGAGTGAAAAGAAGGAGGAGGATGGAGGAGGAGGAAGAGGAGGAGCAGGGCCAGGACAAGAACTGTAGAGTAGCAATGGTGGTCGCTGTGATCTTAGTACTGCTAGAAATAGAAATACTAATGGTTTCAGACATTGGGCTTAAATCAGAAACCAGTACTAACAATGATCGGAAGGTCCCTCGGATTCAGACAGCAAACATCATAACCATAACAGTGAGATAGGGCGTGACTTCCAATGAAAATTGGGACCTTGGCTTGTATGTATGTGTGTCCATGTGTATGTGGCTACATATGCACAAATGTGTGCAAATGAGTGTGCATGTATATGTAAACGTGCTCGTGTCTGTGGAGCTAAAGGCCAACTTCAGGAGTTGCTCCTCAGGTGCCACCCACCTTGTTTTCTGAAGCAGGGTTGCACATCGACTTGGGGATCACCAATTCAGTTAGACCAACAGGCCAAGGATCCCTGGGGATTTGCTGGTCCCTACCTTCCCCAGGACTGGGATCGCAAGTGTGCACCACCAGGACTGTCGGCTCTTACCTGGGTTCTGGGCATCAAGCTCAGCTCCCCACCCCCTCACATGGCAAGTGCTTCACTGTTCTCTTTTTGGTTTTTCTTTGTTGTTGTTATTGTTTGTTTGTCTTTTTTTCTGGGATTCCAGGTGTGCCACACCCCACCAAGCTTTGGAAGCAGAAATACGCTACTAATGCCTCCGTAATGCCTCCAGGGTCAGAGATAGAGTGGGTGCAGCAGTGGCCCCGCTTTGCTCCTTTGCTCCTCTGCATCCAGAGTGACCAGAGTCAGATGCTAACGGAGGGAGCACTTTAGCATTTGTACTGGACTCACTCTCTGGGTATTTTACTGTGCACACTGTGTACTGATTTGTCACTTTTTTAGGGTAAGATTATGTCTCTGAGTAAGCTGATTAGTGTTAGACTGATTGTTTTAAAATAACTCATGCGGCATCTGAATTTATTTACATACATGATATTGCCTTCTATAAACACAGCTGTATGAGCAAGAAAATTCAACGGTATTTTAGGCAGTTAAGCCAACAGTTTAGCCGCAATGAAGGCAGCCTTCTCATTCCGCTTTCTCTTTATTTCTTTTTCCTCCTGGACTATTTTTCAACAAGGATTGAACTTGAAGACTTGAGTCCCAAAGGGTTTCGCACAGTGAGAGAGACACAGAACGCCCATGAAGAGGAGACAAAGTGTGTCTTTGAAGGAAATGACTGGTCCTGGTCTGATTGCCATGAGGGCGTGTGGACTCTCATGCTACAAGGAAGCTCTCGGGGATATTAGGGCTATTTCCAATTTCTCTGTTGTATAATACTTTTCCGATTTTATGGATTCCATATGGATTTGCTGAACATGGTTCTATGTTGTACAACTATGGGTTAGACTCTGGGTAGCCAATAATAAGTGGTGATAACCCAATCTCAGTGAACTTTACGGTATCCTAATAGAGACATATATAGCACTACATGTATGTGTCCCAACATGTGGGGTGCGTACATGTGTATGCATGTGTGTGTGTGTATGGGTGTTTAGTTCAACATGTGCTATGTGTGCATGTTCAGTCGGACATGCAGTGTGTGTATGTGTGTATGTGTGTGTGTGTGTATTCAGTCTGATATGTGTGTGTGTGTGTGTGTGTGTGTGTGTGTGTGTGTCTGTGTGCGTGTTTAATCTGGCCAGCTGCTGCTTAGAACTTGGTTATAGAACGTGCTCAAGAATCAGATCCATTGCCTTCCAGTTTTCTGTTTTGTTCTTTTGTTGGCCATTGGTCATATCTTTATTCTTTCCTCGATTCAGCCCCTTTTATTTTAATTTATTCTTCTAATTTATTAAGATTTTTAATAAATTAAATAAAAATAAAAAGAACTGACTTAAAGTTCTTTTATAAATTTATATTTTGGTAATGTTTTGTGAATTTCACATACGGCATTTGATCATACTAACCTCCACTCCTCCCCTAATTCTTTGCAGATCTATCCCCACACTCCCTCCCTCCATAACTATACGTCCACTATTCCTTCTATAACCTATTGAGTACAATTTGCCTGCCTGCATCTGCATAGCTGTGGTACCATTCACTGCTGTGTGGTCAACTCACCCAAGGACTATGCCCCTAAAAGAACTTGATGCTCCCTCTCCCAGACGCCATCAGCTATCCACAGATCCTCAGTTGCAGGTAAGAGCTCATGAACTTTCGTGCTAGAAAAGGTAGAAAAAGCTTTTTAATTTTTTTTTAAAATTTTTTGGTAATAAAAATTTGTGTAAAAATTTCCCCTCTAGGTATTGCTTAAGCTGAATCTCACAGATTCTGACGCATTTTTACTTAAAAAAAATATTATCTATACCTATGATCTTTTTACTTGACTAATGAATTAGCGATGGTTGTAGTTCAACTTTTGAATGTCCAAAGATTTTCTGCTTATACATCTATTATTGATTACTCATTGAATTCTGTGTGGTTAAGTGAATATGTTTTATGTGATTTCAATTTGTCTTATATATAGTAAACCTTTTATGTCCCAGAGCATAATTTATGTCGTTTCATATCGTATAGGCATCTGGAAAACAGTGCAAATTGAGCTATCAGTGGCGGCAACGGCCCATATGTGTCGCATTGGTTGTGCTGAGTGGTCTTCATTCTTCCAGGATTTCTGTCAGCTCCTCCTGAAGCAGGGATCCAGAAGACTCTAAACAGAATTGTGGCTGCTTCTTCAGTTCTGTTGTACTTTGGTTCTTAAAGTTGGAATGTCTTACATTTACACTCATTTAGCATTGTTATATCTTTTCATAAAGCAATACCCTTTTAAAATCACTAGCGCATGATAATTATATGTAACAATGAGTTTCTTGGTATGCACCCCCATTTCCCTCTCATACCCCTCCATTGGTACCCTTTCTCTTCCCCTTTTATTTGCTTCCCTGTGTGTTGCCCCAATGAACACTCTCTGACCATATGAAATAACCTTTGTTTTTTCCTCTGGTTCTTATTCTTTTTATTCCTTGTTCTTGTGATTTTGCAGCAATCACTTTACCATTTCCTTGGCCCCTGCAGCTCTTTGAGGAATGGCTGTGAACCGGTCTGAAATAAACACGTTCACTCACACTCTTGCATTCATTTTTAACCTTACGGGAAGCCCAAGAAGTAAGTAACATTGTTGATATTGTTCTTATTTTACAGATGGGAGTCTTTGAGCCTCAGAGAGTTTGCACACATTTCTGAGAGACAAAAAGCTAAAAGTAGGAGAGATGGGGGGATCGACCCTGGCCTGGTGTCTTCCATGTCCTTCCACTTTTGCTGAAATGATTTCTCTATACCCATTTTGTCCACACTGGAAAACTAACACATCGATCAAGCCATTCCTTCCTGAAAAGCAAGTGAGCTCCGTGAATGCTGAAAGCTTTGTGCAGGTGACTGGTGCACACGCTGACTGGTGCGTAGGCATCGGATAACTATTTGTTGAATGAGCAAGCCCCTGGATGTTTACACAGCACCTCTAAGTGCCTGTAGCACTTTTTTATGTACGATAAGGGAGTATATCCAAGTACATAATTTCATACTCAAACATATATAAATTATACGAGGCACAGGTGTATGTCTAAAATATATTTTGGCACTGCACGAAGGAAAGCATTTTAGAGCCGGAAGGAGAGCCCGTGGCACAGATCTGGATCTGCCTGTCTTCCCACCTGCTGAGAGACTTCGTGTGCTTTTGCAAAGAGGCAAGAGTAAATACATGTCCGATCTTGGAATTAACTATCCCATTAAACTACGGTCGCTTCTTCCTCCTCCCCCACACCCTCCTCTGTCTCACACCCCCACCCACCCCAGCTTAGCCTATCATTAGCCGCTATCTGGAATTGACAGTAGAGTAATTTGAACTCTGACTCCCTAGGGCCTATTCTTTTACTTCCTGCTGTAGGAATACGGTGTGTATTGATTAGATATCAGACTGTAATGGGCTTCCAATCTCTCCGCCTTAAGATATATGATGGAGATGACAGGAAGCAGATAGCCGGTTACTACTTGTAAATAGTCCTGCTCGAGCAAAATGGTTGGTAACCGCTTCGCTGCCGTGTGTACTTCCACACTGCTTTAGAGCTCTTAGGGAGGTTATGGCACAGGAAAGTAAGGAATGGAATTCCCTTGTCTGGCATAGCCTCTGCCCAAAGTGGCCTTCCCTCTGAAAGCTGCATGAACTCAGAGTGACCCGGAGAAGGAGTCACTCAGAGACTAAACCAGTTTCATCTCCAGCCTGCTCCTGCATGACTGAGGGAAAGGCAGGAAGGCTAGAGGCTGAACAGACAGAGGCTCCTCACCCCTGAGCAGGGTCTGAAGCCATTCACTCACAAAGCCTCCATTTCCCATCTGTGAAATGGGAAAAGTGATAACGCTGCCTGTGTCCCTGCTAGGACCAAGCGGGAAAGTTAACACAGAGACCTCTGCCTACTAATTCCTGTTGCTTCTCCATATTTCCACACTTCCACAAATACAAATTTCTTCTGGGATAGAATCAGTTCTGGGAAGGAGTAGGTGCTCAACTGCATCTCCTTGGGCAGCCCTTTGTTAGTACATGGTGGTGGTATTCGTTGGCCGGCAGACTGAACATTCCCGGTGACATGGACTGTCTCAGGCCCTGGAGCCCAGTGAACACTAGGATGCTCACAGCAGCTGGGGCCAGGCCGGGAGAATCATCATGTGTGAAGTTGGCCTAGGCTTATTTTCTGTGACTTGTTTACTTGTTTGAGTAGAGAGAACCCTGGTTTTAGCCATGAGCTTGACGTCTGCAGACGGACATCCAGAGTGGACTGGGCCACCTCCCCCATCTGCCCCGGGTGACCATGGAGAAGCCAAGGGAACCTGCTCTCTCCTTCCCCAGTGTGGATTTGAGTTTGCCCAGTGGGAGTTACTTTCAACTGGGTTTTCATCTTCTTTTTCTTAGAACAACAGTGACTGAAAATGAAACTGGACAATGATTCAAAGAGGATTGCAAGGGAAGACCATGAACTTTTTAAGGGGAATGAAATGTGAGGTTATACATTTTTAATTACACCGGACTTAAAGTTCACATACATTTATTACCAGCGATATCGGCCACTTATCTACCACTTCTCTCATCTTTGCCCTGCAAACAGACATGACCCTGGTCAAGTAAGATAAATGGAGAATTGGAAATGGCTACCATCTGGGAATTGATTGGACAACAGAAGAATAAACCGGGGCTGCAGTTTAATCCCGGTCCCTCCTAATCTTTCAGCTGCTTCCCCCCCCATCTGTGAGTGTAGACAAGACCCCGTGGCCCCTACTTCCCTCTTTGCTAATGTTTCCTTGTTGCTTCTTCCTCCCCTGCCCCCCATTAGGATGAGGGATCAATAAAGTCAGCTTTGAGAAGGAAGGAGCAGGCTTCAGGCTGGTGTCGGATGCCGCGTCGGCACAACACGGGGAGAGGGGCCGGTGTTCCCAGGATGACCTAACTGCACGTCCCAGAGCACCGAATTCCTATTATTGACTTCATCAGCATTGTCCTCCTGGAGGTTGCTCTTAATTAGCTCAGGAGAGGACTGAGGAAGGGAACTGTGACCATCACCTTCAGTAAGAGGGATCTCTGGCCAGATAGGACATCCAGACGCAGGAAACGATGGGCACCAATCGCTGAGTGCTCATGATACATTGGAGATGGTCCATATTTCTTTGCATCCTTGCCCCACCCTGAAAGGCCCTGGTTATTGCTGTCTTGCAGATAAAGACCACTGAGACAGGGGGAAGCTTGGAACCTTGACACCATCTGTGACCGCAAAAGATTTCACATACTGGCCATCTTGATTTCCTAGTGAAGTCCAGCTCTGACACCGGCCTACCAGTTAGCAACAGAAAATAAAAAAAGAGTGTAAAAGGAGGTCCTTTAATCCTGGTCTTCAGTTTTTTAATTTCAGAAACAAGTCCAGAGAAGGATAAAGTCTTTGCAAAAGTCACACAGCAGAGCTGTCACTCAGCCCCTTGACCCAAGACTGTCATTCCCCTGCTTTTGACAGACATAACATACTGTCCCCGTCCTGACCTCTTTCCTCAGATCTCAGCAGGAAATGTTCCTCTCCACAATTCGTGGGCCAGTGTGGGCTTGAAACTGAAGGGAGGAGTGGTTGGTATACTAGATTTTGTGGGTTATTTTATTTATTTAACAAACATTTATTCAATGCCTACTGTATACAAACAAGAACAAGTTAAGTACTCACATGGTAGAGGCCAGAGCCTAACATTGAATTCTCTCTCTCTCTCTCTCTCTCTCAAGACAAGGTCTCTCAAAAAAGAAACTGGAGATAATTTCGTCTAGACTGGCTGGCCAGTGAGCTCCTGTCAAGCCTGTTCAGGGTTGAGGTGACAGGTTCATATCATTGCATCTTACTTTCACATGGTGCTGGGATTTGAACTCAGATCATCATGCCTGTGCAGCAAACACTTTATCCACTGAGCTGTCTCCATAGCCCTGTGTGCTATTTTTTTTTCTCTCCAGTACCTGCCCCCAGAATAAGTTTGGGCTGAAATGAGGTAAATAAGATTTTTGTAAAGTACCAACACTGGAACCATGTGTAGACACTTAATGCAAATTGAAACAGCAAAACGTTTACTTCAGAATTCACCTTGATCATCTCGTGTATTTTGTGCAATATTTAAGTAATCATGCTTTTTAAGATTCCACTACTACTAAAAATAAAACTGAAAACAAACATCAGTAAAAACACCTCAGAATTGGGTATTTTTTGCTTTGAAGCAAAGTGCTGAAATTTTTAGAGAGACGAGGCAAAATAGTGCTCATGTTTAGAGTGCTGACTCCAGGCCAGGCATTCCATAGACATGACTTCACTTAATCCCCTCAAAACTCCTGCAAGGTGTGTTATTATCTCCATTTTACAGATGGGGAAGCTAAAAGTGTAATGACGTGTCATTAAGACTCGTAGCCAGACAGCAGACACGGTCCAGTAAACTGCAGAGCTGACACTTTGAAAGTCACCTCTCTCCATCCAAGAGGTAGTGAAGGTCTTCTCGTAATGATCAAACCACAAAGATGGAGATACTGATTCCTGCGTGCTGAGCACACACAGTGCAGTACACGGTGTGGAGCAGATTCTAGACATGATCCTATTTGGTCCTCACGAAAACCCTGCGGAGAGAGTACTTTGTCTTCTTTATCTTGCAGACAAAAAAAATAAAATAAAATAAAATAAAACTCCTGCGCGCCTGCACCTGTCTAGGATTGAGGATGATTCCTAATCCTTGGTTCTATAGTATTTTCCTCTGTTTGTTCATGTGTGTGTGTGTGTGTGTGTGTGTGTGTGTGTGTGTGTGTGTGGTGTCCATATGTATGTGCACATTGCAAATGTCTGTGGGCACACAAGCATGTATAAGTGGATATGTGCATAGAGACACCCAAGGTTGATGTCAAAAATTACTCATCATCGCTCTTCAACCTTATCAAGTCAGACAACCAAGCCCCAAATTTCTGATGTATTTGGCCTTGCCAGCCAGCTTGCTCTGGGCATACCCTCTCCACTTTTTGAGGCAGAAATTACTGGTGGGCACCCAGAATTAACCTCATTCTGGGAATCCACACTCTGGTCCTCACTGATCTATCTCCCCAGTACCCCTATACTCTTGACGATTACCTGACACGGCCTTTCATAGTAGATAAAATAGAAATTCCATATGGGCAAAGGTGTTCTCTGTCAAACACAGTTTTATATACTCGATCAAAACAGTACCAGAAGGATTGTTATTGGGAGTGGGAAATATGCAGAATAATGAAATAGAAGAGTTCAGAAATCTCAAAATGGCACAGTTCTCATCCACTCCAGGTGATACAGATAGCTTACATGGGAAGGAGCTGACCATGATGGTATTTTCTCTGTCCAGCTGACAAATTTCCCCTTGAGCGTGCGTGGCAGTGCTCCTTCCCACAGGACACTTCTCTTGTCCTTCCTACACATGGAGAACCCTTGCTCCAAGGTCGCTGGCCAGTCCTCAGCTTCCCAGTTTGAGTTGTGAAATACCAGCTCCCAACCTGTCTGTTCGTGTGGCTTTCCTGAGCTTCCAGAAGGTTCTGTGATTGTCCCTTTCCTCTCCATCTTCTGTGTTTTAAAGTCCATGAGTTCTTGACTATAGGAATGGTGAAACTTTTCCTTTCTCCCATTTGTCTTATAAATCCTTATAAATTTGTCTTGATAAATCCTCAGGTTACACTTAAGCATGATGGTCAGTTGCCTTCCCCTCATGGGTGCCAGTGGTCCGTTCACAAGCATCATTTCTATTTCCATGGAGGATGAGTCACTAATTTGAAGATCAGACTCAATGAGGATATTACATCCATGGTACCATTTATGCATCATAAATCCCCTGAGAAAATGAATTACTTCCTCCATTTTATAAATGGGGAAACTGAGGCTCCTAATACACTAAAGGTTACAGAATGGATTTAATGCATACCACTATTGCTAGCAATTATTAATCTGTTTTCATAAGCCAGGCATCTCCTCTCCTGTAGGTGAGCATCCGTTCATTAATTCTACAACAGCCCCTGAAGGGCAGCCAGCCATCATTGTGATTACTATCTTATAGATGAGAAAACTCGGCTTGTACAGATTAAGGAAGTCAAAGAGCTATGAAATAGTTCGAAACCAGAAGACATGAACTTGCCCTCTTATAACAAAATAAATAATCACTGATATTCCTATGAGATCAAACAGTAAGATTTAATGAGTAGCCTTTTAAAGATACAGTAGGTGGAATCATGTTAGACTACTGCTAATCTTGTGATTTAGGGTCAGGTGTGTTACTGGGGAGTTGGTTCAGCTGCTTCCTGCAATGTGTTCTTAGCTGTGACACCTCTGGGCATAATCACTTGCCTTCTGGGTAAGTGAGGAACAGTGAGAGCAAAGGAAAACATATCCTGTCCGTCAAAGTGGAATGGGGTCTATATGGAGTAGAATCACAAAAATGCTAAGAGGGATTCTCCCCTAGAGGGAAGCTTGGCTTCCTATCTTGGGCCACATCTTAAAACAGCTGACTCCATAGTAAGACTCTCACTGTAAGCTGCTTTTATTCAGGGGTGAGCAAGCAAACAAAAGCAGAACAATAATCCTTAAGAAAAACTAAGGAACAGACTTATTTTCAATCCTGCCTCTCATTGCAGTGAGAGATGCTTATATATATATATATATATATATATATATGCACATATGCAGATAGATCCACCCACCGTTCTTCATTCTACCTTCCCGGTCTCCTTTCTCAGGAACATTCTTTCCTATTTAGGATTGAGGATTCTACCCCATGGGGTTTATATGTTTTTTTAAAAACAATAATATGTTAAATTTAATTTTTGACAAATTTCATAAATGTACACCATATATTTATATCTGATCTCCTCTACCCCCTTCAACTCTCCCATGAACTACCTATCACACCTCTCTTCCCACTAGCTGTTTGTTTGGTTTAGAGACAGCAATGCATTGTAATCCCAGGCTGGCCTCCAACTTCTTCATCTCAAGCATTGAGATTGCAGATGTGTACCATGCCAGGCCCAATTTAAAATTAATTAATTAAGTGATATCGTTTTGTACATACAGGTGTACGTGTGAATGTAGACGCATGCTTTTGAAGGTCAGGGATCGACCTTGGGGGTCGTTCCTCAGGAGTCATATATACATTGTGTTTTGGGAAAGGCTTTTTCACTGGGACCTGGGATCACACTGATTGGCTAAGATGCCTGGTCAGTAAGCTCCAGGCATGTTGCTCTTTCTACTCTTAGCGCTGGGATTATAAGCATATGCTACCTCAGGTGACTTTTTTGTGAGCATCAAACTCAGCTGATCACACTTGTGCAGCAAGCATCTTCCCAGCAGCTACCTCACACCACACCCTGTGCTTCTTCATTTGCTTTAGGAGCCACAAAAACCCTGTTCTGTGGGGGTCTATTGTCTTTTGCTTGTTTCCCACGCCCCTGTTGATGCTCAGATAGCTTATTTTGTGCTTTTGTAGTTACTGCTGTTGGAATCAAAGCATTTTGGGGGCTAATGACATGAATTGGTGGCTATAAGTGCTTGTTGCTGAGCTTGACACTCTGAATTCTGTCCCCGTGACATATATGATAGAAGGAGAGAATCAACTCCCACAAGTTGTCCTCTGACCTACACAGACAGGCTGCACTGTGTGGGACACACACACACACACACACACACACACACACACACACACAATAAATAAATAAAACAAGTTAACAAAGTAAATGTGGTAAAAAAAATCTTTTAAAAAATCTTTTATGATGTAAATTGCATATCCATTCTAAATAATGACTTTGATTTCAACTTCATAAAACTTAACTTAAGTGAAAAATCACCGAGGGATTTTGATAGGTGTATGATTTGCTCACATGTGGAGAACTGAGGGAAGGAATCTCGTCCAGCCCTGGAGACCACCCTTAGGAGAGGGGTCCCTGTACTACACTTAGCTTCTGTGCTTTCAAACTCCTCTCCTATTCCTTCTCCTTTGCACCATTCAAAGAATACTACCTTTTTCAAAACAGCCAAGATTAGGGGCAGGTCATGATTCACATTTGCTCTTTGGATTGAGGCTTCAATCTTCTTCACAGTCAAAACTGGTTCATGTTGTTTTGTTGTTGTTTGTTTGCTTGTTCTAATAAGCATTCTTCATCAACTTCTTTTGCTGTGTGGGGTCTATTGCAGTGGCTGCACATGTAGGACAGACAGGCAACATGTTAACATGGTGAGGCCACGTGGATTAGAGCGACACAACAGAAATACCCCTCGTCACTACAAGCAAAGCTGAAAGATGCTTAGAAATTAATTACTCTTCTTAGAATGGGGATACGGTTCAGTTGGTAGAGTGTTTGCCTAGCATGCAGCAAGCCCCGGGTTCCCTTCCCAGCGTCACAAAGCTCTACGTGGTCATAGCCACCTGTGTGTAGTCCCAGCATGCAGGAGGTGGGAACAGGAGGACGTTCCAGACTCTCCTCAGCTCCGTGAGTTCAAGGCCAGCTTAAGTTACATGAGGTTATTTCAAATAGTGACACCAAAAACTCAAGAGTCTGTCTTCTCTATAGAATCAAATGCAAATCTGCCTCCACTTTGACAAAGAATTCGACTCCATTTCCTCCTTTTATAAAGAATAATTAGAACCTTTGTCCACACTCCAGCACCCTTCAGAGGATTCTGAAGCTCCTCTTTGGGTGAACAGCACATGAGAATGAACATCTTAAATCAATTCTTTCTATTTCTGGAGGGACGCTCCACTTGTCAGCTTGCCTGTGACTCTGGGGTGTTCCAGCATCAATATAAGGACAGCTCTGAATTCCTAGGGCACATCCCACATTCACAGTAGGAATATATTTGGATTCCTACATTAGATTCCTGTCAGTTCCTTCCCTGCCTCTGCAGCCATCCTCCTAGCTGGGGACTGACAATTCTTTCTGAAAAAGCTGAGCAAATCTTCCGAACAGTTCTCAAGCTAGTAGCCGCACGTTCAACTGCAACAGCTAAAGACCTGTCAGGCCTCCAGTATGCCCTTCCGCTTCTTCAGCTCAGCACACGGAGCAAAATACGCATTTTGCACATGAAATCGCCTATGTTCTGCATGAGAATCTGCCTCTCAGCTACCCCGGGCTTAACAGGAGGTGCCTGGCTTTTCATAGAGCTGGGAAATTGAGTATTGAACACCAGCCTTCTTGCAAGATGCTGGAAAAGCAGTCCCCAAGCAAACAGAATTCAAAATGAGAAGCATCAATTCTTACTTAGAATGCTTCTCTATGGGACAATTTTTTTTTTCCTTGAGAGAGATCACTGGTGTGTGTGTGGGGTGGGGTGGTACAATCAAATATTTACACATATTGAAGACTCTAGAAAACTCAAATACCTCAGAATTCTGATAGTAGGGATTATTTCATATAAATACCCAAACCTGAAGGAAGAATCGTGTTGGAAGCTACCCTCTGTGCGCCACCTGAAATACTGCTGGGACTTCCAAACCCCTCCAACCTATTGTATCAACCTTGATTCTAACAAAAATCAATCTGAACTCGGTTCTCTTTCCAGTTCCTTACAGAGGTAGCCACCAAAGCATTGCTGAAAAGAATGGACAAAACCAGGAAAAAAAAATACAACAGTAGGCCACCAGTGGCTTGAACCCACAGAAGGAATTCACGCAAACATAATGTTATGTAGGTATTTTTAAGGGAGGTTTTATGGAAGTGTAACAAACACACAGAAAAATACAGAAGTCACAAACACAGCTCAACGAAATTCTACAAACTGATCATACCAGATAATGGGCACCTGAATGGAAAAAAAAATTCAAATGAAATATTACCAGCACAGTGGAACAGAGTTCTCCAATGCTTCCTCACCAGGGAAACCACTTCTGATACTTTGGCTCAGTTTTGTCTATTTTTGAAGCTTATAAACAAAGCTAGTATAGTCTCTTGTCTCTGGCTTTGTTCATTGAATATTTTGTCTGTAAATGCTTTTCCTGTGACAGTAAGAAGCACCCATTCTATTCTTGCTAAGCATCCTAGGGTCACTGAAAGTGCCTGCTGAGCACGTTGTCATGATTACCATACCCCTGTCTTTCTCTAACTGTGTGATACATGCAGGGACATGTACCCAGAAGTAGAATGGCTGGCTGGACCAGAAGATGTGCACATTCTCTCTGTGAGTAAAGACATCTAGTTTGCATAGTGTTATCCCCAGCAATGGAGGGGGGCTCCAGTTGCCCCTTGCTGTCACTGGCTTGATGCTGTGTCAAATAAGATTTAAAAACTTCAATACCAGACATCTAACCTATAAACAATTCAACCACAGATTCATTAAAAAAAAAAAGAAAGAGACACATTTAAAAGGGAAACGGATAATTGGTAAACGTAAATGCATAGGTGGTAAACATTTGTAGTTTTATGTTGTTGATGGCATGCTTTCCTTTTGGAAAATTTACATCACTTTCCCTCAGCATCCTCAAATTCCCTATAATGGGGAAGTGTTTGGTTATGAAAAAAAACATTTTTAAAGTTATTCGTTGAAAATTCCTTACCTGTAGCTAATGAAATAGGATCATATCTACCCCTATTCCCACCAACTCTCTCCGGATTGCTCCTCCTGTGCCCCCCAAATTCATGTCCTCTTCTTTGTGGGGCCATCTATTGGGGCATGAACAACCTTTCAATGGTCACGCCACTAAAAAAAGAATGATGTTCTCTTGACCTGCAGCTATCCACTGACAACAACTCCAAAATTAGAGGTAGAGGCCCTCCTCCATCCACGCTGGAATTTCGGACGGCTTGATCTTGTTCAGGTCCTGTGTTGTAACCGCAGCTGCTGGGTTCATGAGTTTGATAGCCATGTCATGTATGAGGAACAGTGCTCCTGTCTGTCTTCTGGCTCTTACATTCTTTGTGCTTCCTCTCCTACAATGTTGCCTGAGCCCTGGGGATGGTGGTGTCGCTAGAGATGCCCCATTTAGGGCTGAGTTCTCGATAACTTAATTGCAGCACTTGGACTGGTGAGTTATGCACCTCAGACACCTTCTCTAGATGCAAAGATTCAGCTCTCGACCCCAGGATACAAAGGTGCCTGTGGCAAAAGAAAGAAGCTAGTTCAGCCATGATGCGAAAGCTCAACTGGAAACTCCAGTTGACTGCCTTGGCTTCCCGAGTCAGTTTCTGCTGGATGCTGTGAGCACCCAGTTTGACACTGTCATTTCTATCTGTTGTTACATGTTCTCTGACTTGGAAGCCTCCCTCCAGGAGACACTCTGCCCTGCCTGGGACTCTCTATTGGGAACTCCATCTGGCTCAGAGGGGCTTCCACAGTTGATTTACGCTGTGCATTTTGAACATCTGACTTGATGCTCCTCTTGGTTACTTTTCTATTGCTGTGAAGAGACACGTGACCAAGGCAACTTAAAAACGAAAGCATTTAACTGGGGCCTTGCTTACAGATTCAGAGGGCTAGTACATTTCCATCATGGTAGGAAGCGTTGCAACAGGCAGGCAAGCATAGTGTTGAAGCAGTAGCTGAGAGCTTACATCTGATCCACAAGCACAGAGACAGATGGGTCTGCCACAGGGTTTTGAAACCTCAAAACCCACCCCCCAGTGACATATCTCCTCTCACAAGGCCAGATCACCCAATCTTTTTAAAATTAATCCACACACTGGAGAACAAACATTCAAATTTATAAGCCTATGGGTGTCACCCTCATTCAAACCACTATGATGATGTTCTGTTGTCTTAACATCTTATCTGCTATGTATTCTTTTGTTTTTTTTTCCTGCTACCGTGGCTTACTGTATACTTTATTAACTCACTCATTCGAGAAAGAATATTTGACTAGTGTAGATCATTCTCTAGACTATTCAAAACAGAGAGCCTGCACACACAGCTACGTCCCCACACGTGAATACACACATATGTGCACCTGTGTGTGTACGTGTGTATGCACCCATGTGTGTGTACACACCCATGTGTGTGTGCCAGTGTGTGTGGCATGTGTTCATGAGAGAGAAAGAGACAGACAGACAGAGAGACCGAGACAGAGAGAAATAGACACATCTTCTCTGAAGAATATGAACCCCCACGGATCTCTGCCAGTCCTTCCATCATTCCCACAATGGAACAGTTAACACAAATAGTAACAGGGCCTTAGCGCTGAGAAACATTTTACTATTCCATTAAGAGAGAGAAAGCTTTCAAGTGAACAGATAAACAGTCATTGGAAACACCAGTCAGGAAGGAAGGGGAAAGGCCAATATGTTTTTAAGGAACTTTGAGAACAGAGGTACACAGGCCACATGTTGTCCCCAGAAGAAAAATGTCTTTCAAAGTCCTCCGTTCTACAGGTATCTCGTTCAAAACCACATCTACCATGTGCCTAATTCCCCTGCTCAATAGCAGCAGCATCATTAAATAAGCACACTTCACTAGTAGCATGTTTATCATTTTAACATTTCTTCCAAGATTGCATTTGAGTTATGGATTGAAAAAGCATAGGTTCTGTTGCTAAGGTGGTGGGGGGACCTATCAACGTTTTAAAAATAAGTGTTTAATATCTTTAATAAATGATGACAAATGCTCAGAGGTTTAATCGCCTCCCTCCTGTTTTTCATTTTTGTCTGTTTTTGAGAGACTGGCTTTGTACATGTCATGACCCCCTGCCTCAGCCCTCTGGTGCTGGGATTACAGGTGTGAGTCGCCACACCTGCCTCAGAAGGCGTAACTCTTAAAAATATTCTCAATGCCTGGAACCTGAATGTCCAACTGGATCCTAAGGGCCATTCGTAATGCCAGAGACCTGGAGAGAGAAACCTCAAAATTCCTAGGGCCAGACTATGGCAATTTACTTCACTGTGAATCTGTAGCCAAACCCAATAGGCCATGATGGGAGCCTAGAGTGTTCTATCAGAGGCAAGTGGAGATGAGATTAAATCTGGCTACTACCATTCTCTAGAGCCCTTTAATTTGGGCCAAGTTGCTTCATATTTTCTGAGCCTTGGCCATCTGGGTGGTCATAAGACCTAATTGCTGGGTTATAGAAATATTAAATTAAAATAATGTATATGAAGTGCCAGATACATGATAACAATTGTTTTAATGGAGGTAGAAATAGCCACAACAATACTTGGCCTCTATCCCAGGAAGCAGGATTAGTGAGGAGTGGGCCAGAGCATGAGAATTTTCAAGGACACTGGGAGTCCATTCACACCCAAGCCTGGGTGAAGGATTTTTTTTCCCTACCTCCAAAGGCCTCTGTGAAAAACATACACCAGATCTGGCTGTAAAAGTACTGGTTTTCCAATTAGTCATAATGGTGTTATGAACCAGAGAGAATGGAACAATGCAATTGATATGCTGGTTATGCCTATTGGTATGGCTACTGTTTGCACTGTCCCAGAATGCATCAGGCAGCATGACAAACACAGCAAGCATCACCTTTGACTTCTCAGTGCTACTTTTATTCTGATTGCTATGAGGTTTCATGTTGTGAGCACTGTGGATTGGGGGCCGGAGCAGTCATCGTCCTGGGGACCATCCTGAGTGATGTGTCAGCAGGATTCCTGGCTTTATTCATTGATGCTGGTAGCATCCGTGTACGTGTACCCAAGCCCACCTGTGACAGCTAATATTGTTTCCAGATGTTATCAGATTCCCCTCTATATGGAAAAGACTCAAACCCACCTAGTTGGAAACTAAGACCACCCCCCAAAAAAAAGACTTTTCAGTGACTTTCAGAGTTCACCTAGGTAAATGTCCTCCATCCAGGGCTAGAAGCCAGTCACTGAGATGATACCTGTGCTTTGCTTTGCTTTGCTTTCTTTCTTTTCTTTTCTTTTCCTTTCCTTTCTTTCTTTTCTTTCTTTTTTTTTTTTTTGAGACGAGGTTTCTCTGTTGTAACACTGGCTGTCCTGGAACTCACTCTGTAGATCAGGCTGGCCTCAGACTCACAGAGATTCATTTGTGTCTACCTTCTGAGTACTGGGATTAAAGGTGTGTACCACCACCACCCAGCGAGAGATGGTACAATCTTAAGTCCCAAACTTATATTGACGACTACAGTTGGATCATTAGCCATGGAGGTGTCAGTCTCCTCATTAGCCCCTCCTCCCCCTGACCACCACCATGTCCTTAGCTTGTGTGGCCACTAGGAAACAAGACTCTGAAGGAGCTTGATCCCTGTCCTTACTGAGGTGACTTTTTTTCTCGCTCCCTTTTCCCCTATCCCAGGCCATCGGCCACCCGACCTCCAACAGAACAGACCACTCTGTCTCTACTCCCCAGCATTTTCTAAATATTCACATTCTTTGCATGCCAGCTCCTTCCTTATTTTCTCAATTCTGCATTTGTTTATCCTCAAAAGCTCCTTTGTCATAGCCCACAAGGATCTGGGAAACTGTGGAGGCAGGCTCTCTTCCCTGGGGCTGGCAGGGGGCCTTTGGGCCAGGCTGAGATCCACCAAGCTCCATTTTTTCATTCTCCACTTTAGGCCCTTTCCTGAAAACAGAGTATCTATGAAGAGGCCCCGGTGGGTCAGTCCCCTCGATTGCAACCTATTTCTGAGATGTGACTCCTGGTGGGGCAGCTCTCTAATCGTGGAAATATTGTCCAACTCCACTCTCTCTCAGTTTGTCAGGGCCTGCTCTGTACTTCACCAGAGAGTTTTCAGACAGGCCGCAGAGTCCATGGACATGCAAACTAATGATAGCCTCGTGATCTGACAATACCCATAGGTGATACCAATGCCAACCTCATCATCCAGGCACAACAGCTGTGACATATACCCATATGTTTCCCTCTAGATGGGAAGCTCTCTGCAAGCTGAGTCTCTTCCTCATCCCCTTTGGGCCGACACAGGGCTTGGGATCTCTGAGGAAGCAGGTAGATGGCAGAAATAGCAAACTGAACTCTCTTTGAGGGGGATAGAGAGGAGGAAGAGAGGGGAGGGAAGTTGGAGGGAGAGAAGAAAGGGAGAAGAAGGAAAAGGGAAGGAAGAGAATGGAAAGAGGAGAAGAATGGAGGGAGGCATGGAAGAGTAGGAGGAGGAAATGGTATCTCATCTGTCAATAAGAAAGACTTCTCTTAGCATAGACCCGCTGTGGTTCTAGAACATTCTTAGGTGTGGAGTGAGTCACTTGCCTACTTCCTGCTCTTTGGCATCTCCCTCTTCGCACTTTCAGGAAGAACTCGCTCTGCTCTGTGGAGCCCCTGGCTCCTCTTCCTCCACTTCCACACAGTTGAGACCGAGACTGTCAGCACGTCACTGCGAGCTGCCCATGCCTGTCAGGCTCTGGGGCCCTCATGATAAGAATCTCTGCTGCCTTCTTCCTTCCAGTCTGTAAGGTTCTTATCTCCTCATATAGCTTTGGCACTGCTGTCTCTTCTCCAGCTCCAGTGGGGCTCCATTCAACCTTCCTATAGCGCAGCGTGCAAACACACAGAAGGTAATCTTTTGTATGTTGGCTGTTTCAGTTGCTTTGATTACTCAACTTAACACAGCTCATGACCACCCTGTGAAATGTGGAACTTAAAACTCAATTTACAGAACAAGAAACAGAGTCCAGAAAGAGCAGGATCTTTCCTGCATCTACAAGGTGAGAGAAGAGGCAGAGTCGGGAATTTGGATGGATATAGCCCAGCTCTGGGGTTAAGAGAGTGAGCTCTGGAGTCAACCAGGAGGGAATTCCACTTCTACTCACAACTTGCACTAGCCATGTGACCTTGAATGTGTTAACCTCCCCGCCACCACCCCATCAGATTAACTCTGATCTTCAGCCAGCGAAGAAAGCGTCCGTGCAAGATGATAGTGGGAATGGTTGTTGAAATATGCCCTCACTATGGAGTAAATACTAACAGTATTTGTCTTAATAATAATTAGTATTCTCACATCTTTGATAATCTAGACCTAATAATAGCCTGTCACCTTACAAAGGGCAGAGACTCAGTTGTAACCACAGGGCTGTGTGTAGAGCTTAGCAAACATGTGGGAGTCAGTAATTGAGTAATAAGTAAACTGAACACTTCTAGTCTAAGATACTCTTACGTGTCCGATGGATATTGACTTCAATTATTATTATCAGTATTCCCTTGGAGCAGTGTGACATGAACACATTTCCAACAAGGTGTGGTCATAGAGCTTTAGTTATATTTTATGAAGGTCAGTTGGACTTCCTCAGTGATTTGGGAGACACGTTGTGAAGTTGGCCAGCATGTCACTAAGCTTTAGAAGTGTAGTTTTCCCTGGTATACCACACACAGAGCTGCTCCTGTATGTCACAGTTCAGACTTGGGGGGGTTCAGACCCAGGAAGAGTCAAATGGAGTGAAAGCCAACACAGACCAATCATTTACCCTGCCATGAGAATCGCTAACTGTGAGGCCAGGTCAATATTAGGGCAAGTTACATATCAATTGGGGGTCATTAGTTCCTGCCCTTCCTTGTTCTGGGACAGCAGTTGGCACTGAGCCAGCCCATGTGAGTTGGGAGGCAGTGACACGGACTCTGACTGAGAAAAACAAGCCACTAGAAGGGTTTATGCTCTTGCGGCTAAAGGTCAGTCGTGATGTGATCACCCTGTCTGGAGGTTTTTCAGATCTGTCCATAGAAAAGAGCAAAGTCCTGGGGACACAAAGGACCCAAGGGGCCCTGGGCTTACCTAACTACAGGGACATCAGGTCTTCTGGGCTCCCTGCAGGGCTCTGGGAAAGGCAGAGGGTGCTGTTCCAGGGCCCAAGCGGCATGTGAACTCAGAGGAGGCATGTTGTCACCCCTCCTGTTAACCCAAGTGCAGGTTCTGCACAGACACTTGCCTCACTGGCCCTGTGTCTGATATCGCTGGGGACTCCACGTGTGATGTCATTGAACCCTCACAAATGTCTCTAGAAGCATGAGGGAGGATTGCTGCTAAGACTATACAGAACAAGGGCTCTCAAAAAGCCTGAGCCAGAAGCTGAGCCTCTAAATGGCAAAGAGGATTTGCGATTGAATCCTGCGAAACTCCGAACAGCTGCTAGTGGGTATTTCTCCCCATTCACATTTTGATTTTGTCCACATCAGCTCCTGGGTACCTGTTAGCTAGCCCAGATCTCCTTCCAACTGTGGTAATTACGGGGCACAATCGTCAATGAGGTTGAAAGGGAGAGCTTCTAAGAGAGGGAGTGTCCTCTAAGGTTTATTTTTCCTAGAAGAAAATGGAACAGGTCCAGCCCGTCTGTCTGTCTTTTTTCTACGTGAAATGACTAGAGCGACAGCAGCCTTCTTATGCCTATGAGGGAAGTAAGTCAGAATCTCGGAGAACACAAATCTGGGATCCTTGCAAGGCTGAGGTAACACTTTTTCAGGATTTCTCATAGTTTAACAAAACCCAACAAAGTTCAGCCATCCCTGTTCTCTTCCCCCATCAAGTCCTGTTTGTTTTACTGGGCTCAGGATATATCATGTGCATGAGGCAGATGTATGAGGTGTCATGGTCTGTGCAGGGAGAGTAGGGAAATAAGACGCAGGGCAACCACACGTTGTAACAAGGTAGATTCTAGCAACAGCTGGGACTTGACTTTGGCGAACGAGTTTTTCAAGACTGACTGCTTCCAGGTTACTCTCTCTTGAGTTGGGGAACTGGTTTTGCGTCCCTGGTGGGCAGGTGTTAGCAGTCATGCTGACCCTCTAATTGTACTTATCATGTCCTAATTAGCATTTAATAAGTAGCAACTGGGCATCTGGTTCTGAGACCATCAAGCAACCTCATTCCCACTTCAAAGATGAAGAGACTCGGTTTAGGCTGCTAACAGCAACAAGAAAAAGAGATGCATGTATTTGGTTGGAGTTAATGACACAATTAGAACCCAGAACCTCCCAATCTGATATTTGGTTGCAGGCAAGGAGGCTTCATAACAAGCTACTTGATCCTCCTTGAGATACACCTGTGCTGGAATAATTAATGCAGGTAAAAGCCCTTTTAACTGATGCCAACTCCCAGGTATTAAGATGTACCTGACAAAGCCCCTGACTATCTTCTTGCCCATGTGTGTGTTCTGAGGGCTGCAGAAGTCTGCATAGCACTGGGTGGGGTCTCCCCATGGCCATAAGATAGCTGACAGGAGGAAGGTGGTCCGGGGAATGGTCTTTCAGGGTAAGCTCCCAGCCAGTGCAGAAGGTTTGCTTACCACCAGCACATTTCTGTCCATCCTATCTTTACTCGACATCTTCAGCAAGGCCATGAAGTCTTTATCTTCAAACAGAAAGGCCAGGGGTCCTGCAATAGGGTTCTCCAGAGGAGATCAGTGGTATTGCCTGGAAACAAGTTAAAGAGGCAGTGTACACCCACCCCACCTCACCCACTCTGCGGACACACTGAACCAGAAAGTAGAGATGAGAACTCGGGAGATGACGTGAGGGTCTTATCTAGATCCCCAGAATCCATGTTAAAAAAAATCTGTGCATAGTGGCACATATTTGTAATCCTAGAACTGAGGAGACAGAGAAATGTGGATTCCCAGGGCCTGGTTGCCAACCAGCATAGTCTACTTGGCAAGTTCCAGGCCAATGAGAGACCATGTCAGGTGAATGGCATCTGAATAAGAGCTGGGGCTAAAGAAGAGCTGGCTTCTATGTGCATGTGTGTGTGCACACCAAAGAAACAGGGATGAACCCAGCAAAGGAGAGTTTCCACAACCCTCCAAGGACCTCTGAGACTCCCACAGTTGACTATAAAGCCTCATCTCAGCATAAGGAGAGGCATGGAAGGGCTCCAGATGCCCTCAGATCTGCACATCTCAAGCAAATAGCTCCTTTTGATTGCTGCTCCAATGTGGCACTTTCTCTAAAGACTGACTTACTTTCTCATCTTCCCCTGCTTTGTCAATTAATTCTCCGTAGGATGAGTTCCTCTCCCAGAACTCCCAAACTGCCTGCTCTGCTCCCCAGCACCTAACATACCGCACAGAGGTGAACCTCATGTTGAAACTACTTGACATATGTTTTTCCTTCCCTAAACTCTGATGATATCCACTATGCAGGTCCCAGATTTTAGAGCATCCTGCATAGTCCACCTTTCATGGCATTTGGTGGTAATTTCTCAACTCCTGATGAGAATTCAAAAAGTACTTCGGTTGTTAATTCAAAGGAAAAACTTTTCCAGTGCCACACTTACTTATATAAACCCTTAATTTTTAATATACACACCTACATATATATGTATGTGAAAACTCTATCTTCCCATTTTGAAAGGGCATCAGTGTCTCCTTGTCTCAAATCATTTCCCTCTAACATGTGAGAAGTCAATGATTACTAACTACTGTGCTGGACTTTACGCATCATGTGGTCTCATCATCGTTTTCTCCCAGGTTAACATTTAGTTACCAAGTGCTGATGGTGAAAATATTAATTAATAAACCACAAATTAGAGGGACTGGGGAAATAGCTCAGTGGGTAAAGTGATTGCAGCACAAGCCTGAGGACCTAAGTTCGGATCCCCAGCACCCATGGATGAGGAGGCACATATCAGTGACCTCTGCCTTTAGGGCAGAGGCAGGTGGATTCAGGGGCTCATTGGCCAGCCAATCTAGCTGTGAGAACCTAACTTGAAAAATGAGGTGGAAAGTGATTGGACAAACGTTTTCAAAACGTAAGGTCAGTTTCCCTTCCTTAGAAGCTTGGGCGTATTGAGTTGAGTCAGATCATAGCCCATCCTGACAGATCAGTCCTGAAGTCCTCCTTTACACAACTCTGCCACGGCAGATCTGGGAATGACCCTCGGGTTACTTCCTGCCCACCCAGAAAGAAAGGTATTCTGGAGGTTTGTTTGATGGACAGGTGAGAGACATCTTTTTGTAGCAAGCACGGATCCTGTGAGTGGCTCTCAGCTAGCATGTACCTGGCTGCAAGAGCCAGCCTGGGGGTGGGTCCAGTCTCAATAAGGTTCTCAAGCCTCAGCACAAGAAAGGAAGGGGTTGAGTAGAGCCTGGCCATGCCCCTTTCATTTTGAAATTGAGAATCCTAACTTCTTGGTGCCAGTTTTGGATATAATAAACACTCTGAAAACCGTGGCCAGTGTTTGAGGTCAGTTGAACACTTCTACTTAAAGACATTTAATGTCCAGTGTATGGCATTCACGGGGTACCTGCAAGCACATGTGTGTGTGTGTGTGTGCGTGTGTTTCTGTGTATGCGTATTCTTGTTTGAGTCTTTCCACATGTTCAGATTAACTAAAGGACTCTTCTCAAGTCCACATTTTACCACTTATTTAAAATCATTGTTCCTAACAATGGAACCTAATTAGTGGACAAAATCTAGCAAATGCTTCTTAAATGTGTGTTAAGTTTTTAAGTTCTTTTTCATTATGAAAGAAATCAAAACTGATTACATATTTTTTTCTTTTTATGTGAAGTATAAAAATAAAGAAATTATCTGTCATCCTTTCAGAGTACCCAAATTCATCCAGAGACAATGGGTAACCACCATTTATTAGCGTGTAGTGATTCATGCACTTTCTTTATGGTTATACACATTTCATTATTTCCTTTCTTAAATAAAGAGAATCGTACTGTGTATGCGATTTTCCAGTTTGTTGCGGTTACTTTATGATGTTGGTCTTGGTGTTGCAGGGAATTCCCATCAGATTTCAGGTTGCAGGGAAGTCCACACGAGGTTTCAGAAAAGATAAAGACCCAGAGCAATGGTCAATGCTGACCCTGGAAAGAAAATCAGTACATCAAAATCCAAAGGGTAGAGCAAAATGAGACGGGGTGTTCTCAGGCAGAAGTACCTAGCGTGCACCTCAGTGCAGCGAGCTGAGGTGATGCATCTGTACTTGTGGTGGCACAAACAACCTTGACTATAACTTGCCTACTCTTGTTCAAGGGTGGCACAGTGGACTGAATGTCCCAGTATTCACTCACATAATCCTTCCCAGTGGACTCTAGCACTTGCAACACTTAGCTACACAATGCAGAGAAAGCAACTCAATGCTGCTTTTAAGAAACTTGCTGCTTCTGCTTCTTCTGTCTTCAAATCTTCATCCTGGACCTCTGAACTGCTATGTTAGAAGTCCAGCCTCTGTGCTGGAGAGATTGTTGAAGAGGCTCCGGGAAAAGATGTCCTGCAGCAGCACTCAAAAGGAGAGGACTCACGAAGACCCTGACTTCAGAAGCCCCAGCCCTAGCTTCTCTTTGACGGCCACCATTTGAGAGACTCTAAGCCAGTGCAGTAGGCGTGCCTCCCCTCGCTGTGACAGCATGTCTGACACAGGCAGCCTCAGGGAGGAAGGATTTATATCGGCTCAAGGTTTCAGGGGACACATGGCAGGAAAT
Source organism: Cricetomys ansorgei (assembly GCA_026225945.1). NCBI lineage: Eukaryota > Metazoa > Chordata > Mammalia > Rodentia > Nesomyidae > Cricetomys > Cricetomys ansorgei. Next base: position 2,194,214 of record JAMJFZ010003163.1, read on the forward strand.
TCACGGCATCACTCAGCTTTATGAAGGTGAGAGTGTGCAGATAGGATTCTTCTCCTCCTCGCTCCTCAGGCAGAAGGGGAAGCAGAGCAGGATAGGAAGTAGTTGTAAATCTGAGGAACCTACTTTCCCTGCGGAGGACACACTACCAACCACCCAAAACAGTGCCACCAGATAGTAATCAAGTGTTTAAAGGGAAGATCCTGTGCGGGACATTGTACAGCCAAACCGTCACAGCAAGGCTAGTATCAGAACCACTTAGCTGAGCCCAGTCCAGCCACTGACTTAAAAGTAAAACAAAAGAAAACAAAAAACAGCAACAACAAAACAAAAACAAACAAACGTCTGTTGTTTTGAGTCGTTCTGAGAACTACGTGCATAAGGGATGGCTGAAGCATCTGCTCCTCACAAGCCTGGTGAACTCTCAGGAAATGTGCACAGTCGTGAGACGGCCGTTTCATTTAAAGGCTGGCACACCCAAGATTCGACTGCACTTATGTCCATGGTTGGTTGGTTACTGGTTTAACCTAATTTGGGTTTAGAAACCCATTCAGCGACTAGGCGAAGAAGGGCTACAATTGTGTTCCTATCGGGTTTTATCATAAAGCTTTGGCCACTGTGCATTCAAACAGGATCCTTCACAAGCTCAGGACTTTTGAGATAGATTCACTGGGATGAGTTAGCAAGCTACCATCCAGAAGTGTATGTTAATTATTTACCAAAAGGTACAAAGCAGTGAAGAAAAGAATTATCGAGGCAATCTAGAAGGGCTGTATAGTCAGAGGACTACAATGGTTTACAAGCAGATTCCTTGTTTAGCCCTGACTGTGTGAATTAGTTCCTGGAAAGGCCAATTTGTGTGTATTCCTTACTAATTGACATTTTCCTTTAACAAGAAACATAAGGGCCAGGAAAAATTGTCATTATCAGAGAATGATGGGTTTTCTTTTGTGAAGCCTGTGTGTTTAATGAGGACAGCATCTTTCTTCCTGCAGCATTCCAAAGGTATTTAGAAACTTTATGGGGCTTGAAATGGAGCCACCTCTGGCATGAAACCAGGAACACCTCTCCCCATTTGAGGACAGGATGTTCAGAATGCCAACCGAAACCACCCAGAGCACGTAATTACCAGTTGGAATTATCAATTACCAACTGGAATGGGTCCAGGCCCCAGGCTCGGCTTCTGTGACAATCATAAAAAGGCTATTTAAAGACCACACATAGTCTGACACCTTTGCTTTGGCCTCGTCACCATCTGGGACCCCAGAGCAGAGAGCATTTAAGTAGATTAAGTCTCCCTTGATGGCTTTTACTGAGTTCTGACTCATAAAGCCAAGTCAGGTCCATGAACCGCATCTGATCTTGTTGACCACCTGGTCTGGGAAGCAGTGATAGCTCTGAAGAGTGAAGAACCCCAAACCTCCAACACGATCGTGATCTCCCCTATCAGCCTCAGGTTAAGAAACCAGAGTAGTGAGAGCAGGAAAGTATCAAGAATTCTACTGTAGAGATATGCAGAGCTGTAAGGGTGCTGAGGAATGAATGGAGAGGAGGAGGGACAGGCCAGCGGGACAAGCGTGGTGTGTACCCCTGTTGCTTCTTGTGTGTTCACATCCTTCTGCACATAACCAGGAAGGCCTGTAAGCTGAGGGCTTACACATGTGTCTGGAAGTGCACGACTGGCTTTGAGTTTTGTTTTCTTGTTTTTATTTTTTTTCTGTTGGACAGCTATTGACAGACAACAACTCCCAAAACAGAGCAAATTGGTTCAGTCCTCCCAAGCTTATAGTCAAGGAATGGGCAAGAGAAGGAGCCAGCCAGTTGCATTGTGGGTAATAGAGGTGAATAGCAGTTCGTGACCAGTGAGTATGAATGCCCCTGTCCATCCAACTGTACATACAATTCAAAGCTATTGGAAAGTAGCATTGTCACGTGGCTAAGGGACAGACAGTCTGGCCACTCTTAAAATTGATAAAGCCAGGGCCATAAATGGATCCTTCATAATGCATGTGGCAGTTGAGAGGTAGAGACCTGAACAGGACTCCAGTACCTAAAATCTACTACCGTAGTTACTCTGCATCTTCTCTATGGCTCAGGGGATATGGATTGTGGATTTCACATCCGAAGCACGGTGAATGAATGGCAGACTTATTACTGGCCATGGGATCCTGGTGCATCATGGGGTGAAGAATCAGGAGTGTTTCATCATCTGTTTCTCCAGGAAATGCTTCATGGCATAAGGTTTCTGCAGTTAGTTGCCTGCTAGGTTGATGTGGCTCACTCTCATATGGGAAAAGAATAAGGCAGACAGCAGGCAGACAGACAGACGCACACACATACAGAGAGAGAGAGAGAGAGAAAGAGAGAGAGAGATTCATATTTGAACCCAGATACCAACCTGAGTGATTTTACATATTGCTACCTATACCTAGAAAACTTCCCAGAAAATAACACAATCTCCACCAATTGTTACAGAAACCAAGGTTTAGCTTAAATAACTCAAATCCAGTGCATTTGTTTGTGCTAGCTGTCTTTCTCTAAATACCAGAAACCCAGCCCTCATCACTTGAGTTCTTATCATAACTTCTAAAGCTCAGAGCCATCCTCTCCTGTTGCTACTCCTTGGAGCCACGGAGTCTAGAAAATGACATGAGGACCCATTTTCCCAAGAGTGGCACATACCTATGACTACTCTGGTTGCAGAAGAGGGAGTTTAATTTTATTAAAATACCTAGAATCATTGCAGATGCAGGAGAAAGAAGTTGTTTTTGTAACTACATACAGAAGAGAGTAATTCACTCAAGAGAAAGCTTCTCTCAGTAAGTAGAACAGCCCTATAGGCACAGAGAGAAATGTGTTTGATAACAAGATGAATTCTAGATTAAGAAGGAAGGCATCCACTTAATAACCAGAAGGGTCTGGAAGTAGAACAGAGACATTCTCTCACTTCGGGCAATAGCTATTCAGAGCAAATTTCTCTTAACAATCTCCGATTCTTCTAGCATGACATTCCTGGAACAAAGATCAATACAAACCCAACCTCCTCAGGAGTCTGGGGCTCACCACGGACTTCCCTGTGCTATCCCCTTATCTTTCCTTGGGACTCCTCGGAGTGCACCCCTCAGAGACACCTTCTTAAAGCAGATCTCTTCAGCTCCATTGCTTACTAGGCCGGTTACATCCTTCCCAATAATTAATACAAATAACATTTAAAGTGTTTACATATTTGATTGTCTATTGTTACTCTGTCTATAACCTGTCTTTGGGGTAACAGGGATGTGTCTTCTTGTTCAGCTCTAGATTGTCAGTTAATGGTAGGTGGGAAGTTCTCAATAAATATTGGTGGAGTTAATGAATTATCTGTAAATGCTAGGATTTACCATGTGCTTCTTGGGATTTTGCATAAATAACATACGGGTTACTTATTTACCTCCCTGCCGCCCCCTCATAAACACACACCTCAGAAACATTCCTTTCTTTCCTCTCCTCCTTTTCAACAACTTCCTGAATTTGGCACACTCAGAATTTGATCTTCCCAACAGGCAGCATCATAAAATATTCAGGCCAGAATATCTTTGCCTGCCTGCTAAGATCATGTTACCCCGAGGCCCCACACAACTTTCGGGAAGAACACAATTCCCTAAAAGAATGGCAGGAAGCCGACCACTTGGGGAGGAAGCTGTGGTGAAGGAGGGAGAGGAAAAGGAAACCGTCCAGTTCCCACACTGAAAGAGTGATGCGTGTATCTCCCAGATATCAACAACATCTGCTTGCCTAATAAAATCAACAGAGTTTGTCACAATCAGTCAGTGGCCCCAGCAGGAGGGGTGGATGGGAGCAGTAGGCAGAAGCACACACCGGCAGTTAAGGAGAGAACAGGCAGCAGGGACAGGGTGGCTTTCCAAGGTAGCTGGGCCTGCCCAGACAGGCAGCCTCTGCACCACATTTAGGCACGCCTGGATGTGATCTGCTTGGAACCTCAGAGTGCCATGGAATCAGAGAGGCTCTCCATGGTCCTGTCATTTCAAGGTGATTAATAGATTTCATCTTTATTTTTCAATTATTGGTGTTGCTCTGATTTCAGCCCATGTTGAAATGAATAGTATTACCCAATGCTTCTTGTCTTCTCGGATGTATAAGAAAACTTCAGAATGCCTGTAGAATGTATGGATTGAGTCACACACAATACATAGGTATCTACACGCTGCCTATTCCAACCAAGCTACCGAGACATCTTGACAGTAGCTAATGTGTTCCGAAAGTTGTGCTTGATGCCATACAAAGTGGTTTGTGAAACAGAGTTGTCAATAATTCACAAACGAAAATATAGAACAGCCTTGAGTAACAAGCGTGTGCTAAACACTTCACGAGCCACCCTTCTGAGCCTCTCTTCGCTTATTTGAAATTTAAATTTATCTTGGCATCTTTTACTTCCTCTGACAATCCCATGTATGAAATCGGTTTCCTAAAGTTGCTGCAACAATACCCACAAACAGCACACTGAACACAACCACCTGGAAGACATTGATTTTTGCAGTTCTGGAGGCTGTGAGTGTGAGATCCATGATTCAGCAGGAGCGTACTTCTCTGAGACTCTGGGCAGAACCCTTCTTCACCTCTTGTCAGAATGTGCTGTTGGCTGGATGTCCTCACAGAGGTGTTTCTTCACCCCCACCCACTGCTGTCTTTAACTCCATTCTCACTATGAGACTCTGCGCCTATCTTCCTAAAAGGGCACTAATCATTCTGGCTTGTGGGCTCACCCCACATTCAGTATAGTTGCATCTTACATAATTATACTAGAAGCAACTTTATTTTCAAATAAATTAACAGTCTTAGACACTCTCCAGAGATTGGGACCTCAACCCATCTTTTACGTAATGCAATTCACCCTGCCACATGGTGATTCTCATTTTAATTTAATTCTTACTAACTTGATGCAGGCTGGTTCCTGTGCTGCTGCTTCTGGTTCAGGTAACACTGAAATGGTCCTTTCTCTATGCAGAGACTCATTTTTCTCACCTGTCTATAGATTAATCTCAAAACTGATGTTAAAAGGTGGATTTGGGGAGCAGCTGTAGAGTATGAAGAACTGTCGGTTTAGATAAGGCTCAGGGCAGTATGTCTTCATGTGGAGAGTTGGGTACAGTGGTTCTCCTGGAGGTTGAACTTGATTGGCCATATGCTACTGAGGGAAAGTCCCCAGTCCTCCCCACCTAACATGCCTCATGGGATCTAATAAAGAGCCTCACTTAAAGCCCACTGGGTCTGAGAAAGGTTAACAATTCATAGTCACCATCTGAGGACAATAGCTGACTGAAAGCAAAGGGTTGGAGAAAAGGCTTATGGGTCAGAGCCCTTGCTGTGCAAACAAGCACATCTGACCTGAGTTCAGATCCCCAGCACCTTCATTAAAGTTAGGTGGATAAGTATACATATCTGGAAACCCCAAGATGGGGGACGTCCGAAACGTGTGAATTATGGGGACTTCACTGGCCAGCTAATCTTACTGAAATAACAAGCTCCTGGTTTAGTTAGAGACCCTGTCTACAAAACGAAGGTGGAGAGTAATAGAATATCCAACAGCGACCTCTGACCTTCACACCTTCATGTAAGAGTGAGAGCGCCTCTGTGTGTGTGTGCAAATATACAGAGAGAGAGAGAGAGAGAGAGAGAGAGAGAGAGAGAGAGAGGGAGAGAGAGAAGTAAGGGAGGGGAAAAGACAATCTTCTCAGATTCTCCTTTCCCTTGGCCTTTTCTTCCTAACAGGGTGAAGTTGGGACTAACTATATATAGACAGACAGGACAGATTCCTTTCTGGGAAGCTGAACTGAAGCCAGAAGCAGATGTATCTATGTTGACTTCCACTTTCTACTCCAAAAACTGTGAGGGAAGTGAGTCCTACCCAAGGCACACTCCTACACAGGAGAGGGCGGCATGAGCGGCTACAGAGAGAGGACTCTTCCAGCAGCCAACTGGAAGCTAAGAGGGAATAATACTCCCGGCTTTCTCCTTCCCCACACTGAGGAGACTGGTAAGATTATTATACATTACCCACCAAGTACTTCTAGTTAATATCCCATGTCAAGAAGTTTGTTTAATGCTAGACTTAGGTTTCCATTTGCTGGTTTATAAGTAATTCCAAACTGGAGTCACATACATGCAAATGTATTTTCCAAATAGTATGCTTGTGTATGCATGTGTCCACCTCCATGTACACACGTATGCATGTATGTGTATGAATGTCAAAATTTGCCCAAGGGATCATTCATCAAGTCCCCTTGATGCAGGAGCAACTTGATTGTGATGCAGCTCTTTAATTATCGTGAATGCTGATTTTGCCCTTGGGAAATTATGTCAAGGCAGCACTAAATGACTGCTATGTGGCAAAATAGTTAGTGCAAGGATCACTGGTGTATGGACCTATGGAAGGGTGTTTACCCTTCTCTGTATTATGTCTTATGCCTCCATGTGGACTGCGCATGTGTGAATATTTGCACATGCACGTGCTTGTTTATTCATGTGCACGTGCGTGCATGTTTGGGGGCATGTGTGTATATGCACATGTGTCTGTGTACATGTGCAGATCTGAGCAGTTAAGCCAACAGGGTCAGTTCTGTTGTTCCTCTAAGATTTGAATGCTGACCCTGGTGCTCCCATCCCTGCTACCTTACAAAGCGGCTCACCCTTCTGCGACTCAGCTCTTTGGCAAAGTAGGACCAGACACAATCTGACTACAAGCAGTACTGTCTTTACTACACATAGTGTGTCGTGGTAGGAGAGACACAGTGAACTCTCAGCCATGGAAACTGGAGGCATCAGGGGTCTTCAGTTGTTGGCCTTTCTGAGACCAGGACAACTGTCTCCTTGCTCCCCACTTCCTTCCCCTCTCTCTACAGGCATACATGTGTGTAGTTTTATATGCATGTGTATATGTGTGTGTGCGGAGGTCCGAGGACAACCTTGGCTGCCGTTCCTCAGGTGCTATCCATTGTTTTGTTTCCTTGAGACAGGATCTAGAAGACTAGCCTCTCCTTGGTTCTAGATCTGCATCTAGAAGATCTAGATAGTGCCCTAGAATTCCCCAAGTAGGCTAGTCTGTCTTGCCAGAGACCCCAAGAATCCACCTGTCTTTGCTTCCATTTTACTGGGATGACCAGGGCACACTATCATAGCCAGCTTTGCTTTTCTTAAATGTGGTTTCTGGGGATTGAACTCAGGTCCTCACGCCAGGCAAACACTTCACCAACTGAGCTATTACTTGGCTTATTATCTTCTCTTATATCCTTATCTCTTTAGGGTGAGCAAAGGTCCTGCTCCTGCTCCTGTTCACTCAGGATTGAGTGTCTTCCCAAGACCAAGGACTTCCAGTTTTCAAACTTTGATAGCGCTGGGAAAACAGTAGGAAGATAGCCATACCCCAGTGCCTTCCTGTTCCCATTCCCAGATTTGTTCAGGTCTCTGTATATAGTAGGTGCTTACATATGGTAAGTCCTTCGATCCAAGAGGTGCTTCACAGGCCGGGGTCAGTTCACTCTTCCTGGGCTGATACTGCATTGGTGTATTTGGGCACTCCATGGACTAACGCCTTCCTACAAGTCAGGAGGGGACTGAAGAAAGCATTGACTGGGGACCTGCAGCAGTGACTCAGAACTGAATGTAGAGGTTCTGTCACAACAGGCTATGTTTCCCTTGGACACTATGGCGTGTGCCACCCAAGGCTGAGTCAGGCCATCAGCAATGAAAGGCGCTGCTGGTCTAGGTGTTGTTCCCTCTCTGGGGACTTCCATAGGAGGAGGTGGCACTGTGGCTAGGCTGGGAAATTGCATGCAGGAGCTCCTGGCCGGGTCCTGGAAGTAGCTGTAGCTGGGCCTGATTTCTATTGGTCATTCTGTGAAGAAGCCATCAGCTGAATCACCAGAACATTGAGCCCCTATGCACAACTTTGGGGTGAACCTTGTCTTATGTGTTATTTCAAGTCGAGAGGCTTCTAAGCCAAAATAGGTTGGGAATTATCTAGGCTCAGCTTCTTCAACCAAATAGTAAAGAAATGAGTATTTAAAAAAAAAAATTGGCTACCCACTGCACATGAAGCCTTTTATATACTTTGAAGCAATTGGAGTATTCTAGAACACGGAGTGTCAGAAACAGGGCTATAATTGGCAAACTCTCAACACTTAGCTTTTATCACATCTATACAAATATTTTCATTTTTCTGAACCCAACCACAACTAGCACACTTGAAAGATCGGCCCAGTGTCCTGGATATTGTTTAGAAGATTCAGTTGGAGCTGGGTGGGAAATGACTGAGACCGTAAGAATAGACTAGGTCTTTAAAGTACAAATGCTAGGCTGGAACAATGGCTCAGGGATTAAAAGCATTGCTGCTCCTGCAGATTGGTAGAGTTCAGTTTCCAGCACCCATGTGGGCAGTCCATAGCTACCTGTAACTCAGTTCCAGGGGATCTGATGCCTGCTTCTGGACCCTCAGGGCATCTGCACTTATGTGCACATACATCCCCTCTCACATATACAGAATTCAAAGTAAATCTTGAAAACAAAACCTGAATCCTTTGGTTGTCAGTCTTTCCCCTGATTCGGGTCTCCTTTTTGTTTCTGGAACTGTTGGCTTGGTTGGGCATCTGGGCATCTTTCTGCCTTGGAGCATGCTTAACCCTTCAGTTGGCTATGCAATCACTTTGTCACTCAGGCCTTACTTACAATGTCTACCCTCTGAAGGAGCCTGCTGTGGTTCCCACTGACCCTGACTAGAGCTGTCATAGCAGTTAAATAACCCCAAACCAGATGTCTGCACACACCTCTGCTGTGTTCCAAACCAGAGTGTCAAGTAGTTATGTGATATACTTCCTAGAAATGAAGATCCAGGACTTTCCCCAAGATATGGGGAACTGTAAGTCTGGACTAGGCTGACAGATCTGCATTTTAACAATTGCCTGGGATGATTCTGGATGCCACCCAATTGTGCCTATTATCTCTACTTCTGCCTCCACCTCTAAGGTCAAGGACTCTCTGATACAAGACAGATTTCCATTTCCAAACATCTCTGTGTTTGGTCCAAGTCCTGATACACGACAGGTGTTCAGCAAGAGAGTGGCAACGGAACCCGGTCGCTCGTCATTTACTTTATAACCATTTGTTAAGCGTTCATTACATTCATGAAAATGTTCTGGGCACTGGGGAAGAAGGGACAAGGCAAAAAGGACAAATATCCCTGGCCCACGGTTAGAAGAACAGATACAGAAGGCTGGATTGATTGAAAGTTGTTGAATTATGATCTGATATTGAGACCTACTGTATATTGATCATTACCTTGTGGCTGCTATATAGTATTAGAAATACTTGCTCTTATTATTTTAGCAACAAAGAAAGTGAAGATTACAGCAGCAGTGTCTGGTTGTGTGTTACCTGGCTGCCCTCAATTCTTGAAAAGCCTGGCTTCGAAAGTGTGTGTGTGTATGTAGGGGTGTGTGTCATTGTTTGGTATATGGTTTGTATATGTTCCCGTGGGAGTATGTATATGTGCATATGTGTACACAGGTATGTAGAGACCAGTGCTGGACACCAAGTGGACACTTGGTGCTCATGGGTTCAGCTAGGGTAGCTGGCCCGAAAGCTCTGTGTCTCCCCACCCTGACCTGGGATTGCAGTGTGCTCTCTGCTGTGCCTGAGGTTTTACATGGGTGCTGGAGATTAAAGCTCAGTTCATCACGAGCACTCACTCAGTGAGCATTTCACCGATGGAGCGATCTCTGCAGCCCTGCACTGAGTTTTCAGTTGCCTCTTCTGATTCATCATCTTTAATAACGTACACCAGGCACTGTCCCTTCACCGAGTACAAGTGACATTCTCAGCCATAGGCCTAAGTAGATCGGGAGCGAGTGAATGGTTTACCCAGAGTGGTATGCTCACTTCCAAATCTGCAAACCCACCTGTGAACTTACCTAGGCTGCGGTATCACTGAGCAGCCGAGCTGGGCACACACATAATGCTTCCTGAGAGGACGCCTACATCTGGAATCTGCCCTTAGACTTTGAGTCTTTTTTTTCTTTCCTTTTCTTTTCTTTCTTTTCTTTCTTTTTTTTTTTTGTAAGCAGAGGAGGCTGAAATGGCTTGATGTTGGCATACGCACGCTTAAAAATATCCAGACTAATATAAACCTTGAAAATGGGGAAGCATCTGATTTGTGCTTTTCCATCAACAAACTCGATAACATGGGAGGAAACGATTAACATACAAATAGACAGGCTTCCCATTAAAACAGCGGTAGCAAAGAGTTCTGGAAAGATCTCCTCACACAGAAGTAATTATGACGGGAAATCAGGTCGGACTCAGGCCCATTTGCAGCAAGCTTGGCAAATCAAAATGTAACCACTCATAATCGAGAAGACAACCTTGTGGTGGGGGGAAGGGCCAGTTATGTGGTATTGATACTGCTATTTTACTTTCGAAGAATACAACTGTTTGTGTGGCAAGTCTTAGCTGGGTGACAGCATGATGCAGGCACTTCTCAGCGGCAAAGGGAACTGAGCACAGTGTATAAATAACCAGGGTTTGGAGTGGGTTTTCTGAAAGTTAATAATGTTTCTAGCTGAGAGATCACTAAAAACAAAAACTGGATAAGTAAATATCCATATTGAACATCTGTACACTCTGAGTGGGTTCTGTGGCTCTGGGTCCTTTGTTATTTTAACAGAGCTGGAACGGATGTGATCAGAGCCAGCTGGGCTAAGAAGATTCTAGAGAGGAAGGGTGGGCCTAACAGAGGTGAAGACAATGATGTTCAGAACATATCAGCTGTGTTGTGAAGAACGATGCAGAAAAAGACAGCAGGTAGATGGGGCTGTGTGTCCCTGGCCAGTCTGGGCGGAAACTGGATTTGCATTGTCCGTGTTGGGGGTGGGGCCTGGTGGGACCTTATGTGAGATGGATTCCAGTCTTATGAGATTAATGCTAGTTAAGAATGGGGGGCTTAGGGCTGGGGGATGGCTCAGAGGTAAAGCATTTGCTCCGTAAGCCTAGTGACCTGAGTTACGATCTCCAGAATCCAGTCAAAATCCAAATGAGATAGTGGATTCCTCTTAATCTCAGGTACCTCACAGGGAGGTGGGGGTCTGAGGCAGAAAAATTCCAGGAAGCTCTCAGGCTAGTGAGTCTGGTGTTTTGCTGTGGGGAACAACAAGGTGGAAGGTTGAGGACTAACATACACAAGCCACGCGCATGGAAAACACACACACACACACACACACACCACAACAACAAACACACAAGATGTGGAGAGATGGACCAATGGTTAAGAGCACACATGTATATGTTCTTGCAGAGGACTCAAACTCATTTCCCAGCATCTACATTCTGTAACTCCAGCTCCAGTGTATCCAGAATTCTCTTCGGGCTCTGCACTCATGCACACTTACCAACACACACACACACAACTAAAAATAATAAAAATAAACCTTAAAAACAAAAGAAGTGGATTTGAGGCTCTGAGTTAGATCCCCTGAGCCCTCTCATCCATATGACCCCTTCCACCATGGCTTTGAAGTTAAAGAAATTAGAATATGAAGCTTTGCATTGCTGGGGATTGAGCCTAAGGCACGGTCCAAGGTAGACAAGAACATTACTATAGCTGTGCCCCCAGCTCCTTTTTGTTTTGCATTATGTGACATAGCTCTAGAAGTTCATTCACCTCTCTGAGAGGAGCAGGTCACAGAAAAACAGAAAGGGAAATAACACTTGCCTCATAGGTTGAATGATTGCAAAGGCCATGTGGGTTTTATAAGAATCCACTGACCTAATATAAATAGATCATTTAGCACCATGGCCGAGCCTATGAAAGGACTTCCAACAGCTATTATCATTGTCCCTAATGATAATTACCCAAAGTTCCTCATGCCTGCATTTAGGAAGCTCCCTTCATTCCAAAGGACTGTCTCATTGAACTCAATTCTGGAAGATAATGTGTTGAAACAACTAATTATTCCGCCAACGTAGTCTGAGGACTTCTGGCACCAGGATTACAAGGCCACAGTGATATTTAAGAATAGAAATTCCCAAACCAATCCCAGGTCTGAGGTTTTTGTGTGGATGGTTATCTGGAACGCTGGTGTGGGAAGGTCACTGCGTGTTTTGGGGTAGGAGTTGAGTAGAGAGAAATGGAATGTGTTCTTGTTTGTTTTGAGTCAAGCTCTTGCCGTGTAGGCCAGCTGACCATGAGCTTGTGCTATAGACCAGGTTGGGCTCCAACTTGAAATCCTCCTGCCTCCTGAATTCACAGGCATGAACCCTCAATTTCAAGTCTGCATTTTCTAAGCACTCTCCGCAACTGGATTCTGCTGGTCTTGAAGCTCTGGTAACTGTTATAGAAAAAAGAAAACAGACCTCAGAAATGGAAGGTGTGGCCATTTACTAACCAGCGAGAGTTACTCTTTGTCGTTCCAAGTTTCATATTTTTACCAAGAAAATGTGTATCTGTCTTTTCCAGATCACAGGGAGGTTGCAAGGGTAGGCCGTGGTAACAAACGGGTCCACTGACTACCTAGTGCACATGTGGTTTACGAAGTGACTCTTTCGACTCTATCTCATGAACACTAGGATGCTGAGGGAGAGGCAGCCTTCCTCCCTGTTGGCTGAGATGGGAGCAGGGGCAGCCAAGGGACCCTTCATGTCAAGGTCGCATCATATCAGAATTAGTGCACAGCAATGCACTCTCCCTACAGATCTTTGATGCTTCACTCCTACCCCTGTCACGTAAGAAACACTCAATTCCTCTGTCAAAGCATCATCTGCAAATATCACTTTAGCTACAGCTGCAAACTTATTGGTGCCACCTGGCCCCCAAGGAAATAAACTAACTGGCTGATTGTGTTCTAATTACCCAGGTCACACTTACCCATACAAAAAAAATGCATAAATATTTTAAAATAAAAACTATGAGGTCATTGTAAAGTGTATTTCTTAAGCAATGACATTAATAAAAGTGTCCATCTTGGTACATAAAATATTACTAATTTGCGCACCATTAAACTCATTCATCTTAAATTACAAACCTGATTAATTTCATTCATTTTTTTTCCGGGTCATTGTTTTGTTTCTTCTTCATAGCTTAATTCAAATGAGAAAATATTTGGAAAAGTATTTGCCCCTCCTCTATGAATAAAGAGCTTCAGTTGGATAGCTTATATTTCTGTTAATAAAACCAACTGTCTCCTATTATATTACATAAAATAACTGGATGAATTTTTACTGAGTTAGGAGGGTTTGTCTGGGATCGTCTAGCATAACATATACGATGCTTTGCACAGAAGGAAACAGGCTTATGGTTGTGACAAGGGTGTATGTTTCAAGAGAGAGTCACATATTATCCCATGTAGCAGAGCAAACGAACAAGGAGAGGTCTCTGTGGCCAGAAAATGTAACCCATATTTATCATACACATTGAGCAGAGAAAACATGGGGCTTTCATCTATGAGCATACAACATAGGCCATGAGCCTAGTTGAGATCTGGTACTAATTTGAGGTCCAGCTGATGTTTGCTGGTGTCTCTGGGCGGACAGTTCTGTGTGGGTCCATACTTAACAAAAGTATCTTCATTGGGTTTGCCCAGGAGTAGACGTAGAAACAAAGACTTGGGTGGGAGTCATTTATTCAGTGATGCTCAGAGATTACTAAGGAAACGGGCAAGTTTGCTGGGGAGGCAAGAGAGCTATGTTATGGTATTTACATGAATCATGTAGATGGTTGATGTAAGTGGGGTTCTGTCTAGCTTGGACCTCCATAGGGCTGCGTTGAACACAGAGAACAAAGAAACTGAGGGATAGTTATCCATCACCTCCTACCCAGCAAGAGTAAGACCCTGGGGGCTAGAGAGATGGTTCGGTGTGAGTTTGATTCCTAGCATCCACATGGCGACTCACAACTACCTATAACCCTGGTCCCAAGAGATTCAACACCCTCTCCTGGGCTCTGAGGACACTGCTCACACATGGTACACAGACATACATGTGGACAAAGAGATGGATACACATAAAATAAAAATTAGGAAGGAAAGAAGAATATTAAGATCCTGGCCCTCTGACCTTCCTGAGATTCCAAGAGAAAGCCACTGGGCAGAGACCAGAGACACCTGTGGCAAAGCTCTGTTTGGTCACAGTAGCATTTCCTACAATACAAAGGCAGGTTGGCACGCTGAGGTAGCACCTTTACAGTAACAGTGACAGAGACAATGGCACTATAATACAGCAGCTGTCCTTTCCTTAGTGCCTATCGCCCAGCAGTGCCAATATGACGTCTCGTTTGTATCTCGTTTAACCCACAGGATTGCCTTATGTCACAGGTGATTGGCACAATACTGAGGAAGAAGCAGAGTCCAAAAGTCTCAGACCAAGGTCATGTAGTCAGATAGGAAAGCCAGAATCTGATTCTGAGTCTGTGACTGTAGAACATCCCTACGAACCATGTAGCAACATAGGTCCGTGTGATGCAGGAGCTGAAAATACGCAAAAGGCTCTTTTTCGTGCTCAAAACATCAAAGTAGTGTCTTTGTTGGCTTAGCCTGTCTTGACTGCTTTCCAAAGCCTCCTGCCCATCTCAACTGCCGCGCAAGGCTGCAGACGGATGATCTCAACAGTGGGTGTGCCTGTTTGAACCTTCCATGTGTGAAGAAAACCTATGGAAATTAACATCGGGAGGGCAGAGAGGTCAAGGAGGTCCCTCTGGTGGTCTGTCACCAACTGTTGACGTCTCTTCTGAGTGTGTTCCCCTCATTCTCCTCCCACTTCCCTCCCATCGGGTCCAGAGACTGCGCTTCACTTAAATCAATGCGCTATCTAGTTATTTTGCGGGCTAGTTTATACATACACATGCTCACCAAAGCTTGAGAAAGTATGTAGGGCTCCAATTAGGTTTGATCTGTGCAGGTGTTGGGGGATAGAAATTATGAGATAAAGCATTTCCTGCCACAGGAAGCTTCTGCTACTCAAGGTGGGCTCAGGAGTGGAGTGAAGATAAATTCAGAGAGGGCAGAGGCTTGCGATGCTCGGAAACCCACATATGATAAAGCATAAACTCCTCAGAATCCTGGCTGGAGACAGCCAAACTCTCTGGCATGGTTCAGGTCTTAATCTCCTAGAGTTCCAGACACCAGGATGATAAGTCATTCGCCCCAAGTCAGAAGAAAACCAGAACTCTGGAGGCTGGAGAGATATCTCAGCAGTTAGGAACACTGCTCTTGCAAAGGACCAGAGTTTGGTTCTCAGCACCCATGTTAAGGTGTCTCACAGCTGCCTATAGCTCCAGCTGCAGGGAATCTGACTCCTTCCTACATGCACACGTGCATGCACACACACACAGACACACACACACACACACACACACAAAGAGATACACCGATGCATACACATAAATAAGAAAATAAATCTTCAAACAGAAAACTAGAATCTGAACTACTCAATCCCCTAGCACTTGTTTGCCTAACTCTTGTTATCTGCTGTCACTCCCTCCCAAAAAAGGAAATCGAGGCTGCTTTTCTTTCCCTCGCAAATGGATCAATATCTGAAATATTGGCTTTTATTTCTGAAGAACTCACTTCTGAGTGTGTTGGCCCAACTGTGAAGTTCAGATTAATTTCACCCCTTCAGGGCTTTGTAGGCATGCTGACAGATCCCATGACAAAAACCGGAGTCCTGTTGGAGAAAATGTTAGCTGGTAGAGCAGAGGGCTTGGGGGATAATTTGGTGATGTGCTATGGAGACTTTCTTCCCAGGTACTCGGTTCAAATCTAGAACATGCTTGGAAGTGACTGGAAGTTTTTACTATTTGGCAGCTTCCTGTCAGGTGATCCATGAAGTCACGCCTTAGTTTCCTGTTTCTGCTGCTCCTTCTGGGCAGAACAGAGACAAGAGGGACACTGAGATTCAACCACAAACACTAGAAATGAATTATGGATTCTTCCCTAATGGCTTCTTACACACTTAATAATGCTTATTTTTAATTGGTATATATGTGTATCATACATGTGTATGGCAGGAGTATGGGCTTGTGGGTGCTACCGCGCATGCATGCTATATGCCTCTGGTATGTGGCCGATCCTTGCATTCTAGATTATTTGAGATGGGATCTCTTTTTCTCTGTAGTGTGTGCCAGGGTAGCTGGTCCCTGCACATCTGTGTATCCCCTGTCTCCACTTCCCATAGGAATGCTGGGATTTGAGAGTCATTTGCTACCACATTCACTTTTACTTGGGTCCTTGGGATTTAAACTCAGATCTTCATGCTTGTGTGACAAACTCTTCACTCACTGAGCCTTCTCCCCAGCCCGAAGTTAATAATTAATTTTTAATCAACTTAATAGGTGAAGGGACACCAGGCGATCCTGGTGGCTATTTCTTTAGAGGCTAAAGGATTAAATCCAGGGAATAAACAGAACATTAAGATGGACAAGAGAATAAAGCTATTTGGGGCCTTTATGCGAACAAGCTGCTTATCATTGAGCTAGAATATTGGTATGTTTATGCATAGAAGAGTTTAAAAAACAGTTTAAAAGTCAGGAACACCCTAGGAAACATTCATGGACAATCTCCAAGTAGAGCAAGCATGGGAAGAATTTGTCAGATTTCTTTCCAAAGGACCCTTAAGAGACTCACAAGGCAAAGAGCCACAGAGAGCCCAGTTATTGGAAGGGCCTTGGCGCCACGTTAATTTCAGCATGGCCGCTCTCAGCTGGAACCCAATCAGAGATCAGATCTCCGCAGGAGTCCTTCCTTAATGCAAGCCTGTGCCAAGATAATGAGGGCTTGATTCTGAGCAGGGGAATTTCCTATGTCAGTAGGCTTAAGCCAAAAACCTTTAAAATTATTTTAATGTAATTTTTCTTTTTAATGGGACATTTAAGTATTAGGGAAATTATAAGCTTTAAAGGGTTTCTAAGGAATGTATGTGTGTGTGTATTTGTGAAAGCTGTAATTCCTTCTAAACATCTAAATGTTTCACTCTGATACACACACACACACACACACACACACACACACACACACACACACATAAATAAATACACACAAAAGTATATAAGTATATTTGTGTGTATATACATATACATAAACATATACATATACTGACCCAGGCTTGGTCTGCTGAGGTAAGTGTCTTGTATTTTGCTCTAGGGAAACAGTGTCTAGTTGTAGCTCAGCCTGAGTTGTTCCCTGTGCCAGGATGCCCAACCCTCTGACTTCTCTGAGGCACACTGTCAGCTATGGAGTTCAAGTTCACCAGCTGCTGGTTTGAATTACAAAAAATGGAAAAAAAGAAAGACAAAAAGAAAGGAAGGAAGGAAGGAAGAAAGAAAGAAAGGAGGAAAGGAAGAAAAGAAAATTGTCAAAAAACCTTACTTTTTAAGCAGGCTCACCATTTCCTGACAGACTGCATTCATTGCTAATTCTAGGCCAAATGTACTATTGGGCGGCATTGCTAGACTGTCAAGCCCAGGAAATCCAGATTGGTGAGAACACGTACCCATGGGCTTAACCACAGAGAAGCTCAGTGCTCAGGAGGCTGAAGCAGGATGGTTGTCACTAGATTGACCCTGACCTGGACTCTGTAGCTAGTTCCAGAGCAGATGAAACTACAAGCTGAGACCCTGCCTTAACAAAAGGGGACGTCTGGCAGTGAGCAAAGTACTTATCCCATAAGCATGAGGGCCTGAGCTTGGATCTCTAGAACCCACACAAGGAATGAGCAGCTGTGACAGCTGCCTGTAATCCCCGCACTAAGGAGGCAGAGCTGGGGATTCCCAGGTCAAGCTCGTTAGTCAGCATGGGAAAGCTCTGGGTTTCGGCAATGATCCTGCTTCAATAAACACAAGTGGAGAGCAATAGAGGAAATCAGTGGACATAAACCTCAGAATACACACAATAGATATGTAAGTGTACATGCACCTTTCGTGCATATGTTCCTTCACAAGCATGTGAACCTACCTATGCACATGTACACATACCACACACATACACACGCAAAGAAAGACAGATACACCAAGTCATGCAACTGTTAAGGATAGTGTGTTATGTGATGCCTACGTGACATGGTGTGTTGGTTCCAGCATGTGTCACTGCCACAGGGGATGTTTGTAGGGATGACATCATAAACTACCCTCCAAATCAGAGTGGCTTATGATGGTACCAAATGTGACCATTAGCTGTGGCTTTTTGGTTTTGGTGAGGCTCTATCTCAGATCCTTGTTAGAATCCAGGAAGCAGAGGAAACAGGGCTAGGGACTGTTCTTCCCATCCCAGTGGACAGGAGTTCCAGAACAGTGGATAGAAACACACAGAACCTCTTAAAGCTTCAGTTTGAACAGACACTTGATCAATCTAATTGCATTTGACCAGCCAGAAGATTGGACGAAGCCCCAAGTGGTAGTGAGTCAGGTGAGAGGGAATATTTGATGAACACTGCTATCACAATCACATAACTTCAAACCTTCTGTTGAAGAGCGATACCAACAAGTGCGTGTATTAATGGATGGACACTAACAATTAGATACCTACTCATTACAAGAATCTGCTGAGTACCACAGGCTCATTGCATCATGTTATCTACAAAACCCTTCTCACAGGGAGGCACTTGTCCCCATTTTGCTGATGAGCAGATGGTAGCTGGACGAAGTAGTCTTAAGCTTTGGTCTAACACCTTCATGAAAGATCTGGGTTTGGAGCCCATGTGTCTGCACTGGAGCCCATGATCCTCTTAAGTGCCTGGTTCTGTGCAGAAGGACAGAGGAGGTAGGAAGGCAGCAATCCCTTCTTGCCCGTTGTATAATCAGTTGTTATCCTCAGGCCAGCGCGCATGGCGTGTCACAGTCACTCAAGATGGAAAGACTCTGGGTTGGAACTAGTTGGAGGACACTTGGTTAAGTCTGGAATCTCAGGTGGTTGGTCAGGTTTGGTAACTCCGGTTGATGCCTGACATGAGGTATGACTGGCTTTATGAAGTTGCCTTTGTATGTCTTATTTTCTGGTGCAGGGAAACAATTAGGCAATACTCCTATGTTGTCATGGTCCTCTGCCTGCAGTTGAGGCTGGAGATGACTTCATTATTATGATCCCAGGCATTGTCAGATGGAACGTAGATCTCCTCTTCCAACAAAAGAATCACAAAGGCATTTTCATTAATGTCCAGGGCCTACTGAGCAGCCTTCAAGTACTGACTACAGCAAATCAAAAGCAAAATTAAAATGGTCTCTGACCTAGGAGCTTATAATCTAGAAGTAAAGACACATCTCAACCAGATAATCACACTATCAGATGCATAATTACAAACTAGGTACAAACTTTATTCAGCCTGAAGGAAACAGTACAGTTCCATGGAAGAGGGTGAAGGTGAGGAGAATTTACCAAGAAGCAGCAGACATTTCGGCCAGAAGAGCTCTTATGGAGGCTCCATATGTGCACTGTATGTGTACAGCTGTACCAGCATGTATGAGTAGTGTGTGTGTGTATATGTGACCGTGCATGCATGTCTTTGGAGTAAAAGGTGGGAGCACCACAGGCTGAAGAAGCTTCACGTGTACAGACCCTTGGGTGGGAAGATGAATAAGCGGCGTAGCACTTTGGGGCTCGTGGAAAGGGATATTGCGAGTTTATTCCTGAATCGAAGCTCTCTGGAACCCTCTACCTGTAGCTAGCACCAAAGGGGCCAAATTACCTGTTACTTTCTTAAACCTACAGCCAAGTTCAAAGGGAACATCCTCAGGAGCATCTTCCTTAGTGCCTTCTATAGTCTGTATTGTGGAAAACAGAACACACCCTTCACCTGAGAGAAATTCAACTCTTATTATTCAACACTCCAGCAGCAGGTGGACACAGTCCTTGCTGGGTGCTCACTGTGCCCCATAAAAACAAGGAAAAGAATAATCTAGTACAGTCCATCCATTAGGGATTTGCGTCTTATAGGTAAAACAGACATGGCTTGCCATCAGAATGGAGTACACTGGGATATTGCTCTAAGAACAGTAGTCCAGGCTGAGGAGAGAGGCTCCTTGCTAAGATGGAGATTCCGGATTCCTGTGGGAGATGAGAACTGAACAACTCTTGGGCTATTGGTAAAGAAGGGATAATAATTCCTCCCATCTAAGCAGCCAGGCCCATCAGGAACCAAGCATTTAGTGGTAATTGTGGTTTCATTTCTGCCACCTGACTGCTGACAGAGAATCATACATGCAGAGCCCACGTTCTTCCTTTTCAAATATGACTGCATGAAAAATATTCATTGAGAATTGGTCACGTGACCACTCCCATGCTAGAGGCATTTATGTGATACAGAATCTATGATGAAAGTTAGAAAGTCAGGAAATAACCATATATCAGCTAAATATGCACAAAAACTCTACAAAGGAGAAATCCGTATTGTTAAGGGAACAGATTTATTGAAGGACTGGGAAATAGCGTATGATTATCTGTTAATGGGATTATGTACATGGGAGGGAAAGTTAATACAATTTATTTAATAGAATTTTAAAAGAAAAAGGAAAATGAGTCTAACGCTGGCTATATGTTTTCACTGTGTTTAAAACTCAGTCTTATAAAATATATGAATCTATATGTACATATGACAGATATATACAAAAATAATTTAAGTGCTAGAATTGGAAAAAGTATGAATGAAGTTATACGAAGTTATAATAATGATTCCATAAAAAACTAACCCCAAAAATCATAATTTAAAAACACTAATGGATAAAAACAAGACAAACCCCCAATTAGTCATTCTTTCTTTTATAAGGTTTATTTTATTATGTTTTAATTGCATGTGGGTGTGTATGTCTGCATGTGGATATTTACACATGAGCATAGGCCCCCAATGACTCCAGAGGTGTCCTATCCCCCTAAAGCTCAATTGCAGATGTTTGTAAGTTTAGCAATGTTGAGGCAGGAACCGAAGTGGGGTCCTAGGAAGAGAAGCAAATGTTCTTAACTGTGCATGAGCCACCTCTCCAACCCAACTAACCATTCTTATGTATACACAGATAGAAAAGCTTTTCCTAAGCAGAAAATAAAGAACTTATTTAAAACCTAGAGCAAGCATCTTCAATTTCCCTGATGGGGAAACTATGTAAGTAGTTCATTGATATCAAGACTAACCTTCTGTCACACTTTGTGGTTAATGTTTTTATAGATGTGCTGACACTATAGGACAGGAAAAAGAAGTGGAAGATGATGCAAACAAATTAAGATAACAATTGCAGTATCTTGAAGAGAACTGCTGACATGTAAAATATAAGAACCAACAGAGTTCTGATATGCCCTATTATTAATAGGGTATTTTAATTATTGCTTTAATTAATTAATTAAAATAAAAGTAAGTTTTAGGCTACCTAGGAATGCTGAAGGAGGTGTGAAGACACTACATTTCAGAGGCATTAGACACAACTTTATAGAAGGATATAAAATAAGACCTAAATGAGTAGAATTCAATTTTATGTACTTAGTCAGAACACCTAAATGTTTAAAATAGAAACCTCTCTAAATTATTCTAGAAATTGAATAACACTTTAGCAAAAGTACCTAAGGAGATTGTATTAGATGTCAACATTTCTTTCTAACTTTTATTTACAAAATTAAAGTACTAAAGGATCATTGTCAGTCAAGTGGAAAAGACTCATGGTTCAATAAACCTTTGAGTCCTTGATGTCTGAAGTGGGTGGGGCATTAACTTAGAACTTTGCCTCTTAAAATCAAATAATGGAATCTGTGGGATCCAATATCTTCATCCCAAATGCAAATTTTCTTAAATTATAAAAGGCAAAATTCTGCACATGAGTAGACCTGTTAGTAGCCAAACATGGGTAGGGGAGGGAGTTCAGGGGGCCTTGCCAGTGGCCACTCACAGAGCCTGGGAAATAAGTTGTGTGAACACTGGTGAGCCCACCAGGCTCTAGTGGAGATCTGCAAAGCCCTGTCACACAAGTGGTCCTGGTTAAACAAACTGGATCTCAAATCAAAGCAGAAACACATAGATATGGAGAGGGACTCCTGAAAGGAGAGGGAATTGATAGGGATGGGAAGAAAGAGGGGGTAAGGCAAGAGCAATCAGAAGGCATTATATACATGTAGAACAATGTCAAAGAACAAATTTACTAAAGTTAAAAAGTCATTAAATCAGGAAAAAAAAAGGACAAAATCCTCAGAGCTTAAAATCTAAAACCTTTAAATAGAGTGTTCATTACAAAACCCCATCAACTTTAAAGAACATTGCGTGTGTGTGTGTGTGTGTGTGTGTGTGTGTGTGTTCAGATAATCATGAAATATTTAGAGACGAAAGATGTACAACTCAACTGGGAGAGTTGGAAGGGCAAATGATAACCATGAGCTCAAAGAAAAGTGAAACATTTACGAATAATATGTCCATCATTTCCCTCGCAGACTTACAGCACCTCCTTGGTTATACAGCCATTATTAGGGACTCTTTGTTTGATTTTCTTTGTGTCTGTTGCTCTGTCTTTCACTTCTAAGCCTGGCTTGTCCGTTGGGTGCTCAGGGTTACAGGTAGCTATTTACATTAAATTATTTACACAAAATTAAAATATGAAGTTAGTTCCTCATCCCATCAGCCACATTTCAAGCGCTCAGGAGGCACATAGATCTAGTGGCTCTCAAATTGGGAGCACAGGCCTGGAACGGTTCCAGAATTCTAGAAGGCTTTATTGGATAAACACCATTGCATAAACTTATAAGTCTGAGTATTTCTAGAGTATGGTCCAGCCTCTTTGTTTTCTTCTTTATCTTAAAAATTGCTTCTACAATTTAATTTTTGGAAATTTGGAAATTTATCTTTCCAAATATACTTAACAACGAGAAATAAGGCAGGAATGTAGATTAAAACAATAATACACTGTCCTACAGCAACTAAACTGAATGCAGTGTATTTTTAAATGGATAATATGAATATTTGAAAACACAAAGAGAGACGGAGACAGAGAATATTCTTGTGTACGTGTAAAGATATAATACAGACAGGTCTTACAAACACATAAAAATTATCCTATTTAGTGTTCATGAACCATAATAATAGCTTGTATTTATTAAGCACTTATTTTTCCAGGGACTGTTTCTGTCAATTAAGTGTCTAGCATACAACTGTTGTAGTTAGGGTTGATTTATTACTGGTTTCTTTATTTGACCGAGGCAGAGAAATTTAAGCAACTTGCCGCAGGAGACCTGGCTAGTTGGTGCAGAACTGGAGCTTAAAACCCGGCTGTCTGGCTTCCGGGTCTGTGCTCATTGCTACCGTGCTCGTGTGGACACAGGCCAAGTGACATTAGGTATGTGTGGGAATGTTTCAGAGTCAGAGAAAAGAGAAACGGATGTAGGGTTCTTCCTGTTAACGTGTGATAGAGGGAGGATGGAGAGGTGAAGGGAATTATGGGGAACTCAAAGGAAAATATTAACCACATACTTGCATAATCTGATGAGGTATGTTGGTAACCACATGGATACCAGTTTCTGCATGGACACCATAATAAAAATACACTTTATTTATTTATTTATTTGTTTGTTTGTTTGTTTATTTATTTATTTAATTCTTTTGAGACAGGGTTTCTCTGTTGTAACTCTGGCTGTCCTGGAACTCACTCTGCAGACCAGGCTGGCCTCGAACTCACAGAGATCCACCTGCCTCTGCCTCCCAAGTGCTGGGATTAAAGCCATGTACCACCATTGCCTAGCACTAAAATCTTATTAAATAAACAAGATAAAAATGTGTCTATTTAGAAGATGGTGTAAAGCTTTCAGTGTGTGTGTGTGTGTGTGTGTGTGTGTGTGTGTGTGTGTGTGTGTACCTATGTGTGTGCCTGCGTGTGGAGGCTAGAGGTTGACAATGGATTCTTCCTTGATCACTTTCTACTTTAATTTTTGACACATGGTCTCTCAATGGACCTGGAACTTGCTCATTCATCTAGATTGGCTGGCAGGGAAGCCCCAGGGGCTCTCCCGGCCCCTGCTTCTGGAGTGCTGTGAGTCTGTGTGCCTATGCCGCCACGCCTGGCTTTTTTGCTTGTAGACTGGGGCTTCAACTCAGATCCTCATTCCTGCATAGCATGTGCTCTACCCATTGAGCCATCTTAGCTCCCAGGACCGGCTTTTGATCTACAGTGTGCTGATAAGATTGTGTGCTTCCCAGTGTGAATCCGGCTGCTTTGCCAACCAAGTTGTGACAGTAGAAGAGTAAGAAAGATATAGTTGAGAGGAACCCAAACTCAGGTGACAGGAGATGTCCCCAAAATAGGCTGAAGGGAGGAAGAGCTACGGCTGGGAAGTAGGAGTGGCAGATGGCTTAGGGAAGCAGCAGAATCTCCCAAGGAAGGCTTCAGCAAGAGCTACAGTTTTCCCCACTCCCAGGGCAGTCACCTATCCTTCCTTCTGAGCTCAGAGAGGAGTGAGGCTTTCTCCAGAGGGCACATGGTGCATTGTTCTCCTGAGTGTACATGCACTTAGGTCCGCAGAAAGCATTTCCTTTTGGGACCTAGAAGGCATCTATCGGTGGAAGTCCTTTTTCATGGGGCTGTATCTGCCATCAGGCCACTTGGCAGCTCATCCTGTGTGTTCATGTCACCTTGCTCCAGTGCTAAAGTTGCCTGTGGCCTCCCCACCCCCTCGTCCCAGGGAGGGAGGCTGTTGGCTGTCTCTCTGGCGCCTTACTCACGTGTGTGGCTCCTTGCACAACCACCGTCCTGGAAACTAGCACGGGTGGAGCTCACATGGGCACGTCTGAGGCTGCTTAACCGTGTGAATAGCAGATACTTGCCAAGCCACCAGGAGAAGAGGAGCCGAGCTTCTCCAGGTTCACTGGCACAGGCAAGGGTGGCTGAGGCAGAAAACTGCATGCCTGCTCAGCCCCTGATGTCCAAAGCACATGAGTAATTACAGTCTTTGGGAGGCAGGCACCCACAAAGGCGCAGTATAACTCTGGTCCCAGCTCTGACTTGGTCACCACCAGGCATGAAAGGAGCTTTATTCTTCCTAGTTGCAGCAAGCATGCACCTGTTCCCAAGCCTATAGCAGGCCTGCTGCTGCGTCACAACCAACATGGAACTATCCACCCCAGCTTCTGTAGATGCTGATACACTTCCCAAGAGCCAAAATTTTGGGAGGGAAACGACTGCGTGGAATTTTAGAGTGCTTTGCAATTGAATTAAGTCCTGTGAGCTTCACTGAAGAATATATCTCTCTGGAAGCTTTGAGACTCTACCTGGATGGGATCTTGGCTTAGCAGAGAGGTGAAGACATCTGCTATAACCTTTCCAGAAGGTCCACCACCTCCCAAGCACCTCTGCACCCACGCCAAGAGGATTGTCTGGTGTTTTGGAATCTGAGTAAGAAGGAATATAGGCTAATGGTAACTCCTGCTGCCTCTGGGGGATGATGAAAGCCTGTTGGTCAGAGCTGGATTAGCTCAGGTCCTGGCGATTAAACTTCACTCTTACACTCTTACGCAGAGTGGAAATCCCACCTAGATGTCCATGTGACTGGTCCTTCCTCACTGTATCTTTTGAGGATATCATCTGGGTTGTCTCCCAGTTCCTAGAATATTCTTCATGCACACAAGGACGATAAAGTCAATATAGGACTCTAGACAAACATACCTGGGACCTACTATTCTCTGGAACACGTCCTGTTTCTCTCTCTCTCAACAGCCCCCCTTTCTCCTTTTGCTTATTTTGGAAGATAATTTGTATAATGATTAAGCACGTGGACACTGGAAGTAGATATTTGGATCTTAACCTATTTAATAACCTCTTTGTGTCTCAGTTTCTCCAAAAGTAACACTGGGAATAAGATTTGTGCCTACTTTACAAGGCTGCTCAGGTTCCTAACTGAGTTAACAGAAAGACTTATACTGCCAAGGTCTTTGGTAATGATCTAAATAGCTAAAAAATGGGGTGTTAGGGACTAGGATCCACCTTAGGAGAGTTTACAGAAACGAAGCTCAATACCTGACCTATAAATGCTGGACAAATGGCAACTATTACGGCTGCTGGTGGAGACGTTAGGGCACACTGGGGCAAGCTGAACACGCACTGTGCTTCCAGGGTTATGATGTTTGGATCTAGGGATATAGGGATAGAGACAGGACAGTGGGGAAGAAGGTTGTCAGGTTTGAGAGAAGAGATCAGGGAAAGTGTGCTGGGTGCAGACAGAAGCCTCAGAGGCTACAGATGCCACACCTCTGGGTGGCTGCAGTTTTGTTGCGCTCAGGCCAGGACCATTCTGCTGATCTACATCTTGCTTCCAAATGTTGCTCTAACCAGAGTGCTTTGATCCCCTGCCAGTCCTTGGGCAATGGAGGCAAGGTGTGCCGATTGCCTGCCCAACCAGACAGTGGTGCCAGCCTAGGGCTAGCAGGGGATGGCCCAGAGGATAAGGGCTGGGCTTGATTGCCTGAGCCTAGGAAGGCAAAAGACACATGATGTAGGCATCAAAAGCGAACCTGCTCCTGTGCTCAGACCCTCTATGGATGCTAAAAGAAGCTTCAAGAATAAAAGAAATAGCATCCCAGATGTTGGGTCCTCACGACAATCTAGAGCAAACTCAACCTGAAAAGGTTATGAAACTAAGGCTAATAGAGGTCGAGTTTTTCCAGAGTCTAATATCAAATAAAGACTGTCTTTTTAATCACCTTAAACCTCGATCTCTCACCCTGTATACTGTTAAATATTTGGACCTGGATAAGTCTTTGGGCTGCGAATGATCTTCTGTGAATTTTAAAAATGTTCAGCAGCACCCAGGGCCTCTACATACTAGAAGCCAAAAGCAATTTCTTCTTTGAGTGTGACAGCTAAAAATGTCCCTCCAGGCTTTGGTCCACATTGGGTCAGTGAAGTCTGTCCTCAGAAGAGCCACCTCTCTGCCTGCAGGAGGGAAGAAAGAAGGCACAAACAAAAGGGAAAGAAGCCAGGAGAGGAGTAGGACAGAGAGAAGGGCTGGGAAAACAAGGGGTAAAGAACCTACAGCGAGGACTCAGCCACTGGGGCTAAGCTTGTGGCTTGTTTTCAAGTTGGTGAGCCTCCTTTTGAATGGACCCCAAAAGACAGACTGGGGGCATAAGTAGCTGCTACTCCTTCCAGAATCACTCAGGGTGGCAGGCACTACTGTTTACATTAAGCCTTTCCCTAAGAAATGCATTGACTTTCAGTTATCTGTGTGGTCTGTAAGATGGCTCAGTGGGTAAAGAGGCTTGCTGCCAAGCCTGATGATGCACGTGGTGGAAGGAAAGAACCTATTCCTGCAGTGTCTTCTGACTCCACTATCACATACACATGCACAGACTCTCTCTCTCTCTCTCTCTCTCTCTCTCTCTCTCACACACACACACACACACACACACACACGCACACACACACACACACGTTATAAACTTTTTAAAGTAAGTTAACTGGGCTGGTCTTTAGACTCCAATTTCTCTGTATCTCTCTGCTAAGAGGGGGAAACCGTGCCCTCCCAGGAATGCTGGTGTCTCCCTAGGCAGATGCAAACATACAGAGGGGATGGTGCCAGACACGCCCACTGTCTTAGGCCTCTTATGGAACTTCCCTCTGCCAAGAGCAGCTGATCACAGGGAACCATGCCCAGAACCCAGCAAAGAGGACAGACATTGGGTCATACTCCAGAAAGGTCACAGTCACCAGCCCAGCAGGCTGCAGTTTGCCCATTATGCTAATGACAATGAAAAAAATATTGAGCCACGGTCTCATGTATCGCAGCCTGGCCTCAAATTTGCTATGTAGCCAAGGATAACCTTGAACTCTGGGTCCTTCTGTCTCAACTTCTCAGCTGGGTTGATAGGCATATACCACCATGCTCAGTTTGTGGTACACAGGGGATCTAACTCAGAGCCTTGTGCACATGCCAGGCAAACACAGTACCTACTAAGCTATACCCAAACCTGCCAATGTGATTTTAATGGTAGCAAGAAAGGGCAGCTTGATGCAAAAGCCAGGAGTCTCCTGACTGATCCTGGAGAGGCAGCCCAGAAAGGCCATGTCTGAGACTCCCCAGCTCTGTCCCTCCCTGTGTGACTTTGGGCAAGTTACATGTAATCATTTGAGCTTCTGTTCAGTTCATTTGCTGAATAATTGGGATAATAATACATACACCACAGGTTGTTGGGATTTAATGAGAGAACACACGAGAAGAACTAGTGAGCTATTATCTACCTCAAAGGATTATTAGAGAAATATAAAAGGGGCATACAGTCAAGGAACATAATAGATACATCATAAACAGTAATTATTATTATTGTTACTAACACCCTTTGGAACTGGTCATTCATTTTCCCCAGAGCTGTTTAAAGGTTCTGTTACTGTGGTGAAGAATTGGATAAATGATGTCTTTGGTAAACTGGCTTTTCATCTGGGGGATCAGATTGGCTAAAACTACCTGAATTAAAATGACTGAAAATCAATTTGACTTGACAGCTTTGGAAGAAACAAAATGTGTGCACTCATTGTTGAGTATGAAACTCTTCATTGCTGATACAAAGAGAGACAGAAAGAGCCTACCAACAATTCACACCTGTGAATCCTGCACCCTGGAGGCTGAGACAGGAGGATTGTGTGAGGCTGGGCTTGGCATACATGCTGAATCCCTGTCTCAAAGGACCCAAAACAGAAGGGACAAAAGTTCCTGCCATTTGTGAGCTTGTGACCCAGGGACAACTGGTCAACCATCACAGCTGATTAGACTGACTCCTCTCTCCACTTCGTTGTCTCTCCCCATCAGTCTCCTTAGGTGATTTAAAAGCACACACAAGAACCTGGATGCCCAGGTCCTGGCCTGTTTCTCTGCCTCTGGGTAGGTATTTGGAACCCTAACCTACACTTGTGTAGCAGAGTTAGTGACTACTGATAAGGTGGGGCTGGCTGGGCTCTGAGAGCTGTTGCCAAAGCAGATTGAGTTCAATACCTGTTGGGTCTAGGACGATATCTGAAGGTGAAAATGCTTGCCATGCAACCATGAGAGCTGGAGTTCAGATCCCTAGAAACCCATATGAATGCTGGGTGTGCATGGCAGCCTCCTAGAATTCCAGTCCTGGAATGTAGAGACAGGGACTCTCCAGAGCAAGCTGGCTAGCAAGATTAGCCAAACTGAAGAGCTCTGATTTCTGACTGAGAGACTCCGCCTTAAAGAAAAAGGTGAAAGGGGATAGAAGATGATTTTCGGTATAAACCTTGATCCTCTACATGCAGATAAAACAGAAGTGAGCGTTTCTACACTACATACATATGCAAAAATATGCTTGTGTATACCACTCTTGAAAAGAATATACCCGTCCCTTGACACAGGAACAGGTGATTCTAGCCTGGTTGCTGCCCAGTGTCACCTCTGCCACACCCCTATGTCTGTGTTTTCATGCTACTTCATTCAAATGTTCCCCTGTGTGCATTTACTCATCTTCTGAAAAGATGCATCACCAGACCCAGGCCAGGTCATCTGAGGTTGCTCTTGGAACCTCAGGAGACACCCAGGATCTTTTTGGGCCTCAGTTTCCAAGTTTGTCAACTGAGTTAGTTCTGCTGTTGCTGTAAGAGCTAGGTAGCATGATGAAAGCAGAAGGGCTTTGCCAGCTGGGTGTGCCCTCGAATTGGAGTCTGCCAGTACTGGCCACGTTCTAGAACACTGTGTGTGTCCTCCCTGCGGAAGCAGGGATGTTCCTGGTTGACCTCATTCTCATGGTCAAGTCTTCATGTGTTCTTATCTTCTCCCACCTGTCGAGAGACAGAGGTGGGATTTGAACTGCTGACTCAGAGGGCTGCCTGAGGTTTGGTCTAAGTAACTCAGTATCCAAATTGAACAATCTTAGAGGCCCCCATTTGGGATGTATCTGAAAAAAGTCAAGAGTAACTATACACCCCGAACACAAAAATACCTCCATGCCACTTCCCTACAGCCTAGAAGATGCATTTGTCCTTGTAAAAAGCATCTCATCTCAGTAAGTAACCCTGAAAACAGACATACCTGCTTTTAGGGTTATTATTTTGTTTTGTCTGTGGGTGGGTTCTTTAGTTTTTTGCTTGGTTTATCCTCTGTCCCTCTTCTTCATACAGCATGAGAGTGTTTTTTAGTTAGCAAGACACGTGAGCCATCTGCTCAATTTGAGCTACTCTGCAAGAACCATGCTTTCTTTTAAAAGCACAGCCCAGGCTGAATGGTGATGGCACATGCCTTTAATCCCAGCACCCAGGAGGCAGAGACAGGAGGATCTCTGTGAGTTCAAGGCCAGCCTGGTGGTCTACAGAGTAAGTTCCAGGGCAGCCAGAGTTACAACAGAGAAACCCTGCCTCAAAAACCCAAAAATAAATAAATGAATGAATGAATGAATAAAATAAAACAAAATAAAAGAACAGCCCATATGGATTCCTATGTGGTACCAGGCCTATATTTAAGGCAAGTCATTTGGGAATTCTGGTGTGTGTGTGTATGTGTGCATGTGCATGTGTGTGTGTGTTCATACTTGTGGAACTAGAGGCCAACCCCCAGCATCTTCTTCAGCCGCCCTCCACTTTGTTTTGTAAATCTTACTGGCTAGAAGATCACCGATTTGGCTAGTCTGGCTGACTAGCGAACCCCAGGGGTCTGACTGTCTCAGACTCTGTAGCGCTGAGATTATAAGCATGATAGTGATCCACAGCACGGCACCTTTTCTTTCTTTTTTTTTTTTTTAAATGTGGTTTCTGGGGGTCAGATTAACTCTTCACACTTGTGCAGCCAGCACTTCACCAACTGAGCCATCTCCTCCACAGGTCGGGCCAGCAATTCCCTCTAAGCTCGGGGAACATCAGTTTACCTAGTTTGGTCCTCATAAACAGAGGATAGTTTTATTTCTAGTGACATTCATTGTAACTCTGTCTCCAGTCTAAAGAAGACAGTTCGTGAGACCACTTGGGGCAGGTAGCTGCACAGTGACCCTTCTGCTGGATCGACTATATTGATAATAGCTTCTGCGTAGAGAAAAACGGACAGTGTGTTAAGCATTGTGCTAATATCTTCCTTAATCCACACTATCTCCTCCCAGGGTGGGATGCTGTAATTATCCCATTTTATAAAGAAGGAACTGAGACTGGAAGGATTAAGTAGCTGCTCTGAGCTGAGCTCCTAGGCATCAGGATTCAAACCCCGGCTTTCACCGTGTCTGCTGACTAACCCACGAAGTCTGTGAGTGACATGCTGATGACGTCACTTTACAGTGGAGGGCATGAGCGCTGAGAGGCCCCTGGTACGAGCTGGTCCTGCACCGCTTCGTGGGGGAATGTGTTGGGAGCACCTGCGATCCAGCACTCAGTCACTGAAAAGAAGACTGCTCGACATTGCGTAAGATTCGAAAATTAATTACGTCGCTCACCTGTCACAATATTTGCCTCCATGAAGTGCCTGTCATCTCAGATCTCCAAAGCAGGTGTAAAATCTGTAATTTATTGTAATGACTGTTGTGTTTTTAATAATTACCCGCTATGAAGGCTGTTTGACAGAGGAGATATTCAGGTATTTCTCCGAGCATGATAACTGAGATGTGCGGATCTGAGATATAAACTAACCGAGGCCTTTCCGCCTCTGTGGACAAAGGTTTGGTGGTTTGGGTTAAAATGTCCCCTCGGACTCAGCTTTAGACTACGTTTTCCCTGGATAGTGGCACTATTTGGGAAGGCTGTGGGGTCTTTAAGAGGTGGAGCCTAGTTGGCAGAAGCAGTCTCTGGGGTGGAGCTTTGAAGCTTCTATCCAACCCCTAGATCCCCCTTCCCTGTCTGTTTCCTGGTTGCTGTGATTTGGGGAGCATCTGCCACGGGCTCTCACTGCCATAAACTCTTCACGATGGACTGTCATCTTACTGACACTGTGAGCTAAAAATAAACCTTTCCCTCCCAATTTCTATAATGTGCCTTAGCCTCAGAAATGCTAAGGTCACCCATACATCATATTGCCAAAGAGAAACAAATGCATAAAGCCAAGGCATGGTGAATAGCCTGGCTATCTAGCAACAGAAGGATGAGAACATGGAGGAAAATCCTACCCTGTAGGGAATATGAATGAGCTGCTGACAAGCATATGCACCCACTTGGATGAACTTGGGAATACAAGGAAAACTTGAATGGCCTTAGCTAACCTAAAATGCAGGCAAATTTTAACAAAGCTGCAACACTGGCTACACACACACACACACACACACACACACACACACACACACACACACAGTCAAGGGAAACCAAAATGGGAAAAATAACTTTAAAGGAAAATAGAGACTGCTCAGCATAGACTTCAAAGAGCAGCTACCTGCAGAGGAAATGAGAACCTGGATAAGAAAGATGCACAGAAACAGGCTCAGCATCCTTAAGCTAAGGCGCTGTGCTACAGACATTTATGTTCTTTCAAATATGGCCATGTAATTAGACGTATTGTTCTGTATGCTTCGGAATACATATTTGAAGAGAGAAGCCATTTAGCACATGGAGGCAAACTGTTTTTGTTTGGTAAAGATAGATCAACAAAATGCAAGAGCAGCATAGACAGCATATATAATATATATTATGTATAAGCATATATTATATATGTATATATGGAGAGAGATAAAGTATTATATCAAAGTCCAGATGGATCGTTCTCCAATTTAATTTATATATATATATATGTATATAAAATTATATATGTAATTAGGAGGAGTGCTGATGGGAGAGAATAAGCTTAGAAGAGGAGATAAGTTGGGGGAGGGACTAGACTCCAGTCAGAGTAGCTGTAAGAACAGCCTGTGTGGTGTTGGTTTAAGCTCTTCTCTCCATAGAGAAATTCTAGCTGCTTACTGTTTCTTCCTAACAATATAGGATGTCTTTAAGGCTTCATGGACATCAGGGTAAACAGGATCTCGATGTCACCAGGATAAAAGACTTGTCTGCTGTCGGATTGGCAAATACACAAGCTGGTGGAGAAACGTGATTCTGAGTCAGAAGTCTTCTGTTCTCATCTCTGAAAGTATGGCCTGCTACGGACATTCAGACCACAGAATGATAGTGAAATCTCTGTACAAAATCATAGGCGATGGAGCAGTAAATTGCTGTGTCTAACACAGGTCATGGTGACCATTACTAGTCCCAAAACCTAAGCTTGTTTTTTTTTTTCTTTTCTTTTTTCTTTCTTTCTTTCTTTCTTTTTTTTTTTTTTTATGCTGATAGGCTCTTGTGTCTAGTTGCTGAGCTGCTGTCCATTTCCTGCAAGGTACATCTTGCTATGTTGAGGAGTGTCTTCTCAATTGTGGTAGTCAGAATCTGGAAGAGACAGAAAGAATCCCATCTTCCTTCTCTCAAACATTAAAACTCAACATACATTTAAAAATTAAAAGAAAACCACCCAGGTTCTAAGAGTTCAGTCAGTCAATGCTTGAGTTCAATCTCTAGAAGCATAGTAGCACTTGCTTGTAAAGCTGGAAATAGGAATCTCATTGGCCATGCACCCCAGCATGCTTGGCCACTTCCAGGCCAGTGAGGGACCAGGCCTCAAAGAAACAAAACAAAACACAAGCAAGGTCACATGGGGATGCATGCAGCTTAGTGGTAGAATGCTTGCCTAGCATGCACAAGGCTCTGAGTTCAATCCCCAGTACAGATCAAAATAAATAAATAAGTAAATAAATAAATATGATGCTTGAACAGCCAAGGTTGTCTTTTTGGTTTTCTCACACACATGCACCCATACACAAGCACACACACACACACACACACACACACACACACACACACACACACACACTCACATGGGGTGGGGAGAGGGAGAAAGAGAGGAAGAATAGAAGAAAGAAAAAAAAAGACAGAAGAAAAGAAGGAAAGGGATTATCCGGATGTTACAAAGATTTTCTATTGAAGAATTAATATTTAAATTGTAAGATTCACATTATTTTAATTAAATCTTATCTGAATTTAGAAGCCAGGTATAGAACATTTTAACAGTGAGCAACCATGGAGGGGGGGATCTTTCAGTAATACAAGAGTGGGCCACACACAGTGAAGGGCTTCTACTATGGTATCATACGCATTCTCAAGCTGGATCTCCAGGTCAATAGCATAATCTATCTGCAGACGAGGTTGGAGACTCCAAGGAACTAAACAGCTCACCTGAGAACACCCAGTAGTTAGAAAGTGGCTATGTAGGCACTTCAACTCCAGTCAACCCAGAGAGAGAAAGCATTAGGTGACAGTTCAGATGCATTCTTTTCCCGCAAGACTTAGCACTCAGGAGAATGTGCCAGTCCAGCTGAGACTAATCAGCTTGGGGAGGCTTAAGGTTAGCCAACACCCTCACCCACTCAGCCCTTGATGAGCCTGTGGAAACAACCCATCTTTTCTCCTGCTCTCAGAGGAGACACTGCAGCCAGGGACTAGACTCAGGTCTAGCCAGTCTTCTCTTTCATAAACCCTCTGCTATACCTATGTAGGATTGTTCAAAACACCAAGAGAGGCAGAGAACACTGTTCTTCCTCAGTCTCTCAGTTTCTGTCTCTGTCTTTTTGTCTTTCTCTCCCTCTCAATGTAGCATGGAGGAATTGTAAAGGGCCGTGGGGCACAGACTGGGGCATGATGATGGGAGTGGTGGGGGAGGGGCTATTTGTTTCAGGGCACATCCATAGCCTATGAACAGAAGCAGCTCTGAAAGCCCGGGACACACCTCCAGTGAGCATCACAGCTTCTTGTCCACCGGGAGTAGAAACTGGGTCTGTGAAGGGTTAAGCATGTGTCTTCTCTTGCTGGCATGTCTCCCAGGCTATGCGAAGGCTGTTTCATCGCGTATGGATATGAAAGACAAACTGTGCAGATTGAAAACATCTGTACCCTGAGTGAATGGGCCACATGTCCATAGTGCCAAGCTGAGGCTTAGCTCCATGCATGCCCTTTTGTTTGACTTTGGAAGAGCAGCACAAACAAATACAGTAGGTTCTGCTTAAACAAAAGATGCTGATCAATAGAGGTTTGTGTAGCTTACGACCTTCAACCATAAACAGAAATTTGAGGTAAAAATCCACAATTCCAAGATCAATTACCAGATTATTTACCTTCTGCACTGCTAATGTTCCGATGTGCCTTGCATACTAAATAGCCACAAAGGAAGAGGATTTATGTCAAGGGTTGGGGGGGGAGATTTGTGGATTTATTAGCTGTGGCAATCAAAGTGTGCGCCATACTTTTCTATATAAACATGGCTGTGGTGATTGTGTAAATCAGCTAAGACAAATTTTAAATTCCAAAACTTTTCGGTCAGTGTTACCACCAGTAGCTTTAAGAACGTATTTCTGGTTTTTTTTTTTTTTTAAAGAGGCTTTAGCCATCTGTCACAAAACTCTTTTGCATTGTGGTTTGCTGTAATGAAAGTACATATGTTTTGTGGGGCTCTTAGAAGGGGCACTGCTCCCTCCAGACCTGCCTGCCGCCCTCGGTAGCTGTGAGTGAAGAACCCTGCCCTCAGTGTCTTCAGACTCTGCTTCTCACTCAGTCTAGAATAGAAGGGTGATATTCGAGCTTTGAAGGTTTGATGTCTTGTTTAATCATTTGTGGTATTTGGTTTCTTATAGGTACAATGGAAATAAATAAATGTTTCCCTCATAAAGTTGCAGGAAACACCCAACAGTGTGTAATTTATAAATAAATGCACAGCTTGGGGTGGGGGTGGGGGCTGGAGAGATGGTTCAGTGATGAAAAGCACTTGCTATTCTTCCAGAGGACCTCTGTTCAATTCCCAGCACCCACATGGCAGCTCACAATCCTCTGTCACTCTGGGTCCTGGGGATCTGATGTCCTCTTTGAGTCTCCACTGGTACCAAACATGTACGTGGTACATAGAAATGCATGCAGGCAAAACAACCATATATATAACATAACATAACATAACATGACATGACATGACATGACATGACATGACATGACATGACATAACATAACATAACACTAACTAAATATATGGTTCACACCTGACATAAAGGAAGCAGCCCTTGAGAGGCATGAGGAACTGTTGTTCAGTGTATCTAGTCCTCTGTGTCCATAATTTCAACATTTCCACAAGAGCTTGGAATCAACTCAATGAGCCAAAGAATGGGAGGACATTCTGTGAACGATGGGACTGGGGAGTCTTAGGGAGAGGATGATATAGCCAACCAAACAGAGAAAGAAACGTTTTCCCAAGCAAGCTAGTCTTCAGATCAAGGAAAGGGAGTAGGAGCCTAAAGACTACTTTGTGTCCCTTCCTACTTAACTGTAGAGATCTTCAGGCTTCGGTGTTTGTTTCTCAGAATATGTGTGCTCCCTGCAGTGAGCATGGCCTGCTTGCTCCACCTCTCACATTTCTCCGTGGGATGCTGGTCTCTGCAAACACTCTTCCCACTCCATCCTGTGCATGGAGACACGCTCCTCTCATCCACCTCCAGTCTCCAGCCTTCAGTCCTGTGAAGGGTCCAAGTAGTCATCTTTTGGATAAATGGGTCCACGAACTTCCCAGGCTCACCTTCTTTGTAGTCATACTGCTGCTTCCCGGATCAGTCATTGTGAAAACCCTGAGACTTCTCCCGTGCTCCTCGTTTCTCTTCCTCCCACCCTTAGTAACAGGAATGAAAGAAAAAGTGATCTGTTCCCAGCAATGTTGAGAGCTTGACACATACAGACTCATAAAGTCCTTAGCAACACCATTTGTCCACATTTTACAAACAGAGGGAGCGAGGGCAAGACGATGACTCATGGGCTGCCAAGTGGCAGATGAGGTTCTGAACAAGGCCTGCCTGACCTGTGGCTATTGGGTCAGAAGATCTCAAAATGAACAGCTCCAGCTTCCCTGAGAAGGTTTTATAAAAGCCAGGGTCCTGGACCCTGCTCTGCATTGTCTTGCTGTCTAGGTCTCAGATGGGGCTTGAGAAAGTCTTCCAAAGGGATGAGTGTTAGGGTTTGAATGTGGAAAGTACCCCACAGGCTCCCCTGCTTGAACACTCGGTCCCCAGTCTGTGCTGATGTTACGGGAGACTGCAGCACTTTTATGGAGATGGGGTCTGGCTGGAGGAAGTGGGTTGCTGGAAGGTTAAGGGTTATAGCCCAACCTCACTTCCACCCCGTGATAACAGGTCAGTGCCATATTAACAAGCTCACAACACTACAGGCCACCAAGGTGCTTAGCGGCCATGGCTTCCCCAACATGATGGATGGTACACCCTGAACCACGAGCCAACGCAAACCTCTTTAATGTTGTTTCAAGGTGTTGATGCTGAGGCTGCTTTTGGAGAAGTCCTTGTGAGAAACACTAAGCCTTGGTGTTTAATGGGAGACAAGCTCTGTGTGTGTGTGTGTGTGTGAGAGAGAGAGAGAGAGAGAGAGAGAGAGAGAGAGAGAGAGAGAAAGAGTGAAAGAGAGATTGCTTTCTATTGCTGAGATAAATACTATGACCAAAAGCAACTTGGGAAGAAAAGGATTTATTTGGATTATACTTTCACAACCCAATCCAAGGGAAACCAGAGCAGGAACTGAAGCTTCCTTCCGGGCCTGCTTTCCATTGTTTTCTTATGTATCCCAGGACCACCTGCCCAGGGGTAGCACTGGGTAGGTGCCACAGTGGGCTGTGCCCTCTCCTATCAATTATAAATGAAGAAAATGCCCCTTAGACATACCTACAGGCCAGTGTGAGGGAGGCAGTTCTTCAATTGAAGTTCTCTCTTCCCAGAAGACTCTAGTTTGTGTCAAGTTGGCAGAAACTATGTAGTACAGTGTGTGTGTGTGTGTGTGTGTGTGTGTGTGTGTATGCATGTATGTGTGTGTGTGTAACTAAAAGTAATTTTCTCATTAACAAAATATTGGGGTAAGGCATGGATGGAAGTTTTAGGATGTAGAAATTTCTCCCAAATTAGTCAAAAAGTCCAATTACAACAAAAGCTAGCTGTTCCTTTAAAAGAAACATAGTTTCTTGTGTCTTAATTATTCTACATATTATAAAATGTGGAAAGTTATGGAGGGAGACTGGATTAGAGGCTCACATTCCTTAGTAATGAACTGCATAAGTGGTAAAAGCCAAAATTAGAGTATTTTTCCAAACTTCTACTCAATAAATATTCTGTCTCCAAAGTATCACAGATTCCAAATTAGCAGTGTGTGGGTTCACGAAATCTATTCATTTCTCCATTCATGCATCTGACAGACATCTACTGAAGCTTCTGCTCTGTGCCAGACATCTGCTGGATGCTTGGCTAGGGAGGGCGAAGGGGAATAGGCTTCTACGGGATGTTGAGGGTGAGAGAAATGAGATAGAAGGTGCAATCTCAAGGGGCATGTAAGGAGAGAAGGGGGTCATGAGCAGATGTGTCTGTGTAAATGGGTGGAGGGCTGGGGTTGAGGTTCCTGATGAAGACAGTGTCGTGTATCAGTAGACCCTTTTACTAGGAAACAGAAAAAGACCAATCATATACCCTAGTTCTACCTCCTGTCTGCTTCTGCAGCTGACCTATGAAGGACATAGAAAGCTGACTATATCTCTAACTCTAAAGTGCGGACCACACAAATATGAGGTCCAGACTCCAGTCCCCACAACTAAGCATGACAGTGAGCACTTCTAATCTTAATGTGAGAGAGGCAGGGATAGGCAGATCCCTAAGACTCACTGGGAAGACAGTTTAGCCTAATCAGTGAGCCCTGGGTCCCATTAAGAGAATTTGTGTCAAAAAGAAAGAAGCAAGGGAGAGAGAGATAGAAGAGATGGGAGAGAGAGAGAGAGAGAGAGAGAGAGAGAGAGAGAGAGATAGGAGATCACTTTTTCTTTTTGAGAAACAATACTTGAAGTTGTCCTCTGGCCTCCACATATATGTGCACACAAGTACACATGCATTCCCCACTCATATAGACCCTGGCACACACATGCACAAACATATACACACAATAAAAAGTAAAAGGAAATTTTAAAAGAGAAAGAAGGAAGGGAAGAATGAATGGAGCAAAGAAAAGGTACAGTGGCCAAGTGTATGTTACGTGGTGCCACATGCCAGCATCCAGTATTCTGCTTCAAATCTTGGCTACACCAGTCTGCATGCTTTTAGAAATAACAGTGAAAACAAACCTGCTTAAGCTGTGGAAAATGAACGATTTTGCCTGACATAGGCATTGAGAAGAAAGGCAGAAGCCAGGGCCAGCTGACAGAGTGGTCCATGACACCAGTGAAGAAAGATTCAGTTCCTTGTTTCTGTTCTTCTACGGACAGTGTTCGCATGAATTACTCTTACGGCATAGGAATGAGGACCACCAGATGTCCGTTAGTCAGTTAGTCCTTTCTTCTGTTTTTATGATCCTCTCAAGTCAGGTGACCTAATCTAGGACCGGTCACAATGTAACGGAAGTGCTTTGCTCAGACTGTCCACCCCCTTCTCTCTCTCTCTGTCTCTCTCTCTGTCTCTGTGTGATGTATGTTGTATGTATGGGTGCACGAATACAAGTGTGTGGGTTCATGTATAGGCCAGAGGACAAATTTGGGTGATACTCCTCAGGTAACATCCACCTTTCTTTTGAGACAGGGTTTCTTATGATTAGAGCTCACCAAGTAGCTCAAGCTAGCTGGCCAGTAAGCTCCAGGGACCTTCCTTTGTCTGTCTTTCCAGCACTGCGGTTACAAGTGTGTGCTGCTGTGCCTGGCCTTTTTACATTGCTTCTGAGGCTAGACTTCAACTTTTCATGCCCTAGTGCTAGCAAAGTGAGGTGTTGCCAATTGAGCCATCTCTCTGCCATCTGATTGTCTTAAACAGATAGAACCTTTCCCCCTTGATATGTACACTGTCAAATTTTTTTTATTAAAAACGCTCCTGCTTTTTTATTTCTAAAGCGCATAAGCCTGCCATGTCTGTCTCCCATAAAGAATGAACTACTGTGTTCATTTGCCATAAAGAACGGACTATCTTGTTCATTTGCCATAATTCTCCTTTTTGCCTATATTCCTCTCCTGAGTGGAGTCCCGAGAACCCATCTGCAGAAAAGGCTGGTTCCCTCTGCAGATGGAGATGATGGAGCATACTCATTAGCAACCTGAGCTAAGGAGAGAGAACAGTGGGGGATTCACATTACATCTGTGTCACTTGAGATTGCTCTGGGCCTCAGTTTTCTTAGCTATATAATATAGGTGATAGCATGCCCATTTGTTGGGGTTGTTATGAGAATTAAATTTTGGCATGTGCTAGGCAAAAGTGTTGATTCTTCCTTATTTTGTTGTATTTGAGCAAGGTCAGGGGGATGTTAGAAAAGACAGATGGGGTGCCTGTCAGACAGGCAAAGAACAATGTCCATTCACTGTCTTCTCAGCCCTGTTGTCTCCATCTCAACAATCTGAGTCAAAACAACCTGGCCAGGTGGGTACATTTTAAAAACCACCGTGTCTCTGAGATGGTTCTTGGCATTCGAAGTACCTCCCCACGTACTTGGAAATTGTAGCTCTGAGCCCTGGGGTTGGTAATACCATCTTTTACCTGAGCCCCACCTGAAGCCCATCATTAAATTTCTTCTGAACTTGGGTGGAGATGTCAGTCCCAGGAGACACTACCTCATAGCAGGAGGGCCTGTACCCACTGATTCTCTTGTCTCCCAGGGTGTACCACCATGGAGAAGTAGTCCTGGGTAGAATGGTTTGGTTTTCCAGAATCAATGAAAAGGCAGATTGAGCTAATCATATCTTACCATGCCAAGCATTGAGGACAGGAGCCCCTTTTGCCTGGATTTGTACAAGTGAGGCTGGCTTGGAGTTACAAACAAGACTGGCCAGTGCTACATTCAGTGTAAAACCAAAGTAGCAGGAGCTGTTACAGTATGGTTGTTTATAGATGTTCCATTTAGTTTCTTATCCGGGCCAACCCTAAAGTTGGGGCCCTATGTACTACTCTAATGAATTTGAGATGATTTCCCACATACCCTTAAGAGTCAGGTAAATTTTCTTTACTGTGATAAAATGTCGGCGATAATCAACTTCAAAACAAGACAGCTGCATTTTAGCTCACAGTTTCAGACTCGGTACATGACTTCTGGGCTTTATTGTTTGGGGTCTGTGGCAACATGGTATATCATGGCAATATCCTGTGGCAGGGGAGGGTCTTTCACCTCATGGTGTTTAGAAAGAACAGAGAAAGAGAGAGAGAGAGAGAGAGAGGGAGACGGAGAGGGAGAGGAGAGGGAGAGGGAAAAAAGGTGAAGGTGGTATACAAATACTGTCTTCAAAGGCATGTATTCAATGACATGACTTCCATTCATTTGGCCTCACTTGCTAAAGGCTCCCCTGCTACCTTACAGTTCCATTGGATGGAGCTCAAACCCCTCAACGCACAACCCCTCTATTAATACACAGTGTATTAATACACAGGGGTGTGCCTGGGCCTCTGGACTTATCTAATAGAATAATGCTTATCTTTTATTGGGAAGTACAGTAAATGTTGCCTCGCTACTATGATCTCCCCCACATCATAGCCTTAACCACTTCACCTCCCACCCCTCCCTCCAATAGGAGCTTCTTCATTTCCATAGATGAAATCAATAAGTTGCATCTCTCAGACCCAGTGACTTGAGACTTCAGGGACACCAGGGACCCCAAGGACTTAGTATAGACAGGGCGTGCAAGCTCCACACCCTGTCTACACCCCAGCTGGGAGTCAGAGAAATTCATTGCTGGGCTCTTAACTGGCCTGATGCTCTCACAAGGTTGGAATTAATTAGCAAGATGTCTGAACTATGCATCCATGCAGACTCTATTTCTTATTTGGCAAGACTCAGAGGTCCATCCTCAAGACACCTGGGCAGCCATTCAAGTGGGATTTGGGCCGCCAACAGCTCCTGACCAGTTTTTAGCTAGATGAGCATAGGGATGAGTTGGGGGAGTCTACAGTTAGACATTTGTAGAGGAATTTGACATAGTATCTTAAGTCTGCCTAATCTAGTCCTTTCTAAGTGGGGGATCTGTATTTCGTTTGTCTCTGGGTTGCTAGTAATTTATTTTAGTTGTGGCTTTGTTTTTTTTTTCTTTTTACAAAAATAGATATAAATAAAAATACCTGGTGTTCTTGTAGAGTCTGAGGAGCATTAATTAACTCTGCGTTTCAGCTGAGAACCCAGAGAGGCTCTGCCTTGCCACTCCTGGATTCCACATCTGTTGTTGAGTTGTGAGGATGGAGGACGAATGAGCCTACAGCAGGAACGCCAACATGAAGTCTTGTTTAAGGTCTCCTGTCACCAGAAAAGCTATGAACTCCCCACCTCATTCCATAATACACCGCTCATATTAATATAGCAAGCAGCTTGCTGGTTTTTCATTTGTTTTCCTTCAAGCTAACAAATGGAAAAATTTAACTACAAGAAGATGCCTGGATTAGAGTTTTGCGTTTGCTTGCTTGCTTTTCTCGTGGCTCTGCGTGCACTCCGCAAAACACCATCACACACCCCTGGGAAATCACAGCCTTCATCATTTTGGAAATAGCTTTGTAGCAGACATCCATGAGCGTTTGGGATTCAATTTTGTATTTAAAAGCCAATTTGTAGTCTTAATAATATAGTAGGCAGTGTTGTCTTTGCATATATGAGCAAATCCTTCCAGGGTTTCAGTACATGCTTGAGAATATGACATTCTCTTCTTCTCCACAAATGCACACAATCTGCATAGTAATCCTTTGAGGTAGGCACTACAAAAATGATCGCAGGAGAATTACATGCTATATCAAGGCACTGAGATGCTGAGTCACTTGTCCAAGGTCACACAGCTTGTAATAGGCAGCAGAGCTCAGATCTGCCCCACCCCCCACCACACAATGAGACCTGTTTTGTCTTTCTGTTCTGTCCTGTGCCTTCCCCCAGCCTCCAAAATGGGGCAATCTCAGGCTGTGTCAACCCAATAAGCTCCCAACTGCATGAGGAGAATGAATTTGCCCCAAGACCAAAGAATTACAGGGAAGCTAAAGTTAGACACAGTTTTACTTTGCACTCTGCTCAGATTAAATTGATTGGGTTATGAAAATGGTAAACAGATGAGGTTTTAAGCTGGGTCCCCTGCTTCCCAAGTGACAGTTTCAATCCAGGTCCACACAGAGAAGACCTGCCTTTGAGGCTGTCCAGCTCAAGGCACCCTGGCAAGAGCAATTTGCTAGAAATTTGGGGGCAATTTTAAAACCACAAGGACGCCCCTTCAATTCCACTAAATCTTTGGCCATGCCTGATTTCGTCATGGCTGTGAAGAGTCAGCCTTTGTGAATTAGCCACAGCCAGCCCACATCAGCATTCGATTGGATGTTTCAAGCATCCCATTTGGTTTTGAAATTAGTTGAAGAGGATGCTATTTAGGGGGCAAGTGGGAAAAAAAAAAAAACATAGTCTGCCCTGTGCTTATGGAAAACAAATTGCTGTGTTCTGATTAACTGCACGTGATGCTGAGCTATCTTTCTGAAAATGACCTCCGTTTGCAGCCTGATTTTGATTTGCAGGCTGTGGAATTAAATTCCGCTTCATTTGGTTTTATGGTCCTCCTGCCATTCGTCCATTCATTCACTAAACATTTAGTGAGCACCAATGATAGTCACCCAATGCCAGGCATTTGTGCGGAGGGAGAAGAGAATGGTCCAAGATGTAGAAACCAGTCTCTGCCCCTGTGCAGTTGATGGTTTTGATATGGAGTCATAATGCAAGCATACATTGGTGATGTGGAGTGTTTTGATTTCTTTTTTGTTGCTGAGACTAAAAAAAAAAATACCTTGACCACAGCAACTTGAAGTTGATCCTACTTCGCACTTCAGAGGTATGCCCATTGTGTTGGGGAAGTTAAGAGTGTGGGATCTTGAATCAGTTTGTCATATCAAATCCAAAGCCGGAAAGCAGAGAACAAGGTATGCACGCCATTGCTCAGCTTCCTTTCTCCATACAGTCTGGGATCCCGGCCTAGGGAACAGTCCCCTACACAGCGGCAATGAGTCTTCCCACATCAGTCAGTGCAATAAGAGAATACCTCACAAGCACGTTCGGAGGCCATCACCCAGGTGATCCTGGATTTGGTCAGATTGGCAACTCTAACATCACCTAAGGTATGTGAAAGCCCATTGCAGATTCTAGACTCACATATTTCTGAATTATTTTCTTTGGTTATTACAAATGTTAGTTTGTCCTGTCTGTGAGTCTGTAACTGAGCCAATATTGATCATTTATCCTCAATCAGGGTTGAGTTAATCAATCAGATGTTAATCAAGCTAACATCAGGAGGACGCAAGAACATGGGAGCATGTGCATCCTTGTTACACTGATATCAGGAAAAAATTCAACAAGTGAGCACCAGAAAGCATTCCCCCAGTGCGTATGCCTTCATCCAGAAAGATCACCCTCTTTTTATGCCCTGGGATTCATGAACAATCTCACACCTACAGCTGAAATATTTTGTGGCAACATCTAAGAAGATGGATGTTAGCTTCTGGGCAGCAGTGAAGTGACCTAGCCAAGGCCCCTATTCAGTTAATGGTAGACAGAAGTCTCTAGATCAGAGCTTCACATTCCAAATGCTTCACCCTCTCCAGTTTGTCATGTTGTACAAATTATTTATTGAACACCATCGGGCTCACTGTATCATAAGATCTCGGGATCTACATGCTGTGATTTCTGGGTCACCTGGCTAGTTACAGTGTGTCTATAGATGAATGGCCATTCAGTATTCAAGAAGAAAAATAGCCTGAAACAGTAATATTCTTGATGGACCCAGTTAACACACAGAACCTTCCAGGGGCAGCTCTCTCCATGACATGCTCCTTTTGGCCTTCCTAACTGTAGGAGCATGAGGCAAACTTCCAGTCTTTATTTCCATGTGACTCTGGAACTGTTCAACTTAGCCTTTTTTCCCCTCTTTTTTAAG
Source organism: Cricetomys ansorgei (assembly GCA_026225945.1). NCBI lineage: Eukaryota > Metazoa > Chordata > Mammalia > Rodentia > Nesomyidae > Cricetomys > Cricetomys ansorgei. The sequence goes on from JAMJFZ010003163.1 coordinate 2,239,120, forward strand.
ACAAGGTCAGGAAAAATATCCTCTGATCTACTATGTTTTTGAGTAGTTGAGGATGACCTTGAACTCATGATTTTACTCCCTCCAACTCCTGAGTGCTGTGATTACATGTATACACCACCGTGCCTGGTTTTATAGGCTACAGAGCGGAATCCAGGACTTCCTGCCTCTACCAGCTAAGACACATCCCTAGTCCCTGGGATGGTCATTTGAAGAAAAAAAAGTATACAAATAAAAAAATGTAAGTAACAACTTTTTAAATTCTTATTTCCTCTTTGACTTAAATGGGAAACCCAACTCAGCTGTTTGAAAGTCAAAGTGGCCTTTGTGTTTGGAAATTAAGTTTTTATAGCACCCGGGGGGTAGTTATTACTCACGGGATCCTTTTAGGAATTTAAATGTGATCAATTAATTGATGGTAAAAATTATATTATGAAATGCAAATTCAGAATTGAGCTTGGTACTCACAAGCACCTTAAAAAAATATTAAAAAGGCCAGGTTAGGCCGGAGGAAACGGGAAGCTTTAGCCTCTGCTATTAAAATAATAATAATAATAACGAAAGAAAAAGTGAATTTGCAGCAAACTGAGTAATGAGGCCATATTTTTTTCTTCCCTTTTCTGATAATATTATCGGGATCAAGCATCACCATCTCGCTGCTCCACAGAGACAGCCCCGATGTGCAGGACCCTGGGCAGCTTTTGTGGAGCCTTTGTGTTACAAGCCTTCTTTCATGCACCTTATCAGGCTGATAAAGCTCATAAACACTGGAACCCCAAATAGCTTAGGAAGAAGGAAAGAGAATCAGGGGCATCAGGGGAGGGTCAGCGAGGGGAGGACAACAGCATGACATTGAAGGGGGTAACACAAAGGAATCTGGAGCCACCGATGTTACGGCCGATGCAGCTATTGATAATACATTATAAGATTTGGAAATACGAATACAATACCCCCCTCCCCGAATCTGCCCTGTTCTCTTTCCATTGTTGTATTCGTACAAAGAAAAGCCCTTCAGTGCAGCTCGCTTGTAGTTAAATGCCCCCGTGGCAGAAAACCTCCTCGCTGGGCTTATTTTGAGTCCCCCCCTCCTTGGTTTTTCTTTTTCACGTTCAGCTCTATATCTCTGTGGAAATTCCTGGGCTGTCTTATATATTATTCTTTTCCTCATTGTTCCTCTGTTTGTTTTTAATTTTAGTGGTTTTAAAATTTTTGACAATTTCCTACTCATATACGATATACCGTAATCCTAATCATCCCCCTGTTATCCTTTCTAATCATCCCCCTGTTATCCTTTCGCTTTGTCCCTCTCCCCCATCTCCTAACCACCCCCTTTCTCACGTTAGCCCCCTCCCAATTCCATGTCTGCTTGTGATGCTGGCCCTGCTCTGTCCCATTTCGTTGAAAAGCCAGGCTAGGACAGAGGAGTGCAAGTGTCTGTATTTATGTTGACATAAATTCCACAATTTTTTTTTTTTCACCAAGGATTCATCAGATAAATCCACCCCTAGGAAATGCACCTGAAGCTTTTGTACCGCCAAACCCCTCCATGTCAAAAGTTGAAGAACTTTCTCCAAGACTCTTTAAAAATCTCCCACCATTGAGTCCATAAGAGTATGTTGAATGGCAAATCCTAGGTCTCTTGAGCAAATACATGGTCTCTTCTGAAACAGCCTCGCAGCCTAAGTGATCCAGGATGTAAGCTACCAGGTATGTGCTGTGATTGTTTTGGTAATGCAACCTCTCTATGCTCCAGCTTGCTCCTATGTAAGCTGAGAAGGCTAACAATATTTATGCTATGACTTATTAGAAATGTAGCTTCGCTGAATGTATGGAACGGTGCCCACACAAGTAAAAAATATAGGAATTTTACATACACACATGCGTATACAAATACTCTGACACACAAGCATACACATACATGTACACACGGTACATAAGCCATGTACACAGAGATTTCACTTCAGGAATCAGTTAGTGAAGCAAAATACTACTCAAATTGTCATTTAATTTCTGGAGGTCTTATAAAGAGGAAATAAGAATACGGCAGGGAGTGGCTAAGGAGATGGCTCAGCTCTTACAACACGTGCTGTACAAACTTGAAGACGGGAGTTCAGATCCCCAGAATTGGCATAAATGTCAGGCAGGCATCGTGGCATGTCTATAATTCCAGCCTTGGGAGGTGGAGACACGGGCTCTCTTGGGAAGCTTCTAGTGAGACTAGCCATATCAGCAAGCTATGGAATTGATTGTGAGACCTTTCCACAAAGAATGAGGTCGAGGAGCCATCAAGGAAGATTGCCAACTTCTACTTTGAGCCCCCATACTAACCCACTCATGTGTGTCTTTCCACAAATATACACAAGAAAGGAAGAAGAGAGAAACAAAAGGAAAAGAAAGAAGAAAAGGAAGAAGGAAGGGAAGGAAGAAAGGAAAAGAGAGAGAAGTAAAGAGAGAAAGAAGGAAAGAAAGAGAAAATGAGAGGCAGGGGATAAGATCACAGTACACAAAGGAGCTCTATTTGAGTGAGGCTCCAAACCAACAAGGTCTCCAGAGAAATCCAGGGTTGGAAACATGAAGATCCCCTCCCTGCTTCAACAATCAGACCAAGAAAACAGTCGTTCCCACTTCATCTGGCGTAAATATTCAGTTTACAAATGGCTGCTGCTTGGAGTCACGTGTTGTGTATGCCTTATGTTTATTTAAGAACTCGGTTTAGGGTCTGTCTTCCAGACATGTGGTTCACCGCAATAGACAGCTGTTGATATTCGGAGCCCATGAGCATTCTAATATGTTTTAAAATTGCGACACTTTTAAAACCAGATGTTCTGCATAAATTGCACACAAAGGGAGAAAAAGAGAGAAAGGGAGAGAGAAAGGGGGAAGGAGAGAGGACAAAAGTATCTGTCACTTAGCATAACACTGGGGTTCCTCAAGCTCAGAAAATACATGGCAAATTGAAGTGAGCTCCAGAAAGCTTGCTCAGTTTTTTTTTTTTTTTTTCCCTTCTGCAGTAAAGATGAAAGGGAAATCGTTTTAACAGAAGGAGAGCTCCTTACTCTATAAAATGAGCAAGGGAGCCGTAGCCAGCCAGGGTCCACAGCAGGAGCAGCTGTGGTTCTGAGGTTCTTGGTCTGGGCTGTTCTAGAATGCACAGTGTAGGAGGGATGCTGTGATGTCTCAGTCCGTTTTAGGCACTGTGTGAGTTATGCCACCATTTTGGTTATAAGCCTAGCCTTAATGGTTGGGTTATCTCTCCAGCCCATGGGCTATGCCATCTTGCAGAAGCGCCCGTGTCCCTCCCAAGCATTCCTTTCTGAGATGAGGGGGCTTGTTTGTTGTAATAGCTAAACGTTTGTGTACTGTGGTTGCACAGCTCAGAATGGCTTCTTAGGGTGGACTACATGGATTCAAATTTCAACTTTACTTTCCAGTGTCAGAATGCACCGTGGGTGAGTTTCTGCCTATATTTAAATCCCAAATCCACCACCCAATGTACATGGGGAAGTTATTACTTAGAATCAGATCCCAAACTGACCATCCAATATGAACTATGGATAAGTTACCATGACTTAGCAGGCAATAAAAGTGAGTTATTGCATGGGTTCAAATCTTGACTCCACCAATTAGTGAGCACCATGGGTGAGTTACTACCTGGATTCAAACCCTTTGTGTCTACATAGTAGGTGCCATTGGTAAGCTACTTGATCTAGGCTTCCTTGGCCCCCCTATATAAAATGGGAACCTCAGTGGTACCTCTCTAATAAAGAAAACAAAGCATCGACCACTGTGCTTGAAGCATATCTGTCCATCCCTTTTACATGCTTTATAAATAAGCTACTTCTCTCTTCCACCTCCTTGCAAACTCCATAAGAGTTTGAAAGAAGTATTGGCAATGCTGCCTTCTTCCCTGTGATAATTGGATAATTTGGAGTTTCCTGGAGTCCATCCTGGAAATCACTAGTCCACAGCAATTGGAAATGACTGGTTTGGGGAGACATAGAAGAGAGGCGTGCTATAATGTAACGGCAGCACAGTCAGGCAGACCTGGGCCTACGCCCAGGCTCCCCACCTTGCCAGATGTATGGCCTCCTCACTGACTTTCAGCCTTCAGACACAGGCTTCCTCAAGATCAGCTCTTCTCAGGGGAGCATGAGCTCCAAAGGAACCAGCCTGCACGTCTAACACAGTAAGCACTTAATTAGTGTAATTCCATTTCTTCCATCATTTGTATCCAATGACCTCTGCCAAAATTCAGAACTTATCAAAATATATGATCCCTTGCCTGTATATTTCCTTTGTTAAATTCCTGTCAACCAATCAGAGCCATGAGAAGACACAAAGAAAATAGGAGTGATCAAGCCAAAACACCAAAGTCAAGTCTCCATGATCACCCATTGTAAAGCTCCCTCGTACCTCTTCAGGGCTAACCCTCCATCTCACCCAGCCCTAGACCCAGCCACCCTGAAACAGTCACCTCAGCCTCCTACGCCTTTTCCTTCTTGCTCTTCATGCGTATTTTGGGCCCGTGTCTGACTCACTGCAACCTGTTTCTGACTGTACTCTGTTTATTTGAGCTCTGTTAGTACTCAATAGCTACATACACCGAACCCAGCCCAGAGGTTCCCTGTGTTATCTTTTCCTATTTGTCCTGATAATTTGTTTGGAAGCCTCTTGAAAGGAGTGGTGTGCTAGTTATCACCTCAGGCTTCAGTAAAATGTTGTCCTGGATGCATGAAGTACAATTCAGTACAGTGTTGTCCTGGATGCATGAAGTACAATTCAGTACAGCGCTATCCTGGATGCATGGGTAGATGAAGGAAGGATGGGTAGGTGGAAGGGTAGCTGAGTGGGCATGTGGGTGGATGGGTAGATAAATGGATATCCAGCTGGACAGATGAATGTGTGACTGGGTAGGTGGTTGAGTGGATGGATGCATAGACTGGCTGACTGGGGACATGGGTGGAATGGATGGCTAGAATATGGGGGATACATGAATGGAACAATAGATAGGTGGGCAGATGGATGGATATATCGATGGATGAATGTGTGACTGTGTGGATGGAGGGTAGATGAAGGAGTGACTGGGATGGATGGATATGGGTGGATATAGGGATGATGGAAGAAAAGGTAGACGGGTAGATAAACAGGCAAATGGGGGTTGGGCGGATGGGTGGGATGGTTGTGTGGAAGGAAGGATAATAGATGAATCAGTGAATAATTGAATGTATGTATGTATAATAGTGAATCAGTGAATAGTAAATGTATGAATGAAATATCTGGGACTGAAAAGTATGTCTCTATACACAGATCTCTTAATTGTGACATCTGTCGCCTAAATGTAGTCCACAGAATCAGCAATGTCAATAAGTTAACCAAGAGGCCAGACGTTTACTTGTTCCCTACTGGACCTTATCTTCAGCAAGTGCTCGTCCCTTCAGTGTTGGCTACTCCTCCAGCCTTGTTCCTCTCACCAGCTAACTTTTCCTTCAAGCTTCAGACTTTCCACCACGGTCCCTGTCATTTCCCCCTAGCAAGATCTCAAAGACCACTCTCTCTCAATTACACTTTGCTCCCACATTCACCTGCCTTTTTCCTACTCTTCACCTTAGGCTGAGCCTCTCTGTGGCTCCTTGGAGCTCTCCCTTAACTCCGGGTCTGTGAACTGGATCAGGCTTCTCTGTTATTTGTGCTTAAAGGCCCTTCTCATGTTCAGCATGGTACTTAGCACAATTCTAATTATGTAGGAATTGGTTTGATTACTGCTTTCATGTCTGCCTCTCCAACCACAGTCTTAACTAGAGAGACTCAGTTGGTAGTCTGTACTGCTGTAACAGCTGGGCATCATCAGGACCTGACCTAGAGTGTGTACTTAACAAATAATGCTTGCTGTTGAAAATAATGTGTTGGGCATAAGATCTATGAATCCTATAATATTGTTCTTAAAATTCAGGATTGGTTTTCAATTAGAATAAACTAGTACCGGTTACCAATAGCAGTACCAGCTGTTAAATAGCATGCGAACACTTTACCTAATCACACCTGACTGCTTACTATGGAGACAGGCAGTATCTGAGAGCTCACATTAAGACTTTTAGTAGTAGATCACAGAATCTTACCACCAAAAGGCAGTAAAGTTCCATTCTTCTGGAGTCTGCCAAGGTTTTGGCAAACCCATAAGAGCTTTGCCCACAGTCCCTGGCAAAGTGTGAGCCTGTGTTTTCCATCTGTGCCTTCCCTGGATGCTGTCCCTGACACAAGTATCTTTCACAGCTGTATGCTACATACAAAGAGCATTCTGGGTTACTTGAAGTCATTGATGAATCATGGTTATGGAATGAGTGGATCACCAAAGACATACATAGACCAGAAGAACATGCATAAAAGTTTCCCTTCTCTGAGGAAAAAAAATGCCTGAGAGAACTAGATCTCAGGGGTTCACATGGAAGATGTGTGTCAACCTCAGCCATAATCAGGGTGTCGGAAAGAGACTGAAGGGGAATGGCCAGCAAAGACTCTCTATTGCTAAAGTGAGAGTGTTCAACCCCATCCTTGATTTGACACCCCACTTTGCCCCATCACAGTGAGGCAGCAGGCACTGTTCATGAAGGGCCAGGCACAGAGCTGAATGCTGGCCAGGCATTCTCTATACACTGTATATTCAAATCCACAGGACCACCCAGCAAAGGCCTGAACTGTTCTTATTCTCCCTCATGTAGAATCAAACAGAACCTTCTACTTTTAATAAATAAGAAATGGGTGGAGTATGAAGGCTCACGAGTGAAATTCCAGCATTTAGGAAGATGGTGAATTTAAAATCCAGACCAGAGTTCAGAGCAAAACCAACAGACAGAAACTGGGACTAGGGGTAGGAAGAGGAGAAGGAAATAGAAAAAGAAGGAACCAAGGAAGGAAGGAAGAGGAGAGGGATGGAAGGAGAGAGGGTAGAAAAGAGGGGAAGAGGGAAGACAGAAGAGGGGGGAAGGAGGCAAGCATGACAAAATGAAGTCTTGCCAAAAGTTCTGCAGCTAGCAAGTAGCAGGAGTATTTGCATTAATTTCTGCACAGTACCAAATCGGGCAAACTTTCTTGGGTCTGCGGTTGCCTTGAAGAATTCCAAATGCTTTTCATTTTCAAAGGAGAGGAAAAGCTTTCTTACAACTCAGCAAAGTCGATTATGAACAAACCAAGACCTTGCTTGGTAAAGGCATATGTCTGACTGGAGTAGACGCTATGTCTATTGCTGGAAAGGTGGGCCATGGGGTGTCTGTGACGACTGCAGGATGGGTCCAGATTCAGGCAACAGGGAGTCTCTGACCCATTCTGATAAGCAGCCTAGTTTGATAAGAAACGTGTGTTGGAAGGAACTGTTGGGAGAAGACACAGGCAGGACTCCAGTCAGACGGCTGGTACAACAGCTTCCTTGAGGAGCCCTACGCTCATCGTACTCTCCTAGCACAGAGATGGTAACTGCCCAAGACGGTGACACCGGCTCCTCGGCAAAACATTACAGGCCATGCATGGTGTTATGTCACCTTCACGCTTAGCAGCGTCCTGTTGTTCCGCCTACCTCCTTTAAGTCACCTCACCAGTCCTCCTTTAGATGCATGGGCTGGTGGGTTATACACAACTCAAGAGGTTCACCCATACTACTCCTGTTTCTGAAAAAAAAGAAAGACCAGCACTGCCTTAGTTCTTTGGAAGAGCAATCATCATCTATTCTTACGGGGTTTTCCAGACCCTATATTAGCTTTACTACCTCCTGGGGACATTCTGGACGCTTCTCCTTTGGAAAGTCCTTTTCCATGCATCCCTTCTTCTCTTTATCGTTTGCTTTCCCATCATTTACCATGATTCCTTTTTAACTAAGTGCATGGCAACTTTATTAGTCTCTCTCTATATATATATTTTCTACACACACACAACGGAAGCTTTATCATGTCAGAGATTATACTTGCTTTTCACTGTCTTCTCCCAATATCTATTGGGTATATATGGCTGTGGTAAGGACACAGAATGCCCACCCTGCAAGTATGTGGTGGAATTAATGGTTTTGATGAGTATCAATCAAAGGAGGGACATCAAGGCTGGACTTGGAGCATAGCCCTGTGCTTTGAAGATAGCTGTGTAGGCAACAGGCAATCTAAGCATCCTGATGTAGAAACTTGGTGACTAATAACTAGCAGGCCCACTCAACTAAGCCAGCTCTAAAAAGGAAGGCAGCAACAACTCCCGTGTGGCTGTCACAAGATCCCTCTGACCAGAAGAGCATCCATGTCTATGTTGTTTCTCAACTTGACCGAGGTAAATTTGTCGCAAGTGGAAGGAGTCATGCATATGTTAAAAAAAAAAATTATACTAGGGCCAGGAGAATGACTCGACACAAGCAAGTAGACTGGAGTTCAAATCCCCAGAATCAGTGTATATTCCTGGTGGCTGCAGCAACCCACCTGTAATTCCAACCTTAAAGGCAGAAATTGGTTCCCTGAGGAAGTTGGCTAGAGAGACTAACCACATCCTTTAGCTCTGGGTTTGATTGAGAAACTCTATAGCAAAAGAATAAAGTATAAGAGGAAGATTTTCAGCATCAAACTTAGGCCTCCACATGCACAGATATGTATAAATATGAACACGTACGTATGCATGCATGCATACCACACACACACACACACACACACACACACACACATACACACACACAAGAAAAGAAGAAATTGTATGTACATATGAAATAACAGCATGCTCATGCCTGAATCTCCCAGTGAAGAGACACTGTCCATTCAGCTGGAGAACTAGTTTCCAAATAAATTCTTGCATGATAAAAAAGTATCTGTCTGCTACGTTCCTAGTGGAATGATCATGTGGCTGGATGCAAATTTCAGGTATCACCATTTTCTTCCCCTTGGGGCGGCTCTACATTGCCACAGCAGTCCTCTAGCATTGAATCGTACTGACATGAAGTCTGGAGCCAGTCCGATGTTGTCTTGTTCTCCTTACAGATAACTGAGCCGGACTGTCACAAGATTCACACCTTTCCTGACTACTGTGCGTCTCAAAAATCGAGTAAACGCTGTCATATCTTCCTGGGTGCCCTAGTTATCAAGTCCTTGCTTTGACCCATGATTTATTTACATTGCTCAAGCCTTCTTGGTTTAGACCTAGCAAGCGTCTTCTACGTATCTCTTTTGCTTTATCTCCAACCCCTTTCTAATCACTTTAAGGCAATCAGTTGCCATTTTGCTTCCATTTAGGAAAATAGTCTTGAAGCATATCACTAACATAATTCTATAACTGATACATGTCTTCTCTTTTGCTTTAAGGTTTTATTCTTTTAGCTTTGATGTGTCAGTTTTACACACACACACACACACACACACACACTCACACACACATACACTCACATGCCAAACTGATATTTTGACTTTGTCCCATGACTTCTTTACCTTGAATACCTTCTTAACCCTTGTGTTTAGCTGCACAATTCTAGTCACTTGTCTCAAATTTGCCATCATGACTTCATTATTCTTACTTGCCTTTCATCGTTACAAAGCGCACTCCAAAGTATTGATTTCTGGGGCTGGCAAGATGGCTCAGCATTTCAGAGCACGGATTGTTCTTCTAGAGGACCTCATTTCCATCCATAGACTTTTCCTCCTAGAGGTCTTTCTTTAGCGTATGACTTGAGACAAGAGCTGACTGGGCACGGGATAGCTTCCTGGACAGAACTTACCCATTGGTTTATGGCTGCATAAAAACTTTCTAGAATGGGAGACCGTGGTTGTAACTTACTATCCAGGCAAGAAAGAATGTACTGGATTTGGGTAGAAGTTGTATTCTCAATGCAAGAGTAAGGTTTGTTGCTATTAAATAACTCACTGGAACCTCACTGAGACCACCATGACCAGTAGTGTTGACATCACTGGGGAATGGCTAGAAACAGACTCCCAAAGCTCCCAGGCCCATTGAGGTCAATCAGTGTTTTAACATCACCAGCAGTTGATTCCTGTACACATTCAAGTTCTGGAGTCTATTCCTAGGAAATCACCCCTGCAAAGCTTTACTGCCTTAGATAGCATCCTCTCTCATCCCAATGTCTTAAAATGCTGGGTTTTATTTATCCTCTGTGACAGATGTCTTAAGAAGGCAGCTCTCATCTTGAGAGAGAATGCCCAGGACTCTCTCTGAAGCTCCCGAGTTTGCTGATATTTTTCAAAAGCGTGAATCCTTGTCAGCTGAGATCTACTGCCTATTTGAAGAGGAGAATGGCCGCCTGAGTGAACATACTGATCAATAATTCAAATTAAGAAATCCCATTTTTAACACTCAGGCCATACCAAAATGATGGCCGAACCCAAGTTGTAATTATTACAAACTTCAGCTATTAGACCTTCCACTCTGGCTCTTGTAGCCAGGGCAAGAGAAAGATGAGAAAAGCAGTTGGTTCTCTTAAGACACCGTGCTTCCTGGAGACATGACCAATGGTTTGTATTTCTCTGCAGAAATCACTCACTGTGGGCTGCATCCCGGTTTGAAAGAGTACACACTGGGATCTGTTATAATGAAGATGGAGAAACCAGGTTGAGAGTAGAATATGAAGCTCACAAGCACAATAAATTGTCTCCTGAAAACTCAAATACATCTAACATCCTAAATGTGATTTTGAGCACTCCACTCTCTAGGGCTGTGATTTGTTTTCTGAAAGGAGAGTTCAAGAGACCATGGTCTTCCAGGGCACCAGGAGAAATGGGAGTTTCATAGAAGGAAGTGTTTCCTCATACCGCAAGGCAGAAATAAATGAGCACTTGACTCTGAGCATCTCAGGTCCAGGGTGTCTTTATATCCGTAATGAATGACCAGCTACTTCCCATAGATGTTCTCACTGGAGGCTGAAGGATGCCTTCAGAGACATTCGCCAATGTTTCTGTATCACAGCTGTGTGACAAAGCCAAAATACTGCGTAAATAAAATAGCCTTGAATGCATGTATCTGTGGTTTGGTATTTGCAGAACCAAATATAAGTGACAGTGGCACAGACTTCTGTGCCTTCTTCACCAGAAATGGAGAAATCCTGCATGAAAGCAGAGTGCCCCCAAAGTGTCTTGAAGTTCAGTGATCACCATGTCAAATCAATTTTTCTTTCTCAATTTATACCCGTTGAGGAACTCATTGACACGTCCCCCTTTGTCACCTCACTTTAAAAAAATGAGAGCATTCATGGAACAAGACGCCGAATCCTTCTGATCGATCTGCAGGCAGACAGAGGTAACGTCCTACTTTATAGTCTCAGAGAAGAGGGGGTCACTCTCCCCAGTTCACTCATCTCCTTCTACAAGTGAGAACTCAAGCCCAGGATATTTGAATAGAGATTCAATATTCTTAGCCATGAGTTACTAGAATCCATGTCTCAGATAGTCAGGTTAGTTATGTTGAGCAACATACACTGTCCCAGGATTTATCGCAGATAAGAATAGAATACAAAGGGCTGAGAGGATAGCTCCGTTGATAAAACACTCGGCTCGTAAACACAACAATCTGAGTTCAATCCCCAGTACCCGTGTAAAAATATGAGCTGTGACGATGCATGCTTGTAGTCCAAGAACTAGGCAGGCAAAGGTAGGAGAATCCTCAGGTCCTATTGATTAGCCAGTCTAACTTAATCTGTGAACTCCAGGCCAATAAGATGCACTGTCTCAAAAGAGATGGATAGTGTTCCTGAAGATGACACCCAAGGTTGTCCTCTGGCTTGTGTGCACACATGTGCGCACATGTGCATGCACATACGAGAACATGCTGAAACACTAACACCCACGTGCACAGAAAATAGAACAGACAGGCAGTAAGAAGGTGCAGGAAGACGAAGCTTAGTTGGAGGAGAAAGTCCAGGGTGCCCTTGGGGTCCTTTGTGATTGCTGCCTCCGCGGGGAGATCGAGAAAGTACCGTCATCAACACCCTGTTGTGGCAGTAGTAAGATCCTGTACATATGCTGGCCATGTGTCGGCTGTACAGTTCACGAGGAATGCTTTCATCTACAAGTAACACAAAACACGATTCCACAGCTCCAAGCAAACGAGCATCTAATGTCCTCCTGCTGCACAGTCATGCAAGTCTCCTCCCGTGTTAGTCTAATTTGATCACTTTCGAAGTGATGGCACTCACTCCTCCAGTCCCAAGGGACGTTCTGCACTGTCAGGGAATCTTTTTGGTTGTCATAACTGTGAAACATATATTCAATTGTTCCTAAATGCTACTGGCCCCTGGTGGGTCAAAGACAAGGGTACTGCTGAACATGCCACTGAAAAGAGCACAATTTTCCAGAATGAAGAATCACCTGGCCCCAGATATCATCATGCCAAGGCTGAAAAACGAGTCAAGGAGCCAGCACCCATTTTCCAGGCCCATTCCAGGCTGCATTTCTCTTGGCTTTTTGCCTCATAGCCTCAAACAGGCTGCTGGATCTCCTCTCATTCAACACAAGGAGATGAAGACACTGCCTTATCTTCACCTGCTCCATTGATTGTTTAAAAAATGCCATCCCATAGTCCCCAGCAGCTCCCACTTCCATGGAACTAATAACATGGACACTGGCTGCTATCAAGGATTGGAGCTGACAGTGTTTTCCATAAGATTGGGCACAGGCCTGCCCCAAACACACTCAGAGTCTGTTATCAAGAGTTAAAAGCACCGGCCACTGTAGTTAGTGTATACCCAATTGCTACCGGTGTTCTTAGGGTCAGATCGTGGACCCTAGTAGCGCTAACAGTCTAGTCATTGACGCTGCTTCTCAATAAGTCAATTCACAATAAGAAGCAGAGAGAAGAGAGTCGTGCAATATGGCCACATTGGGAAACAGGACAACAAGGTACAGTCGTATAACCTCCTAAACCCATCTTCAGTGTCCCAAGAGGATTTATGTAAATAGAAAGCAAGGAGCTGTACGAGTAAGCAATCCTGGTTGCGGTATGGCTCTACCCACCACATGTCCTAGGGCTTCAGTCTCTTGTACGCAGTTGTCAGGGTGCGACAGCTGCGTGAAATATTGCTCCTTGAGACAAGTTCTTCCTCTGTTACCAGGTTCCCAGCATGAAACTCATGGGGGAATTCCAATTCCTCTAGGTCCATTGTTTCAATAGTCTGATAGCTAAGGGTGAGGTCAGGAGCATAACTGTCTCTTCAGAATATCTTTCTTCCTGCGAGGATGGCTAGCACACAAGCCAGCATTAAACTGATGTTCTTCACAGAGGCAGGTGGTTGCTCTTCCGATCAGACCTGCAGAATCCAGCAAAGTGCAGACGGCATCCTCTTTAATGATGCTAAACCATGAAGCCTCCTCTGTCTGTCAGGGCCTCGATGTAAAGGGCCGGCCTATATCTCCAAAGCAAATGTTTTAAAGCCTCTTTTCCCATTGATAAATCGTCTGGGCAGAGACAGATTGAATTATTTATCTGGATTCTGAAAATCAGTATGGGCTAGTCTCCGTGCGGCTATGGTCCAATTTTAGAAAACATATTTGTCAAGAGATAAATAACGATATTACTTCCAGCCTCCTTTTATTGCTCTTTGATTCGTTCATTCAACAAATACATAATGGGTTCTGCTTAGGAGGGCTAGACTTAAAACATGGTCAGTCATCTAGAATGGAAGCATTTTGAGGGTAGAAAGCATGTCACGCTTGGTCACTATGCTAACCCCAGAGAATGTTTTCTTCTCCAATATTGTGCTAAGAAAATAAGAGGAGTAGTGGCAAGGCCACTGTTGAATGGAAAACGAGTCTTCTCCACCATTGTTGCTGGACACACTGGCACAGCCTTGGAGGTAGTACCATTGGAGTGGTTACTGTTTGATTAGAGTATTTTCTTAGTGGATAATCAAGAAATGTTAAGCAATATATGCAGTGTTGAATGTGGGACAGCCCCCATCACTTTACAAGACTGACTTACCATTGTCACTTGTGCCTTCAGTGGAAGGGTGCTTACTGCCGAGCTGAAAGCTTTAACGAACGTAAACGTTACAAGAGCCACAGGAAATTAGGCAGCGTCATTTCAGCAGACTCTGTCCCATTCATCAAGTTAATACTAGGGTTCTGTGGACAGGGTGTTCTAGGGCTGCCGAGTCTTTTGAAGCATGCGGTGATGCAACAAAAATAACTCTGATAGTTTATATAATTGGCCCCACATGAAACATTCGCTCAAACTTCTCCACAAGACATCTAAAAAGTTGTCATTTTTTTGTTCCTGATGTCAAACCCAAGCCAGCCCCACCAGAGGATTATCTGTCAATAGGATTCTGCTTCCTCTTCCAAATGGTGATTCAAAAATATTTTCAAAGCGCTTTCCAGTAGAACTGAGAGGAAGGAGAGAAAGAGGGAGGGATGGAGGGAGGGAGAGAGAGGAAGAAAGGTAAGGAGAGAGGGAAGAAAGATCAAAGGAATGGAGGTGGAGAAAGAATACATACATATGTATGAAATATATATATATATATATATATATATATATATATATATATATATATATATGAGAGAGAGAAAGAGGGGGGATATGTTGGTTTGTCGATGCTAAGTCTTCAACAGCTTCCTCTCATCAGTGTGGGAAATGTCTTAGTGAAGACATTTCAACTCTAAGATCTGTTTCACCATCTAAGCTTTTAACCTTTTAGTCTGAAAGAGTGGGTTAAAGGTATTGGGCCCTCACTTCAGCTCTACCTTGTCTGGTTCTAGTTCAGAGAAAGGTACTGACAAGACCTAAAGTCATAAACTGAAAAATGTGGTTTCCATCCTCACTGCCCTTCCTTCTGCCATGAAGAAGCATGGATGCAGGAATCTGGCTTGTTAGTTCAACCCAGCTTCTCCTGTTTCTCACTACACAAGAGACAGAGAAGAATAGGATGCAAAGAGAGAAAGATGGCTCCAGATTGAAAGCTGTAGATCGGGGTTCCATGGCTTAAGTTTGAGTTGTGGGTGTCTCAGATGATTCTTCTACCTCAGAAAAATCCCTCACCTGCACCCCCCATACCTTGGGCTTCAAAAGATGTTGGGGAGATCAACTGAAACAATAAACCAAAAGTGGTGAATCTGCAAGGGTTATGCATTTTAATATTTTCTAAGCTATGAGCTCCAGTGCTAATTTACTCCAGAATTTATCACAGTGAGCTTTTTGTAGCTGAATAAAACATTGGATATGTTTATGCCAACAACAGGTTGCTACTGGGTGAAGAAAGTGATCAAATCTCGTCTGGAGATGAATTCTCACGGGGGTGGTTTGCAGAGAAGACAGAGGTAATGTTGACTTTGCACACATCAAATGTCATTTCATTTAGAGGACTGAGTCCTTCACTTACTAAACACCTTGATGCCTCACAGCTGCTCCAAGTAGGACTTTATGAGCTCTGTGTGTGTGTGTGTGTGTGTGTGTGTGTCCTCCGATGACACAAATGGCTTGTCTCAAAATCTTCCTTGTCCTCTTTGAAGAGAGTAGGAACTATGGTGAACTATCTGTGCTGCAGAGATTAATCAAGGCAAAACAGAAGGCAGAAAGAACCCCATTTGCATAAGGCTTCAGGTCAGACTTCCAATCCTTGACTTAGGTGGGACTTTATTCTTTGCCAGGTTGTCTGTCCAATCCCTTTCACAGCCATTGCTGTAGATGGAGAGGGAAACAAAACATACCTCTGTGTGTGTGTGTGTGTGTGTGTGTGTGTGTGTGCATGCTTGTTCATGCATGAAAGAGAGAAGAACCTCAGTGTTGTTATTCAAGAACTGTCTACATTTCTTTCTGAGACAGGGGTTCTCATTAGTCACTGGGCTCACCAGTTAAGTTGGGCTGACTGCTCAGCAAGCCCCAGAGATCCAGCTGTCTGGGCTTCCCTAACACTAGGATTACAAAGGTATGCATCAAGCCTAGGTTTGTCATGTATGCTGAGGTTAGAACAAAGGTCCCCATGATTATTCAGCAAGCACATTACAGACTGAGCCATCTATCGCCCTGGCCCTGAGGAATGCTTTGAGTCCAGGACAGCACTCAGGTTTCACCAGAAGCTACACACCTCAACTTTTTAAAAGGCACAGGCTTTCCTTGTGGCTTCTTCTGGCTGTGCTGAGATTGGGGAGAGATTTCTCCTTATTGTAGTGAAGACATGGAAACAAGGCAAAGGAAGAGAAGATGATCTTGGTCCATAGGCAAAGCGGGATCCAAACACACTGTCTTCATCACAAGTATCACACAGTCCTAACGCTAATCCTTCACGACAACTTAACTCTTTTCAGATGTGGTTTAATTCACCAACACACAACACCACAAGACCCACTGTAGAGTGGTCAGAGGCGTCTCTGCCTGTTTCCGTGAGAGCTGATCTAAGGTTAGGTAACAAGTCATGCCCACACGCCCACTTGTGTTGAGGACATGGTGCACAGCACACCATTCTGAGACCAGGCACATTTCCTAGAAATCCTAGAGCAATCACAAAGTAGATCAATGAAGGGTTTACTTACAGATAATGGGAGAACAATCTCATTCTGAACAAAGATTTCTCAGCTTCAGAATCACCAATGTTAAGGCTGGCTAATTCTTTGAGGTGTGGGCTGTGCTGTTCACTATAAAATATGCAGCAGAATTTTGGACCAATCAAAGGTCCTTACCGGATTGAGATGACCTACTATTTTTAAATTTTAATATATATATATATGTGTACATATACATATATGTATATATATGTGTGTGTGTATATATATATATATATATATATATATATATATATATATTTTTTACAAAACTGACATCTTGTTCGAGCAATTAACCAAACTTTAAAAACCCACTACCCAAATACTATTTTCTTCTTTTGATAGAGTATTTGAATAGAATTTGATTTCTGTCAAAATCTATAACATTAGATCCAAAATGTGTTTGTTTGTTTTTTTTAATTTGGAGCATTTTTTTTCTTTGATAGAATATTGATTTCAAATTCCATTGAAATAGTAAGCAATCACCACAGTATTATATTCCAAAGCCATTATTTTTTTAAATATTCTTACTATAATTCTATCTCTGCTGAGATGTAAATACTTAAGGATAGGACTGGGGAGATAGCCCAGTTGGTAAAGTGTTTGCCGCACTTGAAGATCTGAATTCAAATTCTAAGCATCCATGCCAAAAGTCAGGCACAGCAGTGTCTGTGATCCCAGTGCAAGGGGACAAGAAGATCCCTAGGGCTCTGTGACCGGTCAGTCTAGACAAATCAATGAGCATCAGCTATTGTGAGAGACCCCGCCTCATCGTGGGGAGTGATTGAAGAAGACGTCTGTCATATAACAATTTCCTTAATATTGAAACATTCCACCCTGTGTGGAAACTCCTTGAGCTAAACAACTCAAAATAGCTTCAGGAAGACCCTCAAACTCACCAGAATCACTAGGCTACCCCCTTTAAGAGTTAACAAGCCAAGCTGCCTAGAGTCCCTCTCAGAGAAGCCGACCTGCAAGGAAGTCTCCGAGACCAGGGCAACTGCCTTGGAAGAAGCAAAAACCAACCAGCTGCCTGGAAGAGGTTTAGATGAGAGCCACTTGGAAGGGTCACACTCCAACCTATTGAATTACCCGCTGGCTGTGGAGTCTGCTCCATTTCACTAGCTTTTGCAAGCTGTCTTCCATGCCCGAGTGGGTTTTGATGATGCAGCTGTCTGTGAGTCGTTCCTGCCCTTCTAAGTAACTTCTCACCTACATTCCTAGAAGCAACCCCCCTCCAAAAATCAATTATTTCACCAAGTTGGACCTCAGTGGCATCCATAGTTTGATCTGTTATGGATTCACTATATGGGGTAAGGAGACGTGTTGAATCTCACCAGGAAAAGTCTTTTCACACAACCGTATTTGACATAGACCTCGGGCCTCTACATGCACACACAAGCATGTGTATGCACACATGCACACAGCCACATGAGCACATAAGTACAGAACAGACACCCCACACACAAGTAAATACTTAAAGCAAATCTCAAAGGCTGGAATGATCATTTCCGTCAAAATCCAAGAAATCGCCGAGTCTGATTCTGCTGGGATACTTTTAATAATATATCTTGTAAAGTTCTGAGCATGAATTATTTGCAACAAGAGTTTGATGGTAATAGCATGCATCATGCATTAATGCTCAACACTGAATAATGCAGGGCTTGGACAGCGTGGATCGATAGCATCTGGATTTCTCCAAATCATTTTCCCTTTGCTCTTTTACCAAGTAGTTAGTCCTTCCATGAGACTAGACCCAGAGTTCCGCTGAGACACCAAGCCCTTCTGTTACCTTGTGATTCAAAGGCAGGCAGAATGATGTCTCTTCATCCCAGGATGATGGCCGTGTATCCATGATACCACCTAGAGATCCAGACAGCAGTTCTTCATTAATTGATGAAGTTGGCTTTCCCAAGCACATCAGTAAAGCATAGGCTCTGAAGGCTGTATGAGCAGAAGAAAAAATAGAAAAGAAGATTTTGGGTAGTGTAATCTCTGCCCAAACAGAAGTGAATCAAAAATAAAATACAACAGGAAGTAAGGCTGTAGAACGTGACTTATAATCTGCTTCAATACCCCCTACTTAATTATCAGAACCCTCCTGCCTTTGCCCTTCCCGATCTTTGCTTCCCTTCCCTGGAACCTTTTTATCTTCCTACTCTCCAGCTACACAAATGAACATCTCTCCCAGATTCTTTACAGAGCTTCCAAACACTAAATGTCCAGTGTCTAACGAAATGCCTGATACACAGTGAACATTTAGGAGATGTCTGTGAATGACCTGAGTGTGTATTTGGGATCAGATGGGAGTATCACAGTGACAACAGGCAAGACGCCATTTCTGCAATATTGGTTTCCCCGAAAGAAACATGATTGAATTGGATCAGTTGCGAACTGTTGTCTTCGCTGGCCAGAACTCCTTCCCAGGAGACCCACAAGCCACTGGGGAGCCTTCAACATGGTTTCTTTTGAATGAGAAACCCTGCTATTACTTAATCATCTGGGTGACACATGATATCAGATAGAAACCTCGTTGTAAGCATCAAACTTGGGTGATGCCATCTGAGTCTAGCGGGCATTTAAGTGCTCTTCAGTTCACCAGTGAACGTGTACGCATCATCGCTCTTGTGCTGAGACCTGTGCTAAGTGCTGACAGAAAACGGAAAGCGTGAATGATTGGAAGATGTCTGCTGGTCAAGAGCATAAGTTTACCAAGGGCTGTGAGGAGAGTTTGGGGAGTGATGGCTGTGTTCACAGTTTTGATTGTGGTCCACATTTATTGAGTAAGGAAAATACAAAAAATTTATCAAGACTGTATCCTTTTTAAAGTAGATATTTTAATTTTATTTTTAAATTGCTTTTTTATGAGGTTGGAGAGATGGCTTAGCAGTTATGAAAGCTCCTGTTTTTCCAGAAGACCGAATACAGTTCCTAGCACTAATGTTGGTTAGGCAGCTCACAACCACCTGTAACTCCAGTTCCAGGATCTTTCCTGTACTCCAAGGGTCTGCTCTTACACACACATACACACATACATACCCTCTTAAAATTTTAAATTGGTTACATTTTTATGTTAGTGTACAAATTAATGAGTTTCATTATGGAGTCTTCATACGTATGTGTTATTATATTCTGTTCTCAGTAATTACCCTCCTTCATTGCCTTTCCATACCCTCTGCTTTCTCTGGTTGGTTACTCTTAAATACATCAGTTGATTGTATGTTGATCATATCTCAATAAAGTTGTTAAAAATAAAGCATAAAAAGATGCCCTCCAAAATTCCCTTCTTTACATTGCATCTGAGGCTTGGGCATTGATCAGAATTTATGGCTGGGATGAGTATGTTTGTACCTGTCCCATATCCCTATATGTGTTAGAGTGTTGAGTAAGAGAAAACATGATATGAAACCATTATGTGAAGGGGGGGGGCCGACCAAATCAAGCAGATGCTCTTTAATGGGGCAACAACGTAAAACTCCCTCTGTGTGATTCAAAAACCAATGAATAACAGCACCAAGGGATAAGGAAGAAATGGTTTCATAGGAAAATATATGGAAGATATGGAGGGTCTTGGGTTGACAATAGGGTCAGCAATGTATATTGATTGAAAATAAAATGATTTTTAGGGTGAATTACCTGGAAAAACAAAGGAAGTTGCTGTTCACTCTTGAATTCTGTCTACAGATCACACTTGTGTCTGAGGGCTCATGTACTAACAGGGACATGCAGGTAGGACTTGTAAAGGAGGCAGACCAGGATGGTAAAGACTTTAGCTAATGTCACCTCAGGGCAGCAGAAAGTACTGGCTAAGCTAGAGAATGCCCTCAAGGACTTTTAATTCCTCGGAAGTGGCATAAGCTCCTGCATCCGGTAAAACTCTTCATTTTCCAGGACATGGTAAGATTGAACTTCGTCAGCCAAAAGGGAAGTAAATATGAAAGCACATGATTTCCGAGTGGCTGTATTGATGAGTTATGTTTGTGTCACTGCGACCAGAAAGGTTTATTTTGGATCACAGTTTGAGGAAATTCAGTGTATTGTCACTTGGCCCATGGTCTTGGGAAGAACATCATGGTATCAGGAGATGGTAGCAAAAGAGTTTCTTTACTCATGGTGGACAGGAAGCTCAGAGAGAGAAAGGCATAGAGGTGTTGAAGATAAGACAACCCCAAAGGAGAGGAAGAGGAAAGGAGGGAGTCACTAGGGATAGGACAACCCCAAAGACCTGCTCTAGTTGACTTACTTAGCCAACCTAGGCAATCAGAAAGTCTCTAGAACAGTTCCCCCAAATTCCATCATCTGGCGATCAAATTTTCAGAATGTGAGTCTTTGGGGGACACTTCATATTCAAAGCATCAAGCCATAACAAAGCACAGATCACCACTGAGTGTCCATCAGCTAGGTGACCTGGTGAAGACAACACAGCCCAGGGCTTCCTCCTCACCACACTACAGGGAACATGCCCCCCAAAGTGAAATCCCCTCAGTCACTTGAACCTATAGAGCTTTGGTGCTGTTTTGTTACTGTAGCAAAACAAGCCTCACCCTGAGGGATACAGAGAGTGATTTGTGTCTTCACAGTGTCAACAAGGAAGTCTCTTGAGTCAAGCACTCATTACAGCCCGTTATGTGACTGTGAGACAAATTCTAGTGAGGCCCTTCCCAAGCTATAGTCACTGATGGTTCTACCCAGGGCATTTCAGTGGCATGTGTCAGCCTCAGCTCAGATGGAGAGGCAAAGCTATAGGTGTATATTCGTTTACACTGAGAGGAGTTTAGTAACGCTACTTCCAGTCACATGTATCCAAGCTTTGACCTTGATCACCTTCTAAACCCTCTCCTTTTCTCCCTAGTCCATTCCTATGAGTCACCTTCCTTAGCCCACACCACTTGCACCTTCACATAATGTATATATTTGCATATATGATTATGTGTGTGCATATGTACCTACACATAATATTTAGGGTCCACCTATGAGTTAAAATGTGAATCCTTTATATTTTAGTCTCAACACAGTGAAGTTTTTCTCAACCATAGAGAAAAATGAAACTGTTACCAAATTTGAGATCACAGTCTGTGCCCCCAAAGACTAAGTTTAGCCAACTAGTTCTAAAGAAGTCGATTAAAACAGTCAAATAAAGGCAGTGGTGGCGCACACCTTTAATCCCAGTACTTGGGAGGCAGAGGCAGGTGGATTTCTGTGAGTTCGAGACCAGCCTGGTCTACAGAGTGAGTTCCAGGACAGCCAGAGTTACAACAGAGAAACTCTGTCTGGAAAATCCAAAGACAAAACAAAATAAACAAAAACTAGCCAAATAAATAGAAAAATCAAGTAAAGGATATTTATTCAATGTGGCCACATTGGGAAGAGAGATAGAGTTAATCTTCCTTGTCCTGTGCACTCACAGTTTAAATAGAGGGCCAGGGATATGCACATCTATACGGTCCCAGTCAAGGCAAGGTCTTGTCAATGATGGACTCGTCATTGTCTGGGCTTCAGTCTCATCCTATATGGTGGTCTGACAAGTTGTAGAACTCTGTGAAATCTTTCTGGAGACAAGTTTCCCCTCAGGCTAGTGTCAGACTTCAGTATTTTCCTTCTCCCATCATGGGATCCCCGGCAGTGAGGGAGACATCCCAGTTTCCTGGGGTCAATTGCTTCAGTAGTCTAATAAACTGAGGGACACAAGCATTTCTTTAGAATGCATTCATCTTATGCCAGGCTGGCTATAAAATGATGCAATTTGTAGAAAAATGGATGTAACGAGGGTTTTCTAGTAAGCTAAAGAGGCTGGAGTTTTGATCTACTTTAGTCACTGTTAGTCTGACACTGGAATAAAATGGCTTGGAAAGTGCTTGTTTCCCCATCTCTGCATGTGCTGCAGCTGATTAACGTCTTCTCTAAGATGTGCTGGTGAGAATTCAAGACCTTGGACCTTAAAGACATGTTAGCTCCTCTCCAAGCTGATGCCTGGGAGACGATGCTAATGTCCTCCATGATGCCTCTTAAGTCATGGTTACACCCAGAAGCACCCCACCAACAGAGACTGTTGAGCTTTCTATCATTATCAGTCAGAGTGAGGAAAAGACAGCTTCTCATCAGTCTAGGTAACTGATAAATTAAATCGATGATATCCCATACGCCCTCTGCGTTCAGAAGGACTGAGCTGAGTCCTCAAATGTTAATTGCAAGAAATGATTTGCCCACTCTGGGTAGTAATGTGAAGCTGTGGGTCAATCTTTCTGCTCCAAGGTCTCTCATCTTCCCATGATTCCCATGATTCCCCCACTCACCCCAAGCCAGGTTACCAAATGTGAATGTTTCCTTGTGACTGGCGATTCTCTCTGCATCTTAGAGTCTACCTCCTTTGGAGGAATGCTAAGATCCATGTTCCTCCAGCCTAACACTGCCCACCACATAAATCATAGAGCAAGGGGATTTTTATGCAAAATCAAGCACTTTCCATGCTTTCCCTTTGCAATGATTACATGATTTTCCCCTGAATCTGAGCACTATGTGTTTCATAAATAGATCCCTCTCTGCAAGCAGACCTTGGAAATGGATTATCTGTTTGGTTTGCATTTTGTCTCCCAGCCTCACAGCTTTCAGAAACTATTTCTCAGAGACGTGTGCTGCAAACATGAGGAATTAGAAAGGCTGCCTGCCTGCCGTTTGCGTGGAGACTTGCCTGGCCTGAGCGGCATGTTTCTTATTAGAACTTGAATCAAGCGACACTCAGAAAGCCTTAGAAAGAGTTGGTTTCCCATCTTAAGGGGCTGGTTTTCAAATGATTGTCAGGAATAAAAAGATGCAGGGCAAAAGACAAAAACTATACGTTTTTTCATTAATTTTCAATACTATTTTTAGTCTGTGAACGTTTCACACATTTATACATTGTAGACTGATCACACCCTTTCACCACTACCTTCTTTTAACTGTTCTTGCTATTCCTAGTCTCCTCCCTCCCAGCTTCATGTCCTCCGCACTAATTGGACTTGGGGGTTCAGTAATCATAATAGAAAGTATCTTTAAATGTTTACGCTCATAGCATGCCTAAGCGGATGCTTAGTTTCAGTAATCCTGCGTTACTTCCAAGGAAAGTATGCAGGAAGGTAAATACTTAAGAGATAGGACCATTCACTGCTGAAGACACCACCCTGAGAGTGTAGGCTCACTCGCATTGTGGGGTGTCTTCCAAACAGTCAATGGGGAAAACCAAAGAGTGATTGCTTTGAAAGGAATTACTCATTTTGGGTCCAGGAGACATTTATCCTTTCAGGCACTAGGATCTGATTTGGATCCTCAGAACCCATGTGATCTCAGTGCTGGGGAGACAGAGACAGGCAGACACCCCAGGCTCAGTCACTAGCCGGCCTCGCCTACTTACCTTACTTAATTCCAGGCCAGTGAGAAATCGTGTCTTAAAATAAGCCCAAGCTGAATGGTACCTGAGGGATGATGCTCGAAGATGTCCTCTGGCCTCCACGCACATGTGCCTGTTTATATACATACAGAGAGACTTATAAGACTAAAGTTTCAGAAGATCCTTAGCACAAACGTCAACAAGGTATTCATCCCATGTCACAGAGTCCATGCCGTTCAGAATGTCCTGGTGCAGAGGATGGAGAACAGAGCCCACCAGCTCTGACCCTACGTGTCCATCAGCCAGGTGAGAGTCAAGGCTCTATGCCCAACTTGTTTAAGAAGATTTCCAGGACAAAGGAGATCTGTCAGAGCGACACAGACATCAGGGAAAGGCTGGCCTCACACAAACTACTACTCCACTCAAACTGCTATAACTCTACTCAAGGGTGAGCGATTCTGGGGCGGGAGGGGTTGAAGCAGCCTTGTGCCTTATTAAATCTGAACTCACCTGCATTGTTGAGTATCATCAAGTATATGGTAAGTAACCTCACCGCTCTGCGGTGTGAGGGTTTCAGGTGGGTTGTAGGTATGACCCTTTCTGGCGGGTCTTCTGTCTGTCTAATATTGCATATACCTATGCAATATCAGCCTAGTGGCTTCACACCCTGGGTGCACTGATGTCAAACTACCTGAATTTGATTTTACTTCTCCTCTGTGTTAACTATTAAATGATTGTTCAGGAAAAGATTTTTCTGAACTTCCTTCTACTCATCCTCACATGAAGGACAGATGATTATGTGGCCTTGAACAGTTCCTGACATAGAGCAAGCAGCATGAGGCTCATTATTAATACCACTTGCTAAAGCAAATTCCCTAAATATTTTAACTGGACACCCTGTCCTACCATACTGGCCCTGATTTGAAAGTCCATAAGCATTCAAAAGCACAGCCTAGACACTGGAATGAGAGTGTGGGACACCAGATCTGGGTTCTTCATATTCATGTTCACCCGCCTGCTTGCCGACAATGACTCAGTCAACCTCAGCTTTCACATTAATGAAATGGTAATTATGGGCTGTGATTGGATGAGAGTGAAAAGCTAGCTACTCTCATGTAAATGGTGAATCCAGTTCCAACCCTGACTGCAGTTTGCTTCACATGCTTTAGCCAGGCTATGAACTTGCATCCAAGTCTTAATGGCTTCAGAATCCCCGAGACTGCGGTGAGGGATTTCAGGACTGAGGGACACCACCCAACTGTACACAATAAGGGTTTTCTCCGGAATCGAGTTAACTCTGGTGTCCACTGCCTCAATCCTTATTACTCTTTTTCCCTTTTCTTAAAATACTAGAAACTCAACAGCTCTTCAGACTGGACTAAAGCAAGCTCTGGCCAGAGGATTTATGCCTTCTCTCTCTGCTTCTTGGGTACAAGCTTTTAGGAGCAATGTTTATGCACCTCCAGTATATAGACCATGAGCAATGTTTATGCACCTCCAGTATATAGACCATGAGCAATGTTTATGCAGGGGAACCAATCATCAGGTGATTAGTGAATGAATGAATGGATAAATAAATGAATGTGAAACAATGATTTAATTTAGCCTTTCTAGGCAGCATCTCTATGCTGCTTCGACACTGTGCCTAGCTCAGGCTCCGGCTCACAGTGGATGTTTAACAAATGTTTGTGTTGTGAACGAATGAATGAGTGAACATAAACACCATGGAGAGTCTCCATGAATATTTAATATCTCAGGCTAAATAAAACATTCACCATCTGATGACTTGGGTAGCTTTGGGCATTATGTCTGTGGCAAGGAACAAATCATTAGAGTTGTCTTTATAAAATACGACTTTGGGGTGGTCATAAACCCAGTATGACGCAGACATGGAATCCAGCGTTGGTTGTGAGCACTCGGCAATGATTCTGCGTGCCCTGCTCCATCCTGACGGGAAGGTCCCTCTCTGTAATGGGTCTTCTTTGCTCATCCGCTGTCTTGAGGAGCCTCTAAGTCTCTCTTCTTTTCAGGGAGGGATGCTCACAGAAGCTCATGTTAGAGGGCTAACTAGTGTGTGGTTTATTTCACAGACACTTTTCAGTTCTTGTTTAATGAAAGTGTGAGGGAGTCATCAGAAATACACAGGAGGAGAGCGAGAATTGGCAAGGAAGTGAGCGGTGTTCTAGTGAGACATAAAATAGTCAAATGACGTCGGAAATCTATCACAGGGGGCCATTCTCCCATACTGTAACCCAGCAACTCTAGTTTAAAGAGCATAGAAGTGAGAAGCGATCATGTCCAAAATGACATAGAAAAACTCATAAACTAATCATATATCTCAGTCAAAAACCAGATGTGGTATGTCCATTCAGTGAATTATTTTATAGCAGTTAAAAAAAGAACAATGAGCTGGCACAGCATACCCATCCATGTTTAACTAGAAGGATCTCACAGATAACTGTGAGGGTAGAAAACTATCACAAACTGTTTGACGGAAGTTTAGTGAGTGGAGAAGAGAGCTAGGCTGAGAAGGTGCAGGGGTGAGGCCCTTGGAGAATGTAAATGTTTTCCTCCTGCTTTCATGGGCAGAAATGTAGGAAATCTGAACTCCATGCTGAGCACTTAAGATTAATGTGTTCTATTTACTCCACAACCAATATATCATTCCTCATTTTAGAACGTTAAGAGGGGTGGGCAGAAAGATGATTCAGCAGTTAAGAACGCTTCCTGCTCTTGTAGAGGATCTGGGTTCAGTTCCCAGCACCTGCCTCAGGTGACTCACGACCTCCTGTAACTCCTTGTTCCGGGGATCTGACGCTGTCTGACTTCTGTGGGTACCTGCACACAAGTAAGGCATGTAAGATCACACAGGCACACATACATATGCATAGTAAACGAATAAATGAATAAATATTTTTAAAATCTTAATTGAAGTCTGGGGATGTGGCTCAGTGGAAGAAGAGTTGCCTAGCCTGTGCTGGGTTCAAGCCCAGCACCACAAAAATTAATCAATTTACTAATTAATAATAAATAAATGTTGAAAACGAATGGCAGCAAATGTTAATATTCTCTTACCAAGATTGTTTGACCTCTTTATTCATTTATTTAATGTTTTAATTACTGCTTTAAAGCATTAATGAATAGCCTGGGATAGGCTCCCTGAATTTTTAGTACAAAAGTCAGCTTCATTACCCTGTTACCTTGATGTTTACAATGTAAACATCGTAATGATGGGGAACCTGAACTGTCTGTTGGGTTCAGATGCTGGCTCTGTGCTGTATTAGCTGTGTGTACTGGCTGTGGTCCACTTGACACAAACCTAGATATATCTGGGAAGAGGGAATCTTAATTGAGAAAATGCCTCCATATCGTGTGACCTGTGAGCAAGCCTGTTTGGGGGAATTTTCTTGATTTATGATGATATTGGAGGGCCCAGACCATTGTGGGTGGTGCCAGTCCCAGGCAAGTAGTCCTGGGTTGTATAAGAAAAGGCTTAAGCAAGCCACGATGAGCCAGACATGAGCAGCACTTCTCTGTGCCTCTGCTTCAGTTCCTGTACCCAGGTTTCTATGTGGAGTTCCTTCCCTGCCCTCCCTGGATCATGGGCTACAAACTGTAAGGTGAAATAAACCCACCCCTCTCCAAGTTGCTTTTGGTCATGGTGTTTTATCACAGCAGTGGAAACCCAAGACACCTTGTGACCTCTCACACACCAACAAATTTCAGTCTGTTTACATAGTATGTGGGAGTAAGGTCACTGCAGCTTCAGAGGGATGAGCTGAGACCATGTAGGCAAAGCAGATAGCTCAAGGCTTGTCACGGCGTTGGTAGAAATCAAGTGCGGCGTCAAGGCCGTCGGAGAAGGTGGGAGACACACTGGCCTGTTTAGACCACAGCCTGGATCTTCAGGCATCACAGCCAGAAGGACGTGAGGGCTGGGACCACCCTTTTACAACATGCTGGAGAACCCTGTGGCTGGGTCAGGAAAAGGATAATAGACTGCAAGCCATTTGCCCCCAAAACCTGGACACCCCATACTTACGACAGGACATCTAGAGCTACAGATAAAGACATATGTTCTACACTCCAGTCTGCACCCAGCCTAATGGGTCTCAGAAACCT
Source organism: Cricetomys ansorgei (assembly GCA_026225945.1). Lineage (NCBI taxonomy): Eukaryota > Metazoa > Chordata > Mammalia > Rodentia > Nesomyidae > Cricetomys > Cricetomys ansorgei. The sequence goes on from JAMJFZ010003163.1 coordinate 2,267,092, forward strand.
CTACAATGTCCTCCACCAGTGGTTCCTGCAGGACAGTGTCAGTCACTGTGGAAGAAAGCAAGACAGAGGTTAAAGCTTGGCAGCGCCATGTCTGGTTAGATCATTTACATTCATCATTTCTTTCCATCACCACATTGGAGCGTGTCTGGTTCTTCACGACGGGAAAAGTGATTCCCTGTGGCGTCTGCATGGAGAATGTGTGTGACTCATAGGCAGGACCCAGCTCAGGGAACGCAGTGTGGCTGAGGGATGGCTTGCACATATGCAGCCCAAGGTGACATCAGTCTTCCTGGAATAGTCTTTCACACTCAAAGACAAGAGGTCCATGACCTGGGTCACAACCAAGAAGATAGAATGATCATTTCTTCAGCTCATGTTGCCATTGGCAAGAACAATGGAAGCCTATGTGTGTCCACCAGTCACTAAATAATATGCACCTACATGGGGTGTGTCACAATGATCTCACACCTCTTTGGCCTGTCTAGGCACTGCTCATACCCATTTTAAAGATGAAGAATTGGACAGCCATAGAAACATAGTCAGGCTCATAAATAACAGACCTAGAAGTCAAACTCTGTCATGCCTGACTACCAAGCGAGGCTTCCCCCAATGGAAGCTTATAGATGCCTTAGTGGTTTTAACTCCAATTGGTGAGAACTGGCCTCTCCATTAAGAAACTCTTCAGAGACCTATGTCTAAGGTTAGGCTTGTTATCCCAATTCTAATGTCAGCTCTCAACCCAAATACCACATGCATTCAGGAAATGTTTTGAGTTCTTGGTCATTCCTTGCTTTTTGCAAATAATCTAATGACACAAATGCTCAAGAAACCTAGGCCCACAGGCAGCTTTGCTTTTCCATGTGAAATCTTACTCATATCTCTAGAAGCTTCCAAGATGAAAGAAGAAATAGGAAACCTCATGTTGACCCTTCTAAAGTGAACCCCCCCCCCACCTTTTCAGTGCACTTTGAGGCCTGTTGGTTTGATATGAAGGCAGCTTCATGAAGCATTGACAATTGACATCATTAAACACAAGAGCCTATAACTGGATGTTGTGTCCAGAGCATCAGATGCATCTTGTGAAATTCAGTAGTAGCCTTTGCTGCTACTGTGTAAAAGATAGAAATTCATTTCCTTCTCTATACATAAGCGAGGAGAGTAAGGATCAAGTTTCCACATGGTCTATTCTCAAGTCTCCACATTCTCTGTTTTGATGTGAGGAGAGATTTCAACACTGCCTATCTCTTTCAGGTTTGCTTGGATCAAATGGAAGCTCACTCATCCTGCAGAATCTTTGGGGCAGTGTGTCTTCCGAACACCAGGCGGAATCATGCTCATGACAATGGTATGGGGCACCGAAGGAGACAAACATTCAAATATCTGGATGATATGAAAGCATGCTGTTTTGGCACATAATTTGTCTTTTTGCCCACCCTGCCAGGAGGTTTCTTGCTTGATTAACATCAAACCGTCTCTAGGGGAGTCAGACATGAGTTTGCACAAACAAATTGTGGGCAGAAGGCATTTCAGTCACCTGGATTAGAGTTAAGAGCATCAAGAGACCCTCAAATTGAAGAAAGAGCTGGCCCAGGTGTGTAGCAGTTACATCTCCCAGATCTGCATCTGCTTAGAATATTTTTAGCTCTACACATTTCTGGTCACTGAAACTGAGCAGGAGCTGTCATACACAATTGCAGATAGGGCAGAGCTTGAATCTGTTTTCTATTCTCCTGCAGCTAGAGACCCACACTTCAGGACTCATCTGGGTGATTATGGGAATGAAGAAGTCACCGGAGATTTCATCACTGGGAAGGCCTGCCATTTCTAGTAAGTGATTTGATGTTTACACAGATCAGGCTTCAAAAATAATGAACTCCCAGAGGAGTATGGAGTGGACATGCCCAGTAAGTCCCACCACTTCTTAAGAAGCAAGGCACTAACCAGACAGTGTCTCCTAGAAGCTTTCCCCACATCTACACCCTTCTGTGAACACAGGGATTTACTACCAAGCAATGGATGCCAGCAGAATCCCAGTTTAGGGCGTATCTGATGTAGTGGATTCCTGCCTGTGGATGCAATGTGACCAGCCGCCTCAACATCCTGCTTCCGTGATCAACTGTCTCCTCAAGCTGTGAACCAAATTAGACCTGCTCTTCCTTAAGTTCCATTTGTCAGGTGTTCTGTTACAGTCAGGTGTAAGGTAATTAATACAGACATTCAAGTCCAAACTCCACTTGAGCAAGCAACTACAGCTTTAAAGATGCAAAAGCAGCAGAGCTGGGGTTTGCACTTGGACCCTAAAGTTGGGAGGATTATGTGTTTAAACCTTCTTCACTTCCTAACAACCAAATGACCTCAAGAAATTACTCCTTAATCTTTAACGCCTCATCATTCTGTGGAAGGAAGGGAAGTCCTGTACGGCAATACTGCCCATTTGAATCTTGTGGAGTAGAAATAAGACCATAGATGTTAAGTTCTGGACCTGTTAGGAGCGTGCAGTCAATGTTAGATTTTAGGTCACTTGTCATTCATGTTCTTCCCCAGTTTTCCCACAGTGGCCAGCATCGGCAACCTTTAGACAGGACAGTAAAGATGGATATCAATGAAGGGCAGAGGTCCTCTAAGACATGGTGCTGATGGTAGCAGCTGAGAAGGAAAAAAAAAAAAAGTAGGTCACGGGCTGGGCCCTGTGCTAAAGCAGAGAGAAGCCCTGAGGCTTCAGAGCCACTGGAAAGAGTAAAGGACATGTTTGGTGCCAAAACAAACTTGTAAAACACGGCCAGGAAATGCCACAGAGCTACCCAGGAAATGCTGGGCATACCTTCAGGGAGAGGTACAAAGAACATTGCTATTCAGACACTTGTCTCTGGTATGTCCAGTTCAGGCTCTTTGCCTCTTCTTTTAAAAGATAAGGCAGCCATCTGAACCTACAAGTTTTCGAGGCTAGGCAGTCTCTGCGTTGCTTAGGCCGCATCTAGCTCTGGCACTCAAGCCCGAATACAGATACCTGCTGCCTGTTCGGAACCCACAGGGGGATGTTTGGAGAGGTGCTGGATGTCAAGTCCAGGCTTCGTTCTGGTGCTGGTTTTATAGATGGCTGGCATAGCAAATGACCACAAACTTGGCACTGTAAACCGAGGCATGAAATCAAAGCGTCTCTGAAGACTCCAGGGCAAGATCTGGTCCCATCTCTTCCAGCTTCCAGTAGGCCTGTGGCAACATGAATCTGATCCCTGCTGCCATCATCACGTGGCCTTCTAGCTTCCTCTGTATCTGTGTTCCTGTCCCCTTCTAGTGAGAACCACCACATTGAAAGTGGATTCTACTCTCATCCAGGATGACTTCATTTTGGGTTTCCCAATTAGCACTTCGTCTACATAGACCCCTATTTGTAATTAAGGCACATTGTGAGTTTCCCTGTTGACATGAATGAGGATGAGGCGTACACATCAACCCACTACATCTTGGGAACCTGAGATGAGGTTCGCTAAAGGGTCTGAAAGAGAGGGATGTGTGGCGACTTGCCACTCAAGTAGGAAAAGCACTACTGAAGTCATAAGAGGAGAACCATGAGCCAGCTTCAGCTGCCTGTGTCTGTTGACTCTCCAGCACACCTGTGAGGCCACAGCTCTTGTTCTCCTTGCTCTGCAGAGGTACATACATTCCAAGGAGCAGCTAGCCACACTATGAACCTGCCCATAGCCACAGAATGGTGGAACCAGAGCTTGAAGGCGGACTCGTGAATCTGGACGGCAACTGTTTCCCACAATCCTGTAAGCCTTCCTACAGCCATGGTAGAAGAGCTACAGGGGTAGTTATTAAACTTCTGATGAACTGAGACAGGTACAGCTGGCTTACAAAATGCTTTTTCTCAGCTGAAATGACCCCTTGTCCCTCTCCCCACTACCACCTCTTACCTTCCTCATAGCACTAGAGTAAATAGCTTTTCTGGAACATTCTTTAGCCCAGAGAAGGGCTGGAGAGATGGTTCAGTGGGTAAAGCTGTTGCCATGTAAGTGGGAGGACCTGAGTTAGGGTCCTCAGAACTCACATAAAGCCAGGCACGGTAGCGAGGTTCTGGAATCTGAGAGACTTTGTGGGGAGATGGAAAGCAGAGAGTGGAAGCTCACCAGCTAGTCTGGTGTAACATAGTAGTGAAGAGGAGATGGTGTTTCAACCAAGGTTGAAGATGAGGACCAACATCTCAGGTTGTCCCCTAGCCTTCATGCATGCACCATGGCTGTTACACACCTGCACTCACACATAGGAACACAAATAACACAGAAACATGCAAACATTCCTCGTAAGGAGCAGACCGTCTGGGTAACAGGCCTAAGTTGTCTGTAAAGTGGACTGTGAGTTCTTCCCCATCTCGGAGTCTCCATGACCACAGGTGGAAATGGGGCCTTTAGGGAAGCACATCCTCTATGTTCTCATGGCCATGGGCACCACCAGGAAGCAACCCGACTTCCTAGAAATGAACACTGGCTTCAAACTCTGTCTGTTGAATGCAGGATGGTCCTCCAAGGGGTCTTCTGCCCTTGCTGCTTTCCTTTTGTCATGGAAACCCTCACATTCAAAGGAATTCGTGGTCACTTAGTGATAGTATGTTGTCTCTATCCTTCAGATGATCTAAGAAAATGTCATCCTTTCTCCTTCTGGTCTACTGTCTTAGTTCACTTTAAGATTCTACAACCCAATACTCATGATCTGGGTAATTTATAAAGAATAGATATTGCTACAACTGCTCTGGAGTCCGGAAGCCCATGGGCATGGTAGCACATAAGGATGATATGGGGTGGCAGCATGGTATATGATAGGAGCTTTCTTGTGTTATAACAAGGGGAGAATTATATACGGTGGACAGAACAAGCTTTAGTCAGCTTAGATCATTCTTCCTCTTCTTATAAAGCAACCGATCTCATCATGGGAGATGCTACCTCAATGCCTTATCTATAGCGATTACCTCCCAAAGGTTCTAACTCACTATGTCCTCTGCGTGTGTAGACAGGAATGAAATTTCAATATTAGGACATTCAAAATACATCACCTATCTTCCTCCTGTCTGATCCTGATCCAGACCTGGGAGAGGTGGGAACGTAGGGTGGACTTGACTGTTGCCATCTCAGTACTGCAAATAATGACCATTTACTGTACAACAATCTCTGTGCCAGACAATAGACTACAGCTGTATTTTACTTCCTTTGTCTACTTAAGAATATTTTGAAGGCAGGACTACCCGATCTATCTTATGGAAAAGAAAATGGACACCATATTGATCACACAATTTATGAAAATGGGCGCCTCTACTGATAGTGGCATTTGAACCCGTGCATTGAAGAACTAGCTTAGCTGTTTGCTGATTTCAATAAACACGCTGATAACTGGGGGTTGATTAGATATAGAATCCTAAGTCCAGCCCAGAAGACTTGGTGTCACTAATGTGGGTTAGGGCTTGGGAGTTAATGTTAGCAAACTCTTGCAGGTGAGCTGACATAAGCAGTTCTTGGGCCTTCCACTCTGTATGGCTACATGGTACTACATCTTCAGCTCCTGTCCAGACTCAATCATCTTCCACTGTCTCTGTTTGCACACAGCAAGTACCTCACCTCCAGGAAGCTGGGACAGCTTCTCACCCAACAAAGAGCAACTCAGGTCCATACTGTGAGTGATATACCCCTAGAGTATCAAGAGGATGGGCGACTGGAGTCACAGTGGAAGCCTCTGGTTGATTGGCAGAACTCCCCTGCAGCAAGAGACATGAGGGAAACTTCAGGGGCTAACGCAGATGGACAGTTTCTCCTGCAGCCTTGGGGACCTGGTCACAGCCCTGGAAAAAGTGATGCCTCATCATGTCCCCATCTGTGCCTCACGTTCAGACGATGCTGTCCTTAATGCAAAAAGAAAGGAGGCAAGAGTGGGAGGAAATCCTTCCTGTCATGCTCACTCTCCCTGGCTGTCCATTGTCCTTGGACCTGACTCACTGCCCTCCCCTCCCTCTTGTAGAGAGCTGGTCCCCCCCCCCGGTGGGGGCTGTGAAAGGAACTCAAGTATCGGGAGATGGCATGTTGCTCACAATATGGCTCTGATCCTCCTCAGGAAGACTGTATCTCTTGGGACCTGAGAAATAGATGCAAACCTGAGAATCTTCAACAGATCTCCCACGTATCTCACAAGCTGAGCCACAAGCACATGCTTACAGGCAGGACTCTGTTATGAGAACAAAGCTCAGATTCTAAGCCCCAGCTATCTCAGATATCCAGCCAATCATCATGTGCCACTCCACAGGTCCCTTGGAGTCCCTGTTCAGTCTCAGGATGGTCACCTCCTTTTGGGAGCTGACTAGTTCCAAATATTGGATCTATGGGTCACACACACACATACATAGTCACTGCATACGTGAAGGTATACCCATGACAGTCCTAAAATGTGTTACAAAATGGTGAGGGTTGCACCCAACTACATGATGAAGGTGAGGAGGTCTGCTGTTAGGATTGTGGAAATTTCTCTAAGGAAATAATACTTCATATGAAGTTCGAAGGATGAATCTGAGTTAACCAGCATCCAAAGGCAGGGAAACAGAATTAGCAGACATTGCTTTACAAAGGCCCCAAACTGTCTAATGCATGGATCTCTCTTCTTTTCCTCACCTTTTCTCTTTCTTTCCAATGTCATTAGTTGGCTGTTGACTAAACAGACATCATTGCTGAGTTAGAAGAGTTCTTGGTTCAAGAAGTAATCTAAGGGGTTTTCCTTTTGTTTCTATTCCTGATGTCAACATTTGCATTTGGTGCAATATGGTGACAAGAAAATGCTTAATACACTACAACTACTCCTTAGCATGGTCCTGACCTTGTGCGAATGACTAAGCGTTGGGCTTCTACAGGACCCTGAAGTCTTCAGATGGACCACGCAGCTGCAGGCCAAGAAGCTCCTTTTACGGACTCGGTAAAGTGCTTGGAAGGCATTCCTTGGGAGTTGAAGCAAACAACATCCTTCCAGAAGCATCTGAGCTCTTTGCACATTGTTTGCTCTGGTTTGTGCTACATTAAAGTAGCCCTTCTGTGTCAGCTTCTGGTATGAGCCTCAGGATGCTTCATCATGTATTGTTTGCACAAAGACATTTCCAGTGCTAATCACAGAGCCACACTGGATCTGAGGCTCTGCTGTGTGAATTCAGGTTTTGCTGTTATTTATTTACCAGGAGGCAACCCGAACAGTGGTTCCATTTGCCACTGCTAAATTTCCTGTGAGTCTTTCTGTGTGGTGTAAAATTGTTAGTCACCTTCGACAGCTTTCAGAAATGAGCATTCCAAATGTATTCGTTGACTGCATGAAGATGTGCTGATCCTGCTCCTCCTGATTTTGCAGGAGAGCATGGGAAATGGGGTACCTAAGCGGTAGGAAATGAATCTTGGAAAGAAAACAGAAACCCAGGAGCTTTGCAAAGCCTAGGAAATTGTAGTTGTTACAGAAGTACCAACTTGCATGGCCCACTTAAAACTGCCAGGGTCAGTCCTTACAGGCAGACGGGTGGGTAAAGGGAGGGATTTATGTGGTCGCCGTGGAGATGGCCAAGAATATTGAGCCCAAATAGTGGTCAATGACATCTGCCCAATAGTTCTTCGGTCTCATTCACCACCCAGCGTTCATACCTTTCTCTTCAGCCAAAATACCGAAGAATGTCCCTGCGTTGAATAGAGACAGAGAATTGTTTTACTCAAGCGTTCTGGAAGTTCATCTAACTTTTCCAATTGGAGGAAGCTTCCTGGAGGTAAATGGGATGTTAAGCACTGGTTCCTGGTTAAAGTCGTTTACATGGCGGTTGGAGGTGTATCGGTGCTCCAGAGAGCTATCTGTGAAAATCCTCACCCCATCCAGCATTCAGAGTCCTCTTTCAGGCAAGTAGAAATCAGTCATGATGGGGGTATTCACACCACAGAAATGTGAAATCGGCACATATGAGGAATTGAGTTTCTTTTCCCCTAGAAAGCCAATTTACCAGAACATTGTTTGGTAGTATTCATAGTTGCCCATTCCTGATTCTCTGATGGCATATGTATCCGGTGATCCCTTGATTCACATGGATTGAACCCCTGATATGTATGAGTCCTCTGCCAGGCCCTGGGAGTTAAGTGAGAAACTAGACAAGATCTTTAACCCCATGAACTGCATGCACATACCATGGCCATCCACTTCAAACTCCACATTTATTGTGGTATGCAAATTTTCATTCATTTTCAATTCTTTTATAAAGAAACCGGTGTCTAGGCATATAAACTGGTGCCCATCAGAACTTCTGATCCACTTAAAGAAAGAGCATGGTGAGGGTAAAATTGTCCTGTCTCCAGAATAAAGGCAATTGTCTTTGGTTGTGGTTTTGTTTGTTTGTTTGTTTGTTGTTTTGAGAAAGGGTCTCTCTGTTCTAACTCTAGCTGTCCTGAAACCCACTATGTAGATTAGACTGGCCTTGAACTCACAGAGATCCTCCTGTCTCTGCTTCCCCAGTGCTGGGATAAAAGGCATGCATCGCTACTGTCCAGCATAAAGGTATTTCTTAGGACACAGGGTGGGGCACAGAGACATCTGACTGTCTAATTTCTATTTATTTTACCAATTGTCAAAAAGAGTCGTAGATGCAAGGCTGGGCTTGACCACCTATCTCCATCTTACGTTGAGAAATCCTAAGGAGGAAGTCGTAGAACACTGAAAGTTACACAGTTGGGAAGTGGGACGAGAACAGAGAAACATGGTCTCCCAAATGGGACCACACACATCCATGTGCTTTGTAAACAGGAGAGTGCTCTGTAAGCACCATCCTGGTTGGCAGCCTTCTTTGTTGGCATTGCGCTTCCTACTACAGAAAAAGTATCGGCATATCTCATGCCAATCAGCACGCTGGACTCAGCTCTCAAGCAGAAAGGATCTAAGTTAACTTCGTAGGTGCCGCCCATCTGCCAGCCCTCCATGCAGTTTCCGGGGTCAGTGGATAGGGGCTGGGAGACTAGGAGGTTGGGAAGCCAGGGTTTTCATCCAGTGGTCCACAGTATTTGAGACGATAAGCAGACCAAGATTCCATCGGCCACGGTGATCCAGCCAGCAATCTAGCTTTTGCCAGCATTGGGCCTGTCACGAGAGCTGAGGCTGAGAAGAGTCCCAGCTGCTGGAGAGGTTCCCTCCCCATCCACACAGTAAACCACTCTTCCTAGCAAAACAAAATGTTCCTGCTTATAATTATTTATTTCGGGGGGAAAAAAAAATCAGCCACGCGAGGCATAAAGTTGCTCTGAAGCTGGTTGTCTTCGAAAACTCCAAAGAATGATAACAAATGTTTTCCTTTTCTTTTCTTTTATTTTTCCAAACCATATGGACAGGGCCAGCTCAAGGCATCGTTGCTTGTTGATGCTGAAGCAGCTGTCGGCACCCTGATAATGTCACAGTATGGCTTGCCTGCAGCCTGCCAAACCACAGCGAATGGAAATCATCTTGCAGATTGAAAAAAAAAAGGGGGGGGAAATAAATAAATACATTGAACCCCACTTTGAGCAGGATTCCAACTGGGAACTTGTGCAAGGAAGAGGGTGGGGGTATCACCCTATAAATAGTCTTAAAATTCAGTATTGTTCTAGCCAGGACACACTATGATTTGTCTGGTTAATCACAACTAGTATTTGACCTTTACAAAGGTACAATTTGAGTTTCATTGCCAAGTGCAACTTCGCGTTTTCTTCTTTTAATTACTGCACTATGATTCAGAAGGCGGCCACAAAAACACAGTTTGGAAACTTGATTCCCTATAGGTTTTAGGAACATTTTATGTATTTATTTGTTCTGACCAAGGGGGGAAAAAGAAACTACTCATGACACAGATAACCAGCCAGAAGCACACATCTTGGCCTGGTGTCCTGAGATCACCCCTAACTTTTATTATTAAAGTCAATTGACCAAGTCCAGTCCCTGTGTCCTACATAGAAAAGAGCAGTGTGTTAAGCAGAAGATATAACCACAGAATAAAGTCCCCCTGTTTGGGGGAGGCTCTAGTTCTATATAAACAAGTGGATTGTTTTAATTTGCATTTAGCCTTTATGGCCCAAGTCCCTCCTGTTGGGCCTTTCTTTGCTGTGATATATCTTATTGTAAACATCTGGGAGGAGACTCAAGGGGAAGCAAGAGAACAGTCGTAGGAGAGTCCCTTCAATGCAGGAGATAATATTGATTATCTCACTTAATGCTTACCCAACCGCAAGGAGGGGAGACACAACAGTGCCCATTTTACAGAGAAGGCCACTGAGTCTGATAACAGAGAAATAACTTGCCTAGGATTTTTGTGGATTAAATTGTCTCCCCTCCAAAATGTACAATGAAGTCCTAACTACCTGGTGCCTGTGAACCTGGCCTTATTTGGGAATAGGTTGCTGCAGATGCAAATAAGATGCAAACTGAAATAATATTGGGATACAGCGAGCCCTTAATCTAATATAACTGCTGTCCTTAGATAACAGAAGAGGCACCATGGAGACCCAGATCTCCTATGAAGACACAGGCACACAGAAAGAAAATGGTCTCAAGTCACACATTGTGAACAACAAAGGTAGACCTGAAAGCCCTGTCTCAAGCAACCCAGGAGAGCCGGGGAGTGTTGACAAACAGCAGAGACCGAGACAAAGAAAGGAGTGAAAAGGTTCTTCTCCAGTGCTTCAGAATGCTTGCTCCTTGGCTTTGTACATCCTACAACCAGGCCTCTCAACAGTGAGGGGGTGAAGTCCTGCTTTCTTGTGGCCCCTAGAATGTGGTCTTTTGCTGCAACTCCTGAGGAGGCCAAATGTTAATGAGGTGTGGACACTTACACTGACAGAGGGAGGGTTAGTCAGCTTGAGGAATATGGGAGCACTCTTCAGAAATTCCAACTCTAAGAATCCCGGGGGGTGAGGGGTAGGGAGATGTGCATTCGGGAAGCAGGACACTGAGATCATCCTCCACGGCTCCATGCATCATTTGGGTACCTGAGGCCTCCTCTACACTGCACTTTCTAACAGGTGCTGTGATGCCAGAGAGGGATCAGCCACACAGTAGTCATTGAAACAGTGTGATGTGAAAGTGACCAACCCTTTAACCCCTTGACCTTGAACCTGTGGTGGATAAAGGTCCTGGCCATGCAGTTCCTGCAAGTGGTAGCCTCTATAGACCCTTTTCACTCTATGGGGAAATTGCTTTGCCTAAAGTTACGTGCTCAGTGATTATTGGTGAACATGATGTGGCCTTAAATTCCTCCATGGAACCTCTGTGGACAGTAAGCTTGCAGCATCTGTGCTCGTAAATCGAATAGCTGCTGTGTAAGTTGTCCAAATACAAACTCAGATTTCTAAAAGCTATGGCTGTGCTTGTATGAAACCTAGGTCTCTATTTGACATTTAACGTAAATTTCTTTTTAAAATATATTGTATTAATTCCTTAAGAATTTCATACCTGCATACAATGCAGTTTTGTCATATCCACCCTGACTCATTTCCCTGACTCCTCCTAGATCAACCTCACCCTTTCCCGTCCGCTTCCAACATCATGTCCTCTTTTTTGGTTTCTTTTTTATAACCCACAGAGTCCAGTTTCTGCTTCCCATGTACCTACGGGTATGGTGCCATCCATTTGAACATGGCCGACCTACAGGAACCACGCCCTTAAAGAGAACTGACTCTCCCTCCTCTGAAGCTATCAACTGCCAATAGCTCCTCAGCTAAGGGTTGGGGGCTTGTGATCCCCTCTATAAATTAATTCTTTAACTATCACCTTTAGGTCTGCGGGTATGGCTCAGAAAGTAAAGAAAGTGTTCGCTGTTCAAAGCATGAGGTCTTGAATTCAGATTCCCAGAACCCATGAAAAAGCTGAACGTGTGTTTAGAATCCCAGTGTTTCCATGATGAGATGGGCAATAGAGATAGGCAAACCTAGGAAACCCATGGGATGGCTAGCATGGTGTGTGTAGCAGTGATGGAATAGTATCTCAAAGAAGGTGAAATGAGGATCGATACCCAGTGTTGGCCTAACACACACACACACACACACACACACACACACACACAGTGATAGGTGTGTAAATCAGTTTGACCATAGTCATCAGCTCAGAATGTGAATATACAAGAAAACATCCCATGTTAAATCATAAATACATGTAATTTTTATTTGTCAATTAAACCTTAGTAAAGCTGGGGGGAAATAAAAGACCAAACAAAGCTCACATTCTCTACAGCAGTCCTGCTCCTGATTCCAGATACAGGCTGCTGCAGGCTGGAGAAGCTGGCTTCTGTTTGGGAACAAGAAGGGATAGTCTGCATAAAGGCCATGTTCGAGGCTTATGGATCTTCATCTTCATCACACTTATGACTAGACTAACTTCCTAGATATGTTGACACTACACAGGTAAGTCTGCAAAATGAATGAGGATTAGGTACAAAGACCAATCAGACTCATGAAGGAAATACCTGAAATCGTGACGTCTTAGGTTTTATCGAGATTTCAGCTCTCCAGTTCTTTCCCAGCCTTTGTGTTCTCTGTAAATTGGTTAAAATTGGGGCTTCACTGCATGATTCTATACTGCACTGTATTTCCTTTAGGAAATTTATGGAACTTTCTAAGATTCCCTTTTTCTTTAAAGCAAGGATCAGGTTGCTATGAGAATTAAATACATATATGATGCATTAGGTAATATGTCTGGTCCTTTGGGAGTAGGCAATAGCTTGAATACCCTTGTCGTTTCTGCCACCGAAATGCAGTAGCAGCGGTGGTGACTGCGCTAACGGTGCCTATGGTAACGACGGTGACAAAGGTGGTGGTGGCTATACTGCTGGTTGTCAGTCTGGTGTTCTGGACCTGACGCTTCCCCTCACCCATCCGACCACCGAGATCACTCTGAGCTGGCAGCTCCGAGCTGTTGGAAGCGGGCAGGAATGAGGGGAGGGAGGAGATTCAGGTTCAAACTGCCTGGGATCCTGATCGAGGCTCAGAGACCCAGACAGGATAAATAATTACCCTGGGACTTCAAGCTTGGTGAACAAAGTCAAAGTCCCTTTATTTCGAGCGGGTAGGGGAATGTATTATGGTATTGGGCAGGAAGACAGGTAGCCTATCTGCCAGTCACTTGTTCAGGGCTCACTAGAGCACGGATTGCCTTGACCATGGGGGAAGGGATTAGCCTTGATTCACGGGGAAGGGAAGGGCCACAGCCTCTCCCTCTCTGATGGCAGGGGGCCATCCAGTGCCTTCAACCCAGGCCATACACAAGGCTTTACCCGTTTCCATGGTGTTGCAGGTGGTGACAAAGACGGTAGTGGTGGTTTGATGGTGATGGGAGTCGCGATGATGGCGGCGATGATGGTTGCAGTGGCAACGGTGATGATGATCCTAGCGGTGGTCATAGCGACAATGTGACAATGATATTGGTGATGACGACGAGGATGATGAAGATGATGCCAGAGATGGCAGTGGTGGTGGCCGTGGTGAAGGTGATGGTGGCACTAATGACGGTGACAGAAGTGCTAACGATGATGAAACACTGACGGTAATGATGATGATTGACGTGGTAGTTGATGGTAATGACAGTGAGGGTGCTACTGATGTTGGTTGTTGGAAGTCGTAATAGTGGGGATGATGTTATAATGATATAATGGTGATATTAGTGGTAGGGAGGATACTACCTACCTGGCAGGGACTTCAGTGATGAGGGTAATGGTGGAGGAGGTGGAGAGAGCTGCCGTTGTGATATCCTTGAAACTAAGACACGCCCTCATGCACTGCCCCTCATTCAGCCTCTACTGTCCCATCACAGTCTGTATCCACAGAGCCTCCTGTCAGCACTATCTCTTGGTGTCTCTACACAACTCTTTCCCCCATACATCTGTGCCCCTTTATCCCGTCTTCTCTTCCCCAATCTAATTCGAACTACAGTCCCATCTCGCCTGTCCCAGTGAATTCAACACTATATCTCTACCAAGTAGCATCATACTTTTTCCTGATTCTCTTTCAATTGTGAATCCTGCCGTCTTTCTTTACCTCAGTTGTCCTCTGCTAGTGTCGTCACATGTGAGCCCCGTATGTTCTTACCGGTCTCTCTAAGCTATCCCCCATGTGGTGCTTCACTGGGGTCAACCTTAAAATGCCGAAGCTCCCTTAACGATAATCCTAAATGTGCCCAGTTTAAGGGCCTTCTGTATCTTCTCAAAACTCTCCTTTGTGGCTCCACCTGCCCTCTGGATGGCTTTAACCCACTGAACTAAGACCACAAGCAATGCTTCGTGGCACCATTTCCTTCATGATTCTTCCTTTAGAACAAAGAATCAAAGCCTAGTTCTCTAGCACCTGAAAAGTTTCCTTCCCATTTCCCCACTTTCTTTGGCTTTGTCTCTCTGTCCTGACATGATACAAACACACATTCTTTACTCTTCATGTTAGTTGTCCATTCCCACGGTGAAGGTCACATACTGATGAAATGAGACGATACACTCAAAAGCCATGGTTACCACATACGGGATATCAGTTGCTTGGTAAACATTACCCATAGTAATTTCTTCTCAGCTTGAATATCGAAGATACTCCAGCATCACCTTTACAAAAAGTCCTATCCAGTAAAAAGCCGGAGGACAAGGTATCGCCAGGACAGGTGACTTTAGGACAAAGTGACATCAGACAGGTGACTTTAGAACAAGTTACTCTAGTGAGAGTCACGGCCACCTAGGGAGATCCTGAGACCTGTCAGAAAAGAGGAGGAACAAGGAAAGGTATGGTACATGGCAATAAGATCTGGAAAAATAAGAAAATTAGGCCCCGCTTAAATTACCTTTACCCAGCATTAATCACGATGGATGCGGCATGGGATCTATTTTTATACTAGCATTAGAGGTCAAAGTCAATGGAGAATTAGAATGCTTTTTTTTTTTTTCTCCTTCTCAAATTACTTAGGACTCCAAGAAGCAGAGATGACCTGTTGGTTTGCTGACTGGCTATTTTGGGCAAAGTCATGAGGCACAGACTTTTCTCTCCCCAGGACAGAGTAAGGTGATGCTCTGTCAACCACCTGGCCAATTTAGTTGCTGCTGACAGCTGATCCTAATAATGTGGTCAGCAAAGTCGGCCGGGGGCTCCTACTTTGGCTCCTGGGTTTCCCATACAGGCTGTCTCCATTGATCAGATATAATCGAATAATGGCTGAAATTGTGCTTCTCGATGGGCCCAATAGGCCATTTCTTTATGACATGATCAAATTGGCCATAGCGCATTCAATTTGTTTTAATGGCCAACACAGATGCAATTAAGGAGATTGACTGTGCAGCCGTCCAAATTGTCCATTAAGAAGGTGGCCAAAGCGACTGGACAAAATGCATGTATCACATGCACTTTCTTTTTAAGGATGTCTAGACTTGGTAGCACCTTTAATTTTCTTAAAACTGCCCTTAACTAGTTCTGTTGGATGTTGATGATACAGTTTTCTAGAACGAAGCAAAGCACACTTGGAAAATAAAAAGTACATTTTTTTTAGAATGATCCCAACCTTCTGATGTTTGTGGGATAATAGGAAGTCAGAACTTCTTTGAAGCTCTGAAGATTTATAAGGATATGAGAAATTAAATGTATTGCTGCAGATGGCTACTAATATTCGTTTTATGAGGAGGGATTTATCTCTGCACATTAGCAGCCCCCAAAGGTCGTGATCTGTCTATGACGCGTTACTGCATCTGATCTGAACCACTGACAACTGACTTCATCTCTTCCTGCTCTGAAAATCCCACTCTGAAACGATGACTACTCTTGTAGGGATTTTGAAGATGAAGAACATGTTCATTACATGATTGAATCCAGTTCATCTTTGAGTACCTGCACGTGGTAAATGACACGCATTTTGTACCAGTTATCAGAGACGCCTACAAAGAGAGCCTGAATTAAGCAGCCATGGAAGAGGATTGAGGCGATAATTGTGGCTACTACTGTAGTGGGGGTGGGATGGGTGGTAACGGGAGGTGGGGAGGGGGGAACTAGTTACTGCTAACGGAAACAGGTAAACGTTGAAACCCATCTGAACTGGCACCTGGGGCCAGCCTCTAGTTCTTTTTTCCCATTTTTTAAAAATCACTTTACTGCATTGAACTAACAAATCAAAGTATCATACAGCTTGATTAACGCGGCCACCCAAGCAAATACTTGCTCAGTTCCAAACTCTGTACATCTCAGCGGGCTTCTATACAGCTAGAAGGGTCACTCTTGAAGCCCTGCGGTTTTATACTTTCACTGTCAATTACATGTTTATGCACTTATCTACCACAAGAAACAAAAAGACAAAACACAAAACAAAAAAAAAATAGAGTTAAAACTAGAAAACCAATGAGTTTCATACCTCTCTCAGGCTCCTGTGTCCTCTGTCTGAGGTCTGTCCTCTTTATCACCTAGTACCAGCTTTATTTCCTCCCTTGTACATGGTAGTCTATACCTACATGTACATTTGTTTACTTACATACATGTGCACATTTAGGCTAAGAACTACATATGAGGGAAACTCCCCACGACTAGCTGAACGGAGAGCCTCTTAAATGGATATGATCCTTTTTGACTTTCAGAACATATTCTCCCTAAGGTCCCATTTTCTACATTGGGACTCCTCGATAGGGTGTGGCTATCTCCATTCAGCTGAACCTTTAAGAGACTTGCCAGGGGTCTCCAGTGACTAATGGCAGACAGCAGGACTGAGGCTAGTTGGGAATTTGGCTTCCCAGATGGGAAGCTATATTCAGCTGAAGAAAAGCAGTGACCTGTCGTCCCCTGGAGTATCTCTCAGCCTTGGAAGAAGACAGGTATCTTAGTTAAGGTTTCTATTATTGTGACAAAACACTACCATCAAAAGCAACTTGAGGTATAGCAGTTTTATTTCAGCTTACAGTTCCACATCGGGGTTGATCATCAGAGGAAGTCAGGGAAAAAACCTGGACACAGGAGCTCATGCAGAGGCCATAGAAGAGTGCTCCTTATTGGCTTCTCCTTGTGGCTTGCTCAGTCTGCTTTGTTATACTACCCAGGACCATCTGCCTAGGGGTGGCACCAACCACAGTGGGCTAGGCCCTCTGGCATCATTCAATAATCCAAAAAAAATGCCCCATAACCTTGTACACAGAGTGACTTGGTGGGGTCATTTTCTCAACTGATTGTACCTTTCCCAAATTGATTCTAACTTACAAAAGCTGACAAATCCAAGAACAACAGCAGCAGCAGCAGCGACAAAACTAACCAAGACAACAGGCCATATCAGCCACTATAGCTGCAGTGTCTTGATTCTCCTGAACCTATGGTTGCGAGGGCAATACCAGGACTTGAACGTCGTCTTGGTCATCCACAGGCATAGCAGGACTCCATGCTTTCTATAGATATAGACGGGAGACCATGGCAATGCCCACCTCCTGGGGTCAGGTAGGTAGCCCTGTGTTATCTCCTGCCTGGGATTGGAGTCTTCTGTGCTTACCAATATGTACTGACTAGACAACCATGGGGAAGAACAGTGTGTAAATATTTGTTGAGTGAATAATGAGTAATAAACATAATAAGAATGGCTAGTACCACGGAGGCATTTATAATAAATGTACTTACTTGCAGTAACAGCATTAACAAAAGGATTATGCCATAAAAAATTGAGCTCTTGTCTGACTTATACTGAAAATATGATAAATAATATTTACTTCTTGAAGTTGTTGAAATAATTTTATGGAAATCTGTGTGGGATGCCGTTTACTCTTGATGTTGCTGAGTCATTGCTATGTGTTGTTGCTATTACTATTATTATTATTATTATTATTGTTATTACTATTGCTCTTAAAATTTGAGACCTTTCTAATAATCCAATACCTGCAGAAAATTTGAGAAGACATTGGGATCTCATCACGTGTATAAAGGTTTTTGTACAACACAATTAATTAGCTCATGCAGGCGCTAACCACAATGTTCCTGGGACATAGAATAACATAAGGCCGTAGTTGGTGGGACTCAGTACTTTTCTCTAAAGATATGGGCCTTTTCAGAGTTAGCATAACTAAGGTACCACTGCTCCTCCCTCTCTGGGCTACAGCACTCCTTAGGGATGCATGCAAGAATGATCCCTAAGCATTAGGACCATCCTAGTTGCTGCCCAGTAGATTAGGATAAAGCAAGGGCTGGTGTCCATAGCTGACTGGCAACAGAAACTGAGTAAGCATCTATTAATAATGAAAAGATCAGACAAGAGGAAAATCACAGGTATGATGTTCTCAGAGCTTCCTTACCTGCCTTGGCCCCAAGGCAAAAGCCTAGACACCCCCTGGTAACTGAGTCCACAGATGACCTTGGCCACAATCCCCCCACCATAGGCCCTTTGCAGACATACTACCTGCTGTACTCTCTCACTTTAGAGAAAAAGGTTAGTTTTGTGGGCCTAAGTGAATACATGCTATTTGGTTCTACCACCTACCTCCCCTGTGGCCCATTTACCAGGATCCCAGTTGTCCCCATTTATAATCTACAGTAAATTTAACAACCACATGAACCCTTTTCTTTTCTTATAGTGACATAATTAGCCAGATGATGAAGCTCTTTAACATGAAAGAAAACACTAAAAAAATATTGATTTTTCTACAGAGCCATAATACTAAATGTATCATTCCAAACTGAAGTAGGGACTAATTTAGAAGAAAAATACATAAATCTAAAACTGAGTGGATTCCCTTTAAAAAAAAAACTAACAAAAATTATATATATTATATATATATATTAGTTTTATTATTAGTTTTTGTTAATATATACATATATATATACATATACATATATATATCATTAAATTATTCATTTTGGATTTCTAAGTATAACGACTTGCTACTACAGCAGGCAAGTCACTCCCATTATTAATTTGTTAGATAAATGGCTTCTGTATCTTGAAACTTTAAATGAAATGGAATTCACTAATCCTAATTGCTTTGCTTTCTACCGGAATTTTTTCCCATTAGTTCAGCATGTTTTCTCTCTCTCTCCTTTCCACTTGAAGAGAGGAGCCTTCTTCAACTTAAAGCCTTAGGGTATACTTCATGGGTTTATTAATTATCAGGTATTCATTCAGAGGGGTTAATTAAGCAATAACTTTCTGTTGACTGCAGTATACAAAGAATAAAAGGCTTGACTTCGCTTGCTGATTAAGCACTCCTGACCGTGTCTTCATTTTCTTTCCCTGGGTTGCAGGAAATACAAGTCCTTGGCCAGTTCTAGTGTTGGCTCAGACCTGTTAAAATTAGTTATTTAAAACCCAATCCCCCTTGAAACCACACAAAGGGAGCAGGGCCCATAATATACGCAACATATATAATAAAATGCATTTCCCTTCAGTCAACTGCTCAAGAAACCTTCCCATTTCTATAATCCCACCCAGCAGAGAGAGAGAGAGCCCTTGTCCCTCCTCCCGTAAGGAGTCTGATAGACATGAAATAAGTCAATGTGATGACTTCGCACACTGGACAGGAACAGTGCCAATCAACTCACAAGGAAACCTTGGGGGTGTTTTGTTGATCGTTCCAGTGTCAAAATGTATTTATTCAGGTCCACAGTCAGTGTTTGCTGTTCTGCCAATTAAATCCTTCCAGGATGGTAGCTTCTTCCAGAGTTGATCAGCAATTTGTGGAACAAAAAAGGGAAGAGGTATGTGCTCTAGAAAGGTCTGTTGTTAGGAGGGATCAAAATAAGCAAACTCAAAGTTGGCATCTAAGATTGATTCCCAGCATAAAGGAAAAAAAAAACTGCTAGAAGAGGTTTATGGTTCCAGGGCTAACCTTATTTGAATATCTAGTTAGAAGAGGTCATTAGACCTGGATTTCTGGATCCCTAATCCCATCTTCTCCCACTCCTCCATCTTCCAAAGCAACTCAATGGATGGCACCTGGGAGGATGTTACACTTGTCAGAACTGTTGGTGTCATCAGAGCCAAGGGAAGTCTGAGAACCTGTCACAGCCAATTGGAGCCTCAAGAGACACAATAACCAATGCTATGCCCTGGATGAGATCCTGGAACAGAAAAAAAGGACATTAGGTTAAAAAAAAAAAAAAAGAACTAAGGGAATTTGAATACATGATGGACTTTGGTTTATGACGATGCATTGACATTTGTTCATTGATTTCCACAAGCACACTGTACTAAGTTAGAGATGAACAAGAGGGATTCGTGCAGGGTTAGGGGAAGAGTAATATGGGGACTTTGTACTATTTGCTCATTGACTGCATGCCAAGCTCCCTGTGCCATGCTCGGGTTAAGGAGGTATCCAACAGGGTAAATGCATTATGATTCGCATTAGCGGGCATTATTTTCTCCTCAGGGATGTTTGCAGTCTACCATTGGAGCCCATCTGACCAGCCCATCCTGTGGTACTGGGTGGCCCTAGAGCCATCCAAAGAACATGTCCCTCTTATGGCTATGTCAGAGACTCAGTGGATCCAAGGTTTCTAGAGTGGATCATGTTTCAAACTCCTTGTCCTGTGACCGTACATACCTCCCACTCATAACTGAGTGGAAAAGGCTGAGAAAAAAGGCTGCACCCCCTTAGGTATGGAAACACCTAGAATGATTTATTAAGTGGCATGTTGTACTTACTTCCAGGTTCAGAGCATGTGCCTACCTTCAGGATAATTAGTCTCCCGACTCTCGGGGAGGTAATGCCACACAAGGTAATGCCAAAATTCACCGAGAGAAGAGTCTGTGAACGTGTTTCTCAATTCCTATGAGAAACGAGGTGGAATGATCTAGAAGGCTCAGGCTCACATGTGAAGTCATGGCAGTAGACAACACTGGGATCCCCCCCCACACACACACACATTCGAACCTGCTACCCTCCTTTTAGCTCTCCTATTCCAGGTCTACAAGAAAGAAAAGCAAAGCCCAATTCAGCATTCGGGAGAACAAAGGAGAAGCAGTTGTGACCAAGACTATAAATGCCTTTCTTAAGCGACCACAAGGGACAGGCTGTTTGGTGAGTGCACTTACCAGATGGCTGAGGCTGTCAGCTGCTTCCAATCAAATCTTGCACCACTGAGTTGGTGAATCCTACACACTCAGCAAGATTCTGCTGAGTGGTGTGTGGGGGTGGGGGTGGCGGGGAGGGGGGGGGACGACTTCATTTGTTCTATACCTAGAAAGTGTGCTCCTGGGGTTTGGAGGGCAGAATCCAAAACCAACAAGAAAGTATCAGAAAGGGAAATGGGATACTGAAGGCAGCACCCTGTCCCAGGCCATGTGTTTTGTTTTAAGTTTATGGTGTTAGAGGGAAGGAAAGGAGAGAAACTGGTTCTTCAAGTATATGTGGGCAGAGAGGACAGGACAGGGCGAAAGAGGAGATGGAGCAGACTGGAATGAAAGGAATAAGAGAGAAGAATTACTCATTTCATATATATATATATATTTCATATATATATTAAATGTATGGATTCATTCTCATATGTATGTATGTATGTATGTATGTAAATGTATACTTTCATTTATAAAATGAAAACTAGAAAGCATGCTTTAGTGGTAAGTAGAGAATATTTTCTCCATGCTCTAGTTCCCGTAAAGATGGAATGATTTTCTTGTAAAGAAACAACAGTAAGAGGCCGAGGAGATGGTTCAGACTGATAAGCACAACCTATACAAGCATGAAGACCTGAGTTCAGGTTCACCTCACCCACATAAAAAGCCAGGCATGATGGCCCAAACTCACCATCTCCACACTGGAGAAATAGAGACAGAAGGATGCTTGAGGCTTGTTGGCCAGATAGTTGAGCAGAATTGGTGAGTTCCTGATTCACTGAAAGACACAAGGTGGAGAGGGGTTGAGGAAGATATGTGACATTGATCTTTAGCTTACAGAGAGGGGGGGGGGGAGAAGATTGACACACAGAGAGAATCAATGGATATAACAACCATTTTTCCAGGAAGAGGGAATCATGTCAGTGAGAAATGAGAAACTCTGTAGTGTTTCCATTGAATATGTTCCTTCTTAGCCTTTAAAACTTCCCTGCCTACCCACCTGCGATAAAACACATCTCCCAGGTTTTCCCTGTAACCCCGGCTGCGTTTCGGCAACAGCACAAAGGTGGTCAGAGAAACTGAGTGTGCATTAGAGGAAGCCCCTCCAGTGGAAATCTCACCAAACCTTAGGGAAGATTTTCCAACTTCTCCCTGGAAACAGAATATCCTTTTGGACACAGGGACAATGGTTGCTGGATATAACACTCCAAATACTGGGAAGGCTCTGAATGAGAAGTGCCCTTGGCTGTTGTATTTGAACACTGGGTCCCTAAATGGTGACACTTTATGGGTGGTTCTAGAACCTAGGATTTGGCTTCGAGGGTTTATAGCTTCACCCAACTCCCAGTTCATTCTCTCTGCTTTGTGTTTGTGGTTAAAGATGCGATCCCTCCACTTCCTCCTCCTGACACACGCTGACGTGCCTCCCTTGACCTTATGGATTTTCCTTCTGGAACCATATGCCAAAATAAACTCCTTCTCCTTTGGTCATGGTGTTTTATCACAGGGACAGAGAAGTAACTAATAAAAAGCCTTGATGTTTCCTGCAGCCCTTCATCATGACAGAGCCTTGTACACTTAGCACTATCCTGGAACCACCAGACTTGTTCACAGCTGCATATCACATCAGACAGATCTGTCCCTATAAGACACTTGTGCTGAAGGAAAAGCAGACATTTAGGGGTCTGACAAGAGCTCAACGCTTTTGGTTTTTTGTTTTTTTCTTGTTTTCTAGCTTCCACACAGATCACACAGACATGAAAGTGAGGCCCAGAAATTCCCTTATAAATGTAAATAAAATGTGCAGTTTTGATTATGTGCCTCTTGCCTCCAGCATGTCTTCTAAGCCCAGAGATTACAGTCCTCGAAGATTCAATTTCTTCATCTGTAAACTGACAGTGCACTGGGCAGAGGGAGGTTTGCAAGACACCTGCTGGCACTGGTGTGGCCCCAGAGTGTGGGTTTCTCTTTCCTGTCCTCTTCCTCCTCTGCACGGCTCCTATTCAGTGACGCTCTCTTCTTGATTCGTAGTCTAGCAGCCCGTGAAATTGTGATGTTGGAGTCCGGATGACTGTGAGGGAGAAAATTAGAAAAATCTGAAGTAAAACCAAGTTCCTGGGAGTTGTCTGGCAAATGAAAACTGATTTGGAAAGCCCCGCCCCCACCAGGCTCATCTTTCATACCTCCATTGTAAAAACACCACAAGGAAGAATTTGAACCCTGGATCTGCTGAAGTTCAATTTAACCAGAGTGTGGACCTGAACCTTCCAGAGAAAGAGAGGAGAGTGGGGCTGAAGGGAGAAAGGAGGCTCTGATTTCCTGGACTTGGGATGGAATGCTGCCTCCCAAGACCAGTCCAATTTGCTTTGCCCAGAAGTGACTGGAATTCATGTGTTTTTGCAGCCAATGGTTAATGGTTAGAAGTCCATCCATAAAAACATGGTCAGCAAGCTATAATTTTCCCTCTTGAAAATTGCCTCATTGTGTAGAGATTTTTTTGCTTTGCTTGTTTGTTTGTTTATTTTTTTAATTCTGATGAGATACTAAAAATAACACAGGGTTTATTGTTGACCGGGATGGCTAAGTGTTTCTAAATCAAGGTTTCAATGGATTTGCTGCCATTAAATGTGAGCTTTCTCTTGGAGGGAGTAAGTGGGGTGAAGAGAGCTAGGATGCAAACATACTATTTTGTTTATTTTGCTTGAATTCTTTCCCCAGACCTTTAAGCAAGCCAAAGGCATTTTAAGCATTGTAGGATCCCAGGATGTCTTTATTATTCATACCTGGGTACCTAAAACCTTACTAAAGTTTCCACAGTGCTTAAGAGACAGTAAAGAAATATACAGGGACGGTTGCTTGAGGAATGATGGAATCAACTGCTCTCAAGCTTTTAGCCATTTCTGTGTGTGGCACATGTATGTAGGAGTGTGCATGCATGCATACGCAGGTGCATGTATACACATGTGCCTGTGTGTGTGGAGGCTATAGAGCCTACTTTCTTCGAAAGACAGGCTCTCATTGACCTGGCACTCAATAATTATTGTAGATTGGCTAGCTTGGAAGCCCTAAGGGTTATCCTGTCCCCACTTCTCCTGCTGAGATTACAAAACTGTCCCGCCACACCTGGCGTTTTCACATGGGTTCCGGGGATTGAACTCAGGTCCTTCTGTTTTCAAGGCAAGAACTTTACTGACTGAGTCATCTCCATCCTCTTAGCTATTTCTTTCTTCGACCCAACAAACAAGATGCCATTGCCTAGAAATTGGGCAAACTCTACCAGGAGATCTTGGGTCCCGAAGACCTTCGTGTTACCTCTGACTTCTGTCTCGCATCCTCTTCTTAAATACCCTGTCAGAGCCATCCCTTATTCTTGCAGAGGATGCAGGCTGTAGGAGTGTTCCCAAACTTGGCTGGTCCTGGCGATAACCTGTGATGCTTAGCAAACATACCTTCCTACGGACGTCAACCTCAACTGCGCATTAGGCTCAACTAGGGAGCTTTTAGAACTTTTGATGACCAAGCTGTCTACATACCAATTCCATCAGAAACTTGGGCCGTGGGCGCCAGGCATCAGTAGCTCTAACACTCCCCAGGTGGATCCTGCATGCAGCCAAGTTTTAGTACTACTGTGGAGGCTGTGATTCAGCAGTCGCTTTAAGGACCTCGGAGGGGACGTGAGCCTCAAGCTCTCCAAGAAATTCTTACACTCACGGAGCAATCTCAGGAATAAGGTTAAGTAAGTATTTCTAGGACAAAATGTTTGGGACAAGATAATTATTGGATTGGTGATTTTTTTTTCCAGATTTGGAATATTTATTGATGCATAATGAGGTGTGTTGAGGGTGGAACCCAAGTCTAAAGGTAACATTCATTTTAATTTCATAAACAACTGAGTACCATAGTGTGAAGGCGATTTAAGAGAACATTTTAAAATAAATTTGTGCATAAGGTTCAATTTCGCTGTATGGAATTTTCCACGGTTGGCATGATGCCAGCACACAGAAAACTATAAATAGCAGAGGGGTGGGGATTTTGAATTTGTAGATCGAGAATGTTCCAACTAATAAGCATCACTCCAGAAGTCAAACCAACACTGTTTCTGAAGGGTAGGTATAAATGTCTTACAAGACTGGCCAATCAGAACTCACTGTCACTAGTACAGCTGAGTGGGCCAGGAGCAGGCACCTAATCAAGTTCCTCCAATCCTGTGCTGTCACCTGGGAGAATGAAATGGGTGTCACTTGATTGTAGGTGGTGTCCCTCCTGAGAACACATAAAGATGGAGGTGGTCATGTTTGTCACCTTGCACAGTGAAGTCAGGAAACAGTAAAAAGGAACAATGAAGGAAACTCACAGGGGAAAGAAAGAGGTCACAGGAAGACAAAGATGCAGAGAAAGTAAGAAGGGGAGAGATCATTGAATTTCCAAAAGTCTTCTTTCCATTTCCAGGCCCAGTCTTCATAGAGTGGATGCATCTCGTTTCCCTTCTATAAGAAAAGGCACAAACACCGTTTCCATTTCCTAGAGGTGAGTTTGCAACTTCATATGTTTAATAATAAGGAAATCAAATAAACCAAAAGGACCTCAGAACACATTTCTCTCCTACAATCATTTTCAGAGTTCTAAAATACAGGTGTGTGTTTTGAGTTTCCAAATCAGAAATTCAATAGGAAGAGCTATCGTGGACTGCTCAAGGTTGTAGTAGATGCTTCCTGGCTGTGGGTCCCATACCCTAAAGAACACAGCCTGGGGTTGTCTCCATGAAGCTGTGGTTTTCTAACTGTTATCCTTCTAGTGGTGATGGTGATGTTCAATTTCCATAAAACTTAAATTTCACCAGAAGTAGGTCATCTTCTAACCCCACATAAGGAACCATATAAGGTCTTAGATAACGTAATGAGGGCTGGAGACACTGCTCAGCAGTTAAGAACACTTGCTTCCAAGGGATCAGAGTTCAGTTTCCAGCATCCACATCAGGCAGCTCATAACTGATTGTAACTCCAGCTTTAGGGGATCTGACACCCTCTTCTGGCCTTCTTGGGCACCTCCATGCAGGTGTACACACACACACACACACACACACACACACACAGACTCTCTCACCATTAAAAATAATGTAAATGGAATGAGAAAAAAAACCACATATATTTAAGAGAAAGCACTGACCTTCATCAGAGCTTGTGACGCCCTGAGTGATTGCATTGGCCCATTCAGTGTTTTTCCTGGAGCCTAATCCACGATGACCATCCTTGCATGGCCCACGGTCCATCTTTTCTCATCACAAAGTATACTTCTCTTTAAAGTCAGGCGTATTGCATTAAAACCGGTAACCAATGAAATGGACCACTCTGCGTTCAGTAATGCTGATCTTGACAAATGTGGGGAGTGTGTAGAGAGAACAGTGACTGTAGATGGTAAAGAAGGAACTCTCTGCACCCACTGTAATCTCCACCTCAGACTCTGGCAACCACTAATGTATCTTTTTCATATGGTTTCAGTTTGGGGGATTCATTTCTAGACTTTCACGTAACTGGAATCATGTAGTAACATTGGCTTGAACCTGACTCCCTCCACCTCCTGTAATGGATCTGAGATTCGTCCACAACTTTCACATATCTGACGTGTGTTCCTTCTTATTTCTAAGTTCTACTTTCTGCATGTACATACCATAATCTGTATATCCACCTGCTAGTTGGATGGCGTATGTTTTCCATTCTCTAGTAATAATGAAGGAATATAATCTAAACAGTACTTTGTTTTTGTGTGTGTACGTATACGTCAGTGTGTATTTGTGTGTGTACATGCCTGTGTATGTGTGTGTGTGTGCATATGTGTGAGTGTGTATTTGTATGTGTGTGAGTGCCTATGTATGTTCATGCGCATGTGTATGTGTGATCATGAGTTGTATGCGTGTGTGGTGTGTGTGTGTGTGTGTGTGTAAAAGCACAATTTTCAGTTCTCTCAGGTAAAGACTGGGAGATGAAATTACTGGTTCATATGTAAGAAGCTGGTTAATTTTATTCAAGTGACAGACAGCTTTGCACATTGACTATGCTGCTTCGCATCCATACCAAGCAAGGACAAGGGCTGTAAACACTCCCATTCTTTGCATTTCGAGTCACCAATGAAATCTCTGAAAGTTATTTCCGGTGTTCTAACGCATCTAATGCATCTATGGGTGTCTCACTGCGATTTTTAACTTGAGTTTACCTAGGACTAATGATGCTCTGTATCGCTCCCTGTCCACACCCATCATCTCCCTATCTTCCTGGATGAAGTATCTATTCAAAGGCTTTGCCCATCTGTATTATGCTGTTTTCTTATTATTGAGCTTTGAGCACTCTTTATGGATTATCTATACTAATCCTTCATCAGATATGAATCTTGTAAATATCTTCTCATAGCTTGCGGCTGGCTTATTCATCTTAACAGTGCTTTCTGGAGGGAAGGAATTTGTAATTTTCATGAGATTCAATTTGTCAATTTTTTACAAAAGGTACCGTGCTTGTTGTGTTGAATTAAAAAAAAAAACAAAAAACTTTTTTTTTTCAAGCCAGTTTTAGAGAATCCTTGAAAAGCTTTACGTGTTTATTTTACACACAGTGGCCTATTTCAGTTTATTCTTGCGTGTAGTGTAAGGTATGTACCAACCTTCCTTTATTCTACACAGGAATTCCAAATTATCCCAGAACCATTTGTGGCAAAGATTATTTCCATGACTGACTCATAATATATGGTCCTATTTCTTTAGTTATTTTTAGCTGCTGCCCCAGGGCTTAAAGCATACTTTAATTTTTTTTTTTTTACAGTCAACCTGCAAATAACACTTTAACCTTATGTGAGTGAGAAGGAAAAACCTTCACAGAGTAAACTTCCAGCCCCCTTCATGATGAGCCCTGTGACCCTGGGTTCCCAGAATAGAGCTCTTTGGAAGCTCCTATCTGCTTACCCAGGGCAGCCACATCCTCCCTTCTCTGAGTCCACAGTGGTTTGGGAGGGGTACTTCTCTGCTACTCCCTGAGACATGGGAAATCTCTATCGGAGTGGGTGGAGGTTATGAATCCCAGCATTCCTTCACTGTAGTCTCCATCTACAGTGGACTTTATCTTTCAGACTACCTCGGTCTCCTCATCTTTGCCTGATAATTCATGAGCATTATGATAATTAGTGAGCATAATGAGCATTACGACCCTCTCCAAGCAGCTTTCCAATTGTTTAAGGGGAAAAGGTCCAAAGGAGAGCTTTCTCCACACCCATGTGTCAGTGGCTCCAGTTCTACACACCAAGGGAGGCCCTCTCTGGCTTTCTTGAGTACAGCCATGTCTGCGGACCCGTGGAGGATGTTCTGGGTGAAACGCCTGCAGTGGGGAGACCTTATGTCGTGACTTTCCATTCCTGTGACTACACACTCTCATGGGACCTGATATTCTGTCTTTAGCGAAGTGTTACAGATACAGAAAATGGTTCATCCTTCCCTGAGGATGCTGGGATTCCATCCTGTAACTCTTTGTAATAAAAACTCTCTTTAATTGGGAACAGTCGCTTACTTTTTTCTGGATGCTCCCTGTCATGTGGGTTCAAGGAACGTTAGGATTTTTAGTTCCTAACCTTGCCTGGTAGGGTAGAATGTTGCCTCATATCATGATGGGTGACAAACTTACTCTTGACACGAAGACACAAATCTCCTAGGAAAAACCTCTTTCTTTTTCAGATACTTATAGAACATAGCCCAGATCAGGAGCCTAGTTGAATATTCAGCTGAGCCCTCAAATAAGGGAATATACTTAGCTTACTTCTTTCCACTGGTATTGAAGAACTGATTGACTGAACCACATGAACTATTTGTAGACATGTGTGTAAACACTCAAATCTGATGACACCTTCTATTTCGAGGTAAACTCTTTAAGCTTGGAATTCTTCTATCGTAATTTTAGTGCTTCTGTTTCTTAACTTTTTAAGATACAGAAAAAAATAATGTGGCAGTTGTTTTATCTTCTGCAGACTTCTATAATAGATGCCATGAGCCTAGTGGCCAAAACTGAGGTATACAACCTTCAAAGTTCTAGAGAGCAGTCCACTGTTACGATGAGGCAGAGTTCAGAGGCTCCAAGAGAAGAAACTCCATCTTTCTCTCAGACAGTGGTTGTCAGTTGTTGCCAGTGATGTGCTTGGCTTGTGACAGCATCACTCCAGCCTCCGCCTCCACCTCCTTGCTAATCTTCTCCTCTGTTTCCACATCCTCTCATCTTAGAAAAGCATCTGTTAGTAGCATCAGAACCTACTCTAAATCCCTCTAAGAGCCTCTCCCCTTGAGAGTTTCAATATTATCTGCTACCTTCCTTCTTAAGAAAGTCATCTTCATGGTGTCTGATGCTTAGGACCATGCAGCTGCAAATCATGCACGCGATTTATGAATTTGGATGTGTATGTGCGCTCTCTCTCTCTCTCTCTCTCTCTCTCTCTCTCTCTCTCTGTGTGTGTGTGTGTGTGTGTGTGTGTGTGTGTGTGTGTGAGTGTGTGTGAGTGTGTGAGTGTGTGTGTGTGTGTGTGTGTGTGTTATATGCTTTGCTTGCAGCCTATATTACCACCAATCCATGTTTAGCAGGTCACAGAGAGCCCACTGTTTATACGAGTATCTATCTTGGGTTCCCCCATGTGAGCTGAAGCCCTGGAAGCTGCTGGGCAGCATGATCGGTGCCTGAGAGTTTTGTAAGTTTTACCTGAAACAACGTGGCCTAATCACTGAAGCCATTGGCTAATATTTGTTCTGATACATCATGGACTGGCCTGAGATGTTTTCAATCCACCTCAAATAAACTTGAGACTGATCTGTGATCTCAAAGTAGTAGCAAGATCACCACCTTATAAAGCCCACAGAAAACCGAGGCAAACTGAGACAACAGTAATCAACGACTCAAACTCAACTTACTGGCGCACACAACCATCCATTTCTGTCTGTCAATCATGACTTTTTTTTTTTTTTTTTTTTTGGTCTGCTGTTATAGGAATAAACCACTGTGGCACCATGATGATGTGCAGAGCTTAATTTTGATATTCGAATAAAGAATTATGCTCACTTTTCAGTAGGTCTACCTGCTATCAGGGTTTAAGCAAAAGCATGCATGTCTCTTTCTCCCTTTCCCCAGCTGCTCAATAGAAATGATGCTGCGTCCAGTCTAACAGCATTGTCCCAACTAGTCACTTAAGTGTGGAAACAGTAGCAAGCAGGGAAAATATGCTCTAATAAATGCCAGTAACCTTCCCCTGTGACACCAGTGTGTGTGTGTGTGTGTGTGTGTGTGTGTGTGTGTGCATGTGTGTGTATGTGAGTGTATGTGAGTGTTTGTGTATGTGTGTGTATATGTATGAGTGTGTATGTGTGTGAGTGTGGGTGTGTGTGTGTGACTGTGTGTGTGTATGTGTGTGTGTCTAGCGTGTGGAGGCCAGAGATCAACATCAGATATCTTCTTCAATCATCAGTCCTTGTCTTACTCTTTGAGACAGGGTCCGTCACTGAATCTGGAACTCACTTGATTTGGGTTAGCCAGCTCCAGGCAGCCTCCTGTCTTGGCCTCCCCACTGCTAGGATTATAGGCACATATTACTGTGTGCTTTACCAACTGAACCATCTCCCCTGTGACACTATCTTGATGGCCATGAAACCAATAACCATTTCCTACATAGAGGGATAAGAGAACTTTGGGTCATTTTTCTATCTGTATTAAAATGAAGGGACAGAGAGTTCTAGGATAGAAGTCAGAAGTGGCTCTCCCCCGACCCAGGCATGTGGCCTGCAGTAATGTTGTACAGGTTCGTTTTGACTAATGTTTCAAATGGTTGTTTTGTGCACCAATGGGTGAGGGGCTGCTTAGGTCTTTGTATTTTGCATTGTCTGCAGGTGTTGGATTCATGTAGGCGATGTTTCGTTGTTTATGGTCTGCATGTGCTAACAGTAAACACCTGAGGAGCTCTGTATCAATGAAAACACCTGAGCTCAGATGCTCAGGGTTCCACTGTCCAGTATGGCTCTTTCCGTGATAGTAGTTCCTTCTGCTGAAGTCTGGCAGGGTTTACATCTATGAACATCCCTCCATGTCTTCCTTGCTAAGCCACCACAGTAGGTGAACTACAACATAGCAAGCAACACAGCTTCCCTAGGCGTCAATCTCCTTAAACAGCAAATAGATCTTGTCACACACCACAGATGTTTTAGCGTCTCTGAGTCTCTTTGAATCTACGTGCATGGTGGCATTGCTGTTGGCAACGTGAGTGCCAGGGAAACTTTGATTTTCTTCTCATTTATTTGAGAACCTAACCAAAATCTCTTAGCTCTGGGAATAGAATGGGGACACTCTAGAGAATTAAAGCAAAGTCTACATTTTCCAGGAAGAAAGATCCAGATTTGAAGGTAAAACAGACAGAAGAATATATGAGGTTCCTCCAACTCCCGTGAAGAAAGGATTTAAGGCCTCTCTCTTTCAAGAGCTCCTGGCATGATACCAAACCTACTCTCACACGGTCCAGTGTTTACAGCCACTCCAAAATCTCCCAAGCATGTGTTTCACAAAAGCATCGCCTGTCCAAATCCCCTGTAATGTTTCCAAAGGGAAAGAACAGAGTCAATAATCAGGGCTGTGCCTGCATGTTGCTAATTCCCTAGTTCCCTTCCCAGCTCAGATACGCACGTGTGCATGCACGCGCACACACACTCACATAAACAAAGCCATAAATATATACACTGCTGTCTGTCTAATAGACTGAGGGATCAAATTACAGTTTCAGCCTAGTAGAGCCGCCTTCGTGTGTGTGTGTGTGTGTGTGTTTGTGTGTGTGTGTGCTAGAAATAAATTTTAAACACTTCCCTTAAGTTCCTGAATTCTTACAATGTAAAGAGATAATGATCCTGGGACAATTAAGCAAACAATTAAGCAAAAAAGAAAAGAGAAAAAGGTTTTCGTAGGTCATATACATATTTTGCAATCCCAGCCAGTGGCATATGAAAGAAGAGGCTTCTTCTCCAAAATGTAGGCATTTCAGAACTGCAAGGGCAGAACATTCATACTGAGACCTGTACATGCACATGGGAAGACACCCTTGACATTATACTGCAGCCACAGCCATGAGAGCAGGTCCTGCATATAGTTTAAACCATTTCTTGGAGACTCAGCATCCTGAGGCTCCTCCATTCAAGACATCAGAGAGTCTTTGGTGTTAAGAGTGGCGTGGTGGTGGGCTTGTTTCAGCTAGACCAGGAACGAGCGAGAACAGCAACCAATCTACCATTTCAGATTTCAACTCCCACTTACTGACTTACTGACTCCGAGCATTTACACACCAGGGACAGAGACTGGCTCATCATTGCTCAGGGTCATCTGCAGGTGCTTGGGCAGGAATAATAACTGTATTTAAACCAAAAGTCACACCTTAAGCCGGAAGCTGTTGTTCCTAGGGTGTGCATGAGCCTTCAAGAACTGACAGGTAGTTCCCAATCTATTTTACCTGCAATGGGGTTCCATTCTCAAGTGGGAAAGATTCTCAAGCAGGACACTCCTTTAGTGTCAGGGTTTAGATGCATCAGTTGTGAGTGAGGACTGCAGGCAAAAGGACAAGGAGAAAGGTAAAGGAGGGGAGGGGAGAAGAGAGGAGGGGAGGGGAGTGGAGAGGAAGGGAGGGACAAAAAGGTCCTAGCTTGAGTTTCAAGAGTCTCCTGGCTGCTTTTCCTGGCTGACACAGTCAACGTTTTGGCAGGCAGTGTTCCTGGAGCTAGGTGGGAGGCTCTGCTGCTCTCATTGGTCCGACTGCAGCTGTTGCTAAGCAGATGGACCAATGGCATGTGGGGGCGTCTGGGCTCCTCCCCTCTGGGCTCT